>CM030361.1:8032047-8393244 GCA_017893485.1 Hemerocallis citrina
GCCAAGCGTAAAGGTCGCATGGCTTGAAAAAGCTAAGGCCTTGTTCGAGGTCGATGCCGAGCCCCCATACCTATTCTTGAGTAGATAGTACGAATGTAGCTGGCGGTCATCGTTGAGCGTATAGGTCGCAGGGCTTGAAAAAACTAAGGCCTTGTTCAAGGTCGATACCGAGCCTCCATACCTTAGGAGAAGTCATTATGAGTGTAGCTGGAGGTCATCGCCGAGCGTAAAGGTCGTAGGACTTGAAAAATCTAAGGCCTTGATCGAGGTCGATGTCGAGCTCCTATACCTGTTCTCGGGTAGATAGTATGAGTGTAGATAGCGGTCATCGCCGCAGAGCTTGAAAAATCAAGGCCTTGCTCGAGGTCGATGCCGATCCCCCATACCTTAGGAGAAGCTGTTATGAGTGTAGCCAGAGGTCATCGCCGAGCGTAAAGGTCGCATGGCTTGAAAAAGTCAAGGTCTTGCTCGATGTCGATGCCGAGCCCCCATACCTATTCTCTGGTAGATAGTACGAGTGTAGCTAGCGGTCATCGCCGAGCATATAGGTCGCCGGGTTTGAAAAAGTCAAAGCCTTGTTCGAAGTCGATACCGAACCCCTATACTTTAAGAGAAGCTGTTATGAGTATAGCTGGAGGTCATCGCCGAGCGTAAAGGTCGCATGGCTTGAAAAAGCCAAGGCCTTGCTCGAGATCGATGCTGAGCTCCTATACCTGTTCTCGGGTAGATAGTACGAGTGTAGCTGGTAGTCATCGCCGAGCGTATAGGTCGCAGAGCTTGAAAAAGCCAAGGCCTTGCTTGAGGTCGATGTCGAGCCCCCATACTTTAAGAGAAGCTGTTATGAGTGCAGCTGGAGGTCATCGCTGAGCGTTAAGGTCACATGGCTTGAAAAAGTTAAGGCCTTGCTCGAGGTCGATGCCGAGCCCCCATACCTGTTCTCGTTTAGATAGTACGAGTGTAGCTGGCGGTCATCGCCGAGCGTATAAGTTGCAGGGCTTGAAAAGGCCAAGGCCTTGCTCGTACCGAGCCTCCATACCTTAGGAGAAGTCGTTATGAGTGTAGTTGGAGGTCATCGCCTAGCGTAAAGGTCGCAGGGCTTGAAAAAGTCAAGGCCTTATTCGAGGTCGATGCTGAGCCCTTATACTTGTTCTCGGGTAGATAGTATGAGTGTAGCTGGCGGTCATCGCTGAGCGCATAGGTCGCAGTGCTTGAAAAAGCCAAGGCCTTGCTCGAGGTCGATGCCGAGCCCCCATACCTTAGGAGAAGATGTTATGAGTGTAGCCAGCGGTCATCGTCGAGCGCATAGGTCGCAGTGCTTAAAAAAGCTCAGGCCCTACTCGAGGTCGATGCCGAACCCCCATACCTTAAGAGAAGCTGTTATGAGCGTAGCTGGAGATCTTCGCCGAGCGTAAAAGTCGCAGCTCTTTGAAAAAACCAAAGCCTTGCTCGAGGTCGATGCCGAGCCGCCATATATGTTCTCGGGTAGATAGTACGAGCGTAGCTGGAGGTCATCGCCAAGCGTATAGGATGCAGAGCTTGAAAAAGTCAAGGCCTTGCTCGAGATCGATACTGAGCCCCCATACCTTAGGAGAGACCTTTTGTGGCTCGTGGTGACATCCGAGCGACGAGCCGAAAACTTGTGGGAGAAATTTTTTGTGGCTCGCGGTGACATCCGAGCGTCGAACCGAAAACTTGTGGAAGAAGTTTTTGTGGCTCGCGGTGACATCCGAGCGTCGAGCCAAAAACTTGTGGGAGAAATTTTTGTAGCTCCCGATGACATCCGAACGTCGAGCCGAAAACTTGTGCAAGAAGTTTTTGTGGCTCGCGGTGTCATCCGAGCGTCTAGCCGAAAACTCATTTTAAGAAAGCTGGAATGAGGCCAATAGGGGTAAATGATTACATCATATTGACCTTACCAAATAAGGCACGAAGTGCCGATTACATTTTAGAAATTACATGGGGGTATCTACAAGGACTAATTTTCCCCTTCAATAAATTTGATAAGGTGCTCTACGTTCTAGGATCTTTTGACGGCCTTGCCGTCCGGGTCGGTGAGGCGGTATGTGCTGAGGCGTACAACTTTATAAACTTTGTGTGGTAGTGTAAAAATGGCCTGCGGGCCCAACCAGGGCCCAATACAACGCTCCCTCGAGAAAGGTAAAAATAGCAATCTAGCTCGGCTTCGAACCATTACAGGGTCGGCGCCGAACCTCAAGTGCACCCCCCCCCGGAGCCAGCCTCCTCGTATCCGACGAGCCTCAGTTGTCCTCGGTCTCCGACCCGTGATAGCCCCATGAGCCGCCCCTCCCCCTCTCTCTAGCAAAGCAGGGGGTTGACCTGGCGCAGCCTATGCCCTCCGATTCTCCCAGAAGCACAAAAAACCCACGATCAGCCATGTCAGCCCTATACCACTCAGGGTTTTGCCACGTCAGCCCTATACCACTCCTGGTATTGCCACGTCAGCCCTAAACCCCCTGGGCCTTATGCCACGACAGGCCCATGGACTTTCAGGTTCAGACCCGGCCCCCAAACGGATCCAAACCCGGTTGGGATTCTCTATAAATACTAGACCCTCACCCACCTTTTTGGAGGTAATCAATCTTTTGCCACTTAAATTCACCTAGTTATTGCTACTCTCTCACAGAGACTGACTAGATCGTCGGAGGGTCCGCCACCGGGACAAACCCCGGTGTTTCAGGACCGTCTGCAGGTACACAAGACCTCGGATCCGAATCCTCTGATCCGAGCCTAGATCTCCGAGCCACCCCGAGGTCGCCGCGAACTCCACCCGGTCAGTCAAGGGTCGACAGACGAGCAGCATTCTCCTTCAAATACAAATCGAGTCCGAACTCACACCTGGTGCATCCACACGTCTCCCAGAAATAAACTGCATCAGGTTGACGCCGTCTGTGGGAAGACTGCTTCAGAAGCCGACCCAAGCACGACCATCAAGGCACCTCGACAGCCGAATTCTCATGGCCTCGAAGGGCAAGGGGGCTGCTTCCTCCGTCAACCGACGGGACTCGCCCCCACCAAATACCAATGCCGGGCCACGCGCATCAAGGCATGGGGATTCCCGTCAGGGATCCCGGCAAAGCGCCACCCGTACGGTCCAGCCCGACCTACGAGGAATAATCGTTAACCGTCAAATCACCCGCAGCAGGGGAAGGGCCGCTTCCAACCCGGCCCCGAACCATCCACGACCACCGCTCGAGAGACGGAGGCCCGCACTCAGCCGTATCAGAAGGCAGCCTGCTGGCCAGCCAAACAGGGTCGAGGGAGCCCCCGTCACTCAGGAGGAGTTCCAAGACTTCCGAAGAGAAATTCTCGGGGCCCTCCGGCGGGCCCCCAGGGGAGAAACACTCCGTTCCCAAACCAGGTCGGACTCCGAGGCCAGCGTGTCCCGACCATCAACAATCCAGCCAGAAGGCAATGACATACTCTTAAGGCGCCTCCAAGGAATGGAAGATCGCCTCGATCACATAGGGGACGACGGCCAAAGAGCGGCTCAAGGGTACAGACATATCCGACCTCCCTTCTCCGCCCCCATCCTCCAGGCAGAAATACCCCGGCACTTCCGGCTTCCTCAGCTCGAGACCTACGACGGCGAGGGAGATCCTGCTGATCACGTAGAGGGCTTCAAGACCCTCATGATGATTCACAGTGCCTCAGATCCCCTGCTGTGCCGAGCCTTCCCGGCCACCCTTCGAGGTCCGGCTCGTGAATGGTTCTCAAAGCTCGCTCCCGGCTCCATTTACTCCTTCGACCAACTAGAGGGCAATTTTCTCGCCCACTTCGTCACCAGCCGGAAGGCGGAGAGAACTAGCGCTTCTTTACTGGGGCTCAAGCAGATAGAGGGAGAATCCCTCAGAGTGTTCGTCCGAAGATTTACTACGAAGGCGAGGTCGGTCTCCTCTCTTGAACCAGGCGTCGCCTCGGCGGCCTTTCGGCACAACGTTCGTCATGGACAGCTGAAAGCTTCGCCGGCGAAGAGGCCCCCCGTCGACTTTCCCGATCTCCTCAACAGGGTCGAAAAATACATCAGGGCAGAAGAGGCCCTTAATCCTGAAGATACCCGGGAGGCCATCGACAAGGGAAAGAGGAAGGTCGGAGAGGTCGAACCATCAAAGAAAGCTCCGAGGGACGCGGGGGCCATGAAGAAGGTCCCGCCGGTCCCCCGCTTCGAGAGATACACTCCCTTGACCCACAACCTATCCGCCATCCTCTTGGAAGTCGAAGACGACGGCATCGTCCGACTACCTCCCCGACCTAATAGCAACAGGAATCAAGACCAGCGCTTCTACTGTCGCTTCCACAGAGACCATGGGCACGAAACCAATCAATGCCGAGCCCTGAAAGACGAAATTGAGGAACTCCTCTCACAAGGGTTCCTCCGACAGTTCACCCGAGAAGGCCGCCGGGATCGGCAAGACGACAGGAGACGGAGACTCTCGCCCCCGAACCATATGACGACCCACCTCCGTGAACAGGATCTCGGGTCCAAGGGAACCACGGACACGCCATTCATCTTGCACTATGTCCACGGAGGGCCGATAGGGGGAGGGTCAAATACAGCCCGAAAAGCCCTCCTCCAAGAGGCGAATGCTGTCCAAAACAACCCCTCGTCCAAGCCACAGCCGGGGCCAGTCAGCTTCTCAGAAGAAGACCTCGAAGACGTTCACCTACCCCACTGCGATGCCCTCGTCATCAGCCTCCACGTGGCTAACTGCGAGGTACGCCGAATCCTCGTTGACAACGGTAGCTCAGTTAATATTCTTTTCCGCGAAACCTTCGAGAGCCTCAAATTACCCGGTGGAAAGCTCAAACCCGCCAGATACCCGTTGCATGGATTCTTCGGCGCCCCTGTCGCAATAGAAGGGATTGTTACCCTCGAGGTCACCGCAGGGTCGGCTCCTGTAGAGAGGACCGAATTCATGGACTTCATGATTGTCAACTTCAAGACAGCTTACAAACGCCGTTCTCGGCCGACCTGGACTGACCTCCCTCCAAGCGGTACCTTCGGCCTACCATCTAAAACTCAAATTCCCCACCCCCCAAGGGGTAGGCATCGCCCGAGGGAGCCATGAAGTCGCGCAGTCGTGCTATATAACGGCCGTCGGAGAGGATGTGTTCCCTCTCGACGCCACCGAACTCGCACCCGAGAGAGATGGCCCAGCTCCCGAGCCTTTCGACGAACCAGAAGAGGCCCTGTTCGACGCCAAGGAGGAATCAAAGTAGTTCCGGATAAGCTGCTCGCAGCATCACCCGCGTCCGCCGCAACGAAGATATCTTCGCTTAAAAGCCCTCCGACGTATCTGGGATCTCTTCAGCAAATCCCAGCTCATGGTCAAACAGATCACCAGGGAATACGAGGCCAGCGATGAGTGCATGATTGGAGGCTCGACGACAGTCCAACGACTCCCGGCATCCTTCAGCTGCGCCACAGTTAGCAGAGTCCCCCGGGCACAGAACGCTCAAGCAGACGCACCGTCCAAACTCGCCCCTTCCTCCTTCGAGGGTCTCGATCAGACAGTACTCATGGAAGTCCATCACCTCCGGCTTCTGGTCTTCGATACATTGGCTTCAAGATGACACCAGCCCTGGGCCACTCCCATCCGAAGATTCTTAACCAAACGCCGAGCCCCTAACGAAGTTCCTAGAGAAGCATACATAAGGTCTAACTTGGCTATTGTATGAAAAATCCTTTGTAAACTCTCATATGTAAAGGGCGGCTTCGACGAGGTCCCCGAACCCTCACTCCGGTACCGTCCTCAGTACCTCGGTAGGCCCAACCCAGCTTCGGGCCAGGGGCCCTTCCCAAGGCCCCGCGTTGATCCCTCACAAACCAAAGAAGCCGAACCGCGCCTCCGCCGACGCTTACCGCATTCCTAAGTAAAGCGAAAGGGAAAAAAGAATTCTTTATTCATACCTTTAGTTGAGTATGAAAAAACAAGTAATGACCGTTACAGGACCGCTCCCCTCATCTCAAGCCGAAGGAAGCTACCATCTTAGGGCCCCGGGGGTCCAACAAAGGGCAGGACCACTCCGACCGAACGGCTAGGAGCCCTCTCATCGTCATCCCGGTCCACCGGCTCAGCCGCAGTCGACGCACCAGCCACGGAGCTCTGAGCATCCCCCGGTCGCATGCGCTCCAGCAGGAGCAGCGCGGAAGGAACTCCATCCGCTCGCCGACCCACGGAAGAAGAGGACGAGACGCCCAGCATCGTCTTGTAGCGGTATATCTCCATCTCCTTCTCCACTATGACATCACGAAGTAACCTCTCGGAAGGGGGCCTCTGCACCGAGGCGTTCGACATGGTATGTCCAAAACCGACGCCTCCTAGGTCCCGTTCCACCATCGCCCTCCTCAGCCGGCTCGCCTCCTCCCTCAAGGCCTCAGACTTATTCCGGTAATAATTAAGAGCCGCGTCAGTATCACAAGCCCCCTTTCGGTAGCGAACCAACGTGGCCACTAGGGACTCAACTTTGCTCTGGAGCCACGCCACATCGGAGCGGCGGGGGTCCGCCTCGGGAAGAAGATCCGCAGCCTACGAGAAAACTGGCCAACTCAAAACGCATAGGCAAGGAGAGCAAGGAAACACCCGAAGTCAAAACACTTGGCCAGTCAAAAATCATTTTTATTCTGAAAACCGAATCACTTCTTACAAAAAATGCGGTGGCCAGTCCGCAGAAGGCAAATACAATCGAGGGGAGAAAATAGAAAGACCAAAAACTACACAGTCTGTTTTCCCACCTCTGCATCGGTAGGCGGGTCCACGAGGGGGTCGACGGGCGGGTCGGGAGCAGCTCCTTCGCCAGGAATCTTCAGTGTCCCGTCGACCTCCATGTCATACTCGAAGTTCGACAGATCAAGGGCCGGGTGGAAGTGGTTCACGTGGCTGAGTGCCTTCGCATAACACTCGTCTTGGGCCTTGATCACCAGAAGCTGACTCGTCTTTGTCAACTCTTTCAGCTCCTTGGCAAACTCCTTCTCCTGGGCTGCCATCTTCTCCGCCCATTCCCCCCTCTCCTTGTCGAATGCCGCCTTCATCTCTTGCTCCCTCTTCTGAGAGCCTTCGAGTTCTGTCTTCATCACCTTCGTCTCCTGCTCGGCCTTGTCCGCCCTATCACGCTCCCGCTTCAAAGCAGCCTCGTAAAGGCCCTTCACGTGGGCCCCCTGCACGGTCCCCTGTAATCACCAAGCACAACTAAGGAAGCCTCCTTTACAACGTGATTGCGGAACAAGAGAGGTTGACAAACTTACCAGCACATTGGCCTGTGCGAGGCGTGTATACGCCGCGTCCAGGGACTCGGCCTTCATCTCCGAGCGATCCCGGGGGGTCGCCAACTTACTCGCCACCTCGACGGCTTGCCGCCCTCGGGTCAAACTGTCTCCCTCGCGAATCGACCAATCCGGCACCCACGGCCGCCGGAGCCTCTCCTCTATCTCCGGATCCGCCAGAGGGCCCTTCCCCTTATCAAGATCGGTTACCTTACCCTGGTCCGGATCGCCCTGAACCGCCGCGTCCTTGACCGTCTCCGAGCGAGTCCTTTTTGCCCTCGGCTGAACAGAGGCCTCGATAACCCCCTGGGACGACCCCCTCGTCTTCGCCTTCTTCTCGGCCTCCTCCTTCTTCATTTCGCGCCTCCTCGCCTTAATCGACTCAGGATCCATACCTGTGAAAAAGTCCAGTAAGGACAATGAGCACGGAGGAACAACAAAGCCAAAAAGAAAGAAACAACTACATACATGGATCGGCCGGGCTCAGTCCGGCATTCGTCAAGTGGCCCTCGGTCACCTTCGCCCAGTCGACGCTATATGACAAACGGAGACGCTCAACAAAACCCCACTCCTCGGCAGTCAGGTCCCTCGACCTCGGCGTTTTATAGCTCGGCTTATAGTGATTCCACCGAGTGGGAATATCCCAAGGTTCCTCACTCCGGATCACTAGATACTTCTTCTTCCACTCCTTGATGGAGTCCGGGTGACCATGAACAAACTTCGACTTGCCCCGGGGCGAAATGTAATAGATACCCTCAGCCGACGAGCCAACCATCATCATCGCTCGGAAGACGTTCAACCGAAGAGGTACCCTCTGCTCCCCGCACAACAACATGAAGCAGATGATCTGCTGCCAGGAATTGGGCCCATACTGCATCGGTGCCAAGGACGCCCAGTTCAGCACCTCTCGGACGAACGGGTGAACGGGCAACCTAAAGCCGGAGATAAAGGCATCCACGGGGAAGACGCAATACTGATCCGGCAGAGGGTCAGTCGGTCGAAGAGTGGAGCTCGGCAACATGAGCTCATAGCCGGACCCTATATGGTATGCCAACCGCAAAGCCTCTAAGTTACCTGCCTCTAGAACGGTCGGAAATGCGTCCATTATCACCTTCTTCCGGCTCGGCGACAACGGTTGAACCCCACACTCCTCCTTATCAGAAAGATCGTCGGGGTACCGACGGAACGGCTTAGACCGTACGGGTGACCCTGTCGTCAAGTCAACAGGCGCCTAACTCGAGCCCCCAATCCTCGACCCCCTCTTCTTCGGAGCCCTCTTCTTCTTCTTGGTCCGTTCAGGGGAGGGGGTAGATAGTCGCCCCAGACCTATCGGCATGGAGCTGGAGCCCATGCCCTGACCTCCTATCTGAGCCCCTTCGGCTCCCCCTTCCTCTCCAGAAACCATCCGTAGAATCTGAATTTCGGCAGAACTACCGCCCCCCCCCCACACGACGATGCCAACGAGCCCGACTGAGCCCTATCCATCTATGCCTAAACTAAAAACAAACTTACCAACAGACCGGGGGTCGCCTCGGAAGAACGAACTTGATACAGCGAAGGGTAGGAACGAAGACTGAGATGTTGAGAAATCTGTTAGAAAGAGTAAGAGGCGAAGTGAGAAGTGGACGATAGGAGGAGAGGGGGGAACATTTATAGAGGGAAGAAACGACTCCCCGATTTCTGCAATTACTGTTCACCGATTGGCGTGTAGCGGCCGCCTAGTGAACCGTGCCACGTCCTCGAAACATGGGCTTCTGACGTCATCCAGTGCCAGGCTGGCAACCAGACACAGGGTTCGGGCCGGATGAAGTGCTCGGCGAAATTTTTTTTTAGATTTAAGGCTACAGGACTCGGCAGGCTCCCCTCTCACCCGCGAACAACTTGGGGCTTACAGCCTCGGCAGCCGAAAACCCCAAATCGCTCCCGGGTGGCAGGAAAGCCACCACCGCCTGCGCCCCAGGTTCCAGAGCTCGGTCGGCTCCTCTCTCACCCTCGAACAGATCAGGACTTAAGGCCTCGTCGACCGAAACCCCGAATTGTTCGAGGGTGGGAGGAAAGCCACCATCACCTAGAACCCTACCAAGAATAAAGATCGATCCGCATATCCGAGGCTCTTCACCCCCAGAGCCAGGACACGATGGATGCCCCTCCCGTCCCGATCTTTCTCGGGCCAGACATCCGCATGAGAGTCGTCTGACCCGAGAAAGGATCCAGACGGCAGAGTCGCCACCGATTCGAGGCCCCTTGGCGCCACAACAAAATTTTCTAGAAGAGAGACGCCCGCCGAAGCAGACACCTCAGGGGGCCATTGAACCACCCTTGCTGTGATCAAACCCGCCAGGGGAGGGAGAGGTATTTATAGCCTCCCCCAAGACCCGCCTTTATGACATTGGGAAAGCCAATCTGCGGAAGCCCATGCGCCACCTACGTCCAGGCTGGCAGCGTCATTTAATGCCCCTGGAAAAACGGACCATCACACGAATCCCGGAAGCACCATCAAGACTCTGCTAAAGCGACAGACCACACGGTTCAAACCTTCTTCTCAGGAAGAATCACCGGCTCGCCATCACCCTTGCCGACACATAATCCCTCGTCTTCTCGAGGTGCGGTCGTGCACCAGGGTACTCTTCTCAGGAAGAAACAACGGCTAGCCATCACCCTTGCCGACACATAATCCCTCGTCCTCTCGAGGTGCGGTCGAGCACCAGGGCCTTCTTCTTAGGAAGAATCACCGGCTCGCCATCACCCGGAAGAAACAACGGCTAGCCATCACCCTTGCCGACACATAATCCCTCGTCCTCTCGAGGTGCGGTCGAGCACCAGGGCCTTCTTCTTAGGAAGAATCACCGGCTCGCCATCACCCTTGCCGACACATAATCCCTCGTCTTCTCGAGGTGCGGTCGTGCACCAGGGTACTCTTCTCAGGAAGAAACAACGGCTCGCCATCACCCTTGCCGACACATAATCCCTCGTCATCTCGAGGTGCGGTCGAGCACTCAGGGCCTTCTTCTTAGGGAAGAATCACCGGCTCGCCATCACCCTTGCCGACACATAATCCCTCGTCTTCTCGAGGTGCGGTCGAGCACCAGGGTACTCTTCTCAGGAAGAAACAACGGCTTGCCACCACCCTTGCCGACACATAATCCCTCGTCATCTAGAGGTTCGGTCGAGCACCAGGGCCTTCTTCTTAGGAAGAATCACCGGCTTGCCATCACCCTTACCGACCCATAATCTCTCCTCATCATGAGGTTCGGTCTGGCACCAGGGTACTCTTCTCAGGAAGAAGCAACGGCTCGCCATCACCCTTGCCGACACATAAACCCTCGTCATCTCGAGGTTCGGTCGTGCACCAGGGCCTCCTTCTCAGGGAGAAACAACGTCTCGCATCGCCTTTGTCAAACGCGTAATCCCTCGTCATATCGAGGCTGGGCCGGGCACCAGGATACTCTCCTCCGAACGATTCAACGATTTGCCATCCCATTTCCACAACCATGAACACTCCTCCCCGGCTAGCTCCCGCACCCCTGCAGGAGTGGGGGGCTTGTGTGGTAGTGTAAAAATGGCCTGCGGGCCCAACCAGGGCCCAATACAACGCTCCCTCGAGAAAGGTAAAAATAGCAATCTAGCTCGGCTTCGAACCATTACAGGGTCGGCGCCGAACCTCAAGTGCACCCCCCCCGGAGCCAGCCTCCTCGTATCCTACGAGCCTCAGTTGTCCTCGGTTTCCGACCCGTGATAGCCCCATGAGCCGCCCCTCCCCCTCTCTCTAGCAAAGCAGGGGGTTGACCTGGCGCAGCCTATGCCCTTCGATTCTCCCAGAAGCACAAAAAACCCACGATCAGCCATGTCGGCCCTATACCGCTCAGGGTTTTGCCACGTCAGCCCTATACCACTCCTGGTATTGCCACGTCAGCCCTAAACCCCCTGGGCCTTATGCCACGACAGGCCCATGGGCTTTCAGGTTCAGACCCGGCCCCCAAACGGATCCAAACCCGGTTGGGATTCTCTATAAATACTAGACCCTCACCCACCTTTTTGGAGGTAATCAATCTTTTGCCACTTAAATTCACCTAGTTATTGCTACTCTCTCACAGAGACTGACTAGATCGTCGGAGGGTCCGCCACCGGGACAAACCCCGGTGTTTCAGGACCGTCTGCAGGTACACAAGACCTCGGATCCGAATCCTCTGATCCGAGCCTAGATCTCCGAGCCACCCCGAGGTCGCCGCGAACTCCACCCGGTCAGTCAAGGGTCGGCAGACGAGCAACATTCTCCTTCAAATACAAATCGAGTCCGAACTCACACCTGGTGCATCCACACGTCTCCCAGAAATAAACCGCATCACTTTGTATGGACCTTTCCAGTTTGGAGCCAGCTTTCTCTTTTGGCCGGGATTAGATACCGCCAGTTTCCGGAGGACGAGGTCCCTAAGCTTGATGTTGTGGGACGTACCCTTTTGTTGTAGAACTTCTCAATCCTCTACTAGTATGTGCTCCTTCTGATGGCAGATTTTCCCCTGACCTCGTCTATGAGGTCCAGGTCGGGACGCAATTGTGCCCAGTTACTTTCTTCATCAAAGGCCATGATTCGCGGCGAAGGAAGCCCGGTCTCGAGAGGAATCACCACCTCTGCACCGTAAGTCAGATTGAAAGGCGATTCTCCCGTGGGGATCCTCTTCGTCATTCGATGGGCCCAGCGAACGCACGGCAACTCGTCGACCCATAATCCTTTGGAAGAATTATCAATCCATTTCTTCAAACCGTCGAGGATCTAGCGGTTCGCGTTCTCGGTCTTGACCGTTCGACTGCAGGTGGCAGACCGAGGAGAAGCATTGCTGGATTCCAAGCTCCTCGCAGAACTTTCTAAAATTTTTGCCCGCAAATTGGGTCCCATTATCCATGATGAGTATGTGCGGAATTCTGAACCGACAGATGATGTGTTTCCAGAAGAATTGCTGAGTTTGCTGCTCGGTGATCGTGGCCAGAGGCTCGGCCTCGATCCACTTTGTGAAGTAGTCGAATGCTACTATCAAGAACTTCCTTTGGCTCGTCGCTTTTGGAAAGGGGCCTACCAGGTCCATCCCCTACATAGCAAAGGGGGTCGAACTGGTCAGAGAGCAGAGGTTTGCTTGTGGCACCCTTTTTAATGAGGAGAATCTTTGGCATGGACCACACTTTTTGACCAGCGTCAGGGCATCTTGCAACATCGTGGGTCAGCAGTACCCGTGGTTCGGAGCCTTTCGGGCAAGCGATCGGCTCCCCATGTGGCACCTGCCAATTCCTTCGTGGAGCTCCATGAGAGCGTAGTTTGCTTCGTCAATGGTTAAGCAGCGGAGCTGGGGCCTTCCGTCCGTCGTGGTGTACGAGGGTTTGAAGAGGGTTTCCCTGATCATGGCGAACCTCTCCGAGCGGACCCTGATCCGCCTTGCCTCGGCTCGGTCTTCGGGGAGCTCTCCTTTAATTAGAAACTTTCAGATGGGAGTGGTCCAATCGTCAGGACGAGCTCCTTCGTCTATGCAGAGGGTCTCGGGGAGGTCGATGCTCGGCTTCAGGAGCACCTCGATCAGAACGATGCAGTCGAGGCCTTCAAAGGACGATGAGGCTAGCTTCGACAGGGCATCGGCTTGGGCGTTCTACTCTCTTGGGATCCTCAGGACTGTGGAATCGTCAAAGGATGTTAAGAGCCGCTGGACCACGGCCAAATATCGGATCATTCGATCGTCATGGGCCTCGTACTCTCCGGTGATCTAGTTGACCACGAGCTGAGAGTCGCTGAAGGCCCTGATCTGTTTGGCGCCCGCCTGGTGTGCTAGGGTGAGCCCCGCGATCATAGTCTCATATTCTGTCTCATTGTTAGAGGCTGGAAAGTTAAGGCGAAGAGAATATTGGAGAAGGAAGTTGTCGGGACCTCGCAAAATGATGCCTGCGCCACTCCTTGCCTCGCAGGAAGAGCCGTCGACGTAAAATTCTCACGTCTGGTCGGCCTCCCTACCGTCGGGTTGCTCGGAGATGGTGCACTCCTTGATGAACTGGGCGAGGGCTTGTCCCTTGATTGCTGTCCTTGGTTGATAGTCGATGTCATATTGACTGAGCTCGTTCGACCACTTGACCAAGCGGCCAGAACTCTCAGGCTTGTGGAGGATGGCTTTCAGGGGCTGATCCGTGAGGACCTGAATTAAGTGTGCCTGGAAATAAGGACGGAGCTTCCGCGCGGCCATGACCAAGGCGTATGCCACCTTCTCCATTTTTGCATATCTGGTTTCGGCCGAGAGCAAGACTTTGCTCACATTGTACAACGGCTTTTGGACTCCGTCTTGATATTCGGTGGATGAGAGTCGCCGATACGGAGTCGCTTGATATTCACGCTCGATTTGGTGGAGGGGAGTCACTGATACGGAATCAGCAACGGATCAGATATCAGCGATGACCTCTTGATTGTGGTTCGATATGAGATTTGAATTTGGATTTGCTTTGAGATTTTCAAATTTTTAAATTTTCAAATTTTCAAGTTTTCGAATTCATCAAATATTTAAATTTTTTTAATTTGTTTTCAATTTTTTTTTAAAAATAAATGTTTTTTATTTAAAAAAAGTTAATTTTTATAAATTTGAAAAAATAATAAAATAATATTTTTTTTTTGTTTTTTAACAATTTTTATAAACTTTTTTTTGTAGTTTTTTATAAATTTTTTTGTAAGTTTTTGAAAATTTTTGTTATTTAATTATTTTTAAGTTTTTTAATTTTAATTTTTTTAGTTTTTAAGTTTTTCAAAAGTTTTTAAGTTTTTTTATTTTTTTTTATTTTTTAAAAATTTTTAAAATTTTTATTTTCTTAATTTTTTGAATAGGAGAGAGGAAAAAAAATTAAATAAATAAAAGAGTTGTTTTGGGTGGGGGGATTTGAATTTGAGTTTTAAGGGAAACTTTTGGAAGAGAAAATGTGTTTGTGGGGTTAGATATGAGCTTTTGATGCTAGAGAGATTGAAGGAGAACCACTTGATAGTTTTCTTTGTATTTTATTATACAGATGGTCGGTTAAGTGGCAGAAATTTAACAAAGAAAACATTTGATGTAAATAGCACAAAATGTTCATACAAAATGATATACGTATCTAGAAGTTATTCGATCTCCACATAAAAAGCAACCTAATTCAAATGGGATGCCAGTACCAGACATCCTAGTTGGAGAATTTTGCTGTACTGACCCACTTTTGGAAAATATTTGGCGCTCTGATCCACTTTCGAAAATAATTAACGATCTAACTCAGTTTAGGACACGTCAGCATAAATTGTTATTGAAAATAACGGCATAGGTTATTTACGTGCCGTCATTTTCCATAACGACATCTATATTTAAAAAAAGTGTCATGCCGTTATTTGGAGTAACGGCATAGGTAATTTTGTTTTTCGACAGCTTGTAGTCTCCATTTAGAGAGAAAAAAAAACAAGCGTGAAAACCTTATAACAGATGCCGTTATTTCAAATAACGGCATTCTCGATACTGATACCGTTATTTGAAATAACGACATCAGTTATATTTTTTTTTAATGAAAAAGTAACTTATTATTCATCCTCTCTGACAAATAAGTTAATTTTTTTAAAAAAAAATTAACTTGTTATTCATTCTTTCTTTTTCCAAACAACGGCAAGAGTTCATTTATATATAACTGATGTCGTTATCTCCAATAACGGCATCAGTCATTCGAATGCCGTTATTGAGGATAACGACATTATTTATAAGTTTTTTTCACACTTCAAATTTTTAAAGTTAGAAGATTCACACTTGTAAGAGAAATATACTGATGTCGTTATTTCAAATAACGGCATGGAAAAAAATGATGCCGTTATTGGAAATAACGGCATGTAAATAACCTATGTCGTTATTTCCAATAACAGTTTATGCTGACGAGTCCAAGACTGGATCAGATTGCTAATTATTTTCGGAAGTGGATCAGGATCCCAAATATTTTCAAAAAGTGGGTCACTACGGCAAAATTTTCTCTTAGGTGTCACCTATCGCTAAATTAGGTCACCATTGGTATAACAATGGTACTAGCCCTTCCAAAACAATGTTTTCTTATTACACTTTAGCAACAAGACGTACACAACTCATTGAAAAATAAATTAAGAGGGTATTAGGTTGTGTTTGGTTTGTTATTTTGAAAACAGTTTCTGAAAATGAGAGTGTAAAAGCTGTTTGGTAATATTTTTTTATGAAAACAGTTTTTTAAAAATGAGAGTGTAATGTATGTATAGGTTTGGTTGTATGTATATACTGTATACAGTATATATACTCTGATAAAATGAGAGTGTAATGTATGTATAGATTTGGTTGTATGTATATACTGTATACAGTATATATACTCTGATACATACATGTTGTACACATATACATACATACTGATATATAATAATATAAAATATTTTATTATAATAAACATATTTAATAATATACATATATATAATAATATATAATAATTATCATAATATATATGTAATAATAATGTATTATAATTATATATTAAATAATTTGTTATAATAATAATAAATTATATAATAATATATAATAGTGATATATAATAATAATAATATATATTATAATAATAAAAGAATATTATAATAGTATAAATAAAATAGTATATATGAAATAATAATAATAATAATAATAATATATATATATATGATGCGGTTTATTTTCGGGAGACGTGTGGATGCACCAGGTGTGAGTTCGGACTCAATTTATATTAAAGGAGAAAGCTGCTTGTCAGACGACCCTCGGAATGACCTGGCGGCTCCTGTGACTAGCTTGGAGTGCGGTGGATGCTTCGGCTCGGATCAGAGGGTTCGGATCCGAGGTCTTGTGTACCTGCAGACGGTCCTGAAACACCGGGGTTTATCCCGGTGGCGGACCCTCCGACGATCTAGTCAGTCTCTGTGAGAGAGTAGCAATAACTAGGTGAATTTAAGTGGCAAAAGATTGGTTACCTCTAAAGGTGGGTGAGGGTCTAGTATTTATAGAGAATTCTAACCGGGTTTGGATCCGCTTGGGGGCCAGGGTCTGAACCCGAAAGCCCATGGGCCTGACGTGGCAGAAGGCCCAGGGGGTTTAGGGCTGACGTGGCAGTACCAGGAGTGGTATAGGGCTGACGCGGCAAAGCCCTTGGTGGTATTTGGAGCTGACATGGCAGATCATGGGGCTTCTGTGCTTCCGGGAGGATCTGGTGGCCCAGGCTGTGCCAGGTCATCCTCATTCTGTACCAGGAGGGGCGGACGGCCCGGAGGGCTGTCGTGGATCGGAGGCCGAGGGCCATCGTCTCTCATCGGATACGAGGAGGCCAGTTCTGTGGGGGTGAACTGGAGGTTCGGCACCGATCCTGTGGTGGCTCGAAGCCGAACTAGACTGCTGTTTCTTCCATTTTTGAGTGAGAGTTGTATTAGGCCCTGGTTGGGCCCCAAGCCATTTTTACCCTACCACAATATATATATATATATATATATATATATATATATATATATATATATATATATATATATATATATATATATATATATATATATAACAATAATATATTATAAATATATATGTAATAATAATAATAATATTTATAAATATATTTAGAGAGAGGATGTGATAAAACAAAAAATAGTTGAAGTGGAGTTTTGTGAAAACTGTTTTCACAAAACAACCTAACCAAACGCATTTTGGGGTTTTGGAAAAAAAAAACACCAAACCAAACAGACCTTTAGGGTAAGCTTTTGCAAATTACAGTTTTACCGGGGGCACGAGGTGCATTTCCATGTGGTTTATTTTTATTGAAACACTATATTTGCCCATGGTGACGTGTCTACGACACGTCTTCAGAACGATACTGCATATGAAAAGCCTTGCAAGAGCATTCACAGTCGTTATTGTTTAAAAAATGCATATATGCATAAATGCATATAGCATTTGGCAAATTCTCTACAGTCGTAGATTGGTTATAAAAAATTCAGACGGAACTTCACTTTGCGTCGGACGAATTTTTAGAATTTTTTACGATTTTTTTATTAATTAAAAACAACGATTTAAGTTTTAAAAAAGAAAAAAGAAAAAAGGTGGGCCCCCTCCGTTGGGCGCAACATCAAGTTAAAAAAGAAAAAAGGAGTCTCTGGCTAAATTTAATTTATTAAATATTTTTTTTAAAAATCGTTGGACGCAACCTTATCAAAGTCGTCGGACGCAATTTCAAGTTTCATCTCGTATATTATGCATTTTGCCATATCTTATGCCATATATAGCAATCTACTGTAGCTATTTATGCATAAAATGCATAAATAGCAAACGACTGCAGCTCGTCGTTTACTATAAAATGCATTTTATGCATAAATAGCACACGACTGTGGATGCTCTAAACAATAAATCAACAGTTATGTAGCTGAAATTTGAATAGTATGACAATAATTAGTTGTAAATAAAAGTCCATGTTTCCATTAATATATGGTGAAAAATAGTAAGAAATTGAGGTATAAAAGTCCATGTTTCCATATATATATATGTGTGTGTGTGTGTGTGTGTGTGTGTATATATATAGGGAAAAAGGGGTATGGGCAACTTGCTCATTTAGTAAATGAGCAATTGATGATGTGGCATACATGTGATTGGAGAAGCCTTAAAAGGGTTAGTTGTCCAATGTATCACATGAATGCCACATAATCAATTGCTCATTTACTAAATGAGCAAGTTGCTCATATCCCTTTTACCCCCCCCCCCCCCCCCCCCCCCCACACACACACACACACACACACACACACACATATATATATATAATAAAACACAAAGAAAGCTATCAAGTGGCTCTCCTTCAATCCCCCCAAAATCAAAGGCCCATATCTAACCTTACAGAACACATTTTCCCCCAAAAAACTCAAATTCGAATCTCCCCCCAAAACAACTCCTTTATTTATTTAATTATTTCTCTCTCTTTCTCTCCTATTTTTCTTCTTCTTCCTCTGAATTTCTTGATCTCATCTTCTCTACTTTCAAATACAATGGAAGATTTAAATAGATATTCACTTGGGTAAATTTCAACCTCTAAAGTTACATTGAATTGTATATACATGCTGATACCTATGTGATTTGTTAGTTATATAGGATTGCATAGATTTTATTGTTTGCAGGGATTTTCATATGCTGCATTGTTTCAAATACGTGCCGTAGGCACGTGCCTACGGGCAAACCTAGTGTGTGTGTGTGTGTGTGTGTGTGTGTAGAGAGAGAGATAATTAAATAAATAAATGAGTTGTTTTTTTTTTGGGGGGGGGGGGGGGGGGGGGGGGGGAGGGGGGGATTTTAATTTGAGTTTTAGGGAAAAAATATGTTTTGTGAGATTAAATTTGAGTCTTTGATTTTGGGGGGATTGAAGAAAAGCAACTTGATAGCTTTCTTTGTGTTTTATTATATAGACTAGATTTGCCCGTGGGCACGTGCCTACGGCACGTCTTTGGAACGACACAGCATATGAAAGCCTTGTAAATAGTAAAATAACAATTATGTAGCTCAAGTTTGAATAGTACAACAATAATTAGTTGTAAATAAAAGTTCATGTTTCCATTACTATATGTTAAAAAAGAATTATAATGGCGGTGTAAAATCCAACTTCTCAGAACTTTGAGTGTGGAAAATGATGAAATTTAACTGTTAATGAAATATTTGATATTTTCAATGTAACATGAGCAATAAAAAAATACATAAAAAATCTGAACATGTACAAACCTGAAATCTGAAAATATAAATTTCTGAGTAAATAGAGAGAGAATGAAAGAGAGAAAAATAAATAAATAAATAAATAAATAAATGAGTTGTTTTTGGAATTTGAATTTGAGTTTTGGGAAAAAATTTTGGGCGGAAAAATATATTTTGTGAGGTTAGATCTGGACCATTGATTTTAACCCTATTAAAGGAGAGACACTTGATAGTTTTTTTTTGTGTTTTATTATATAGATTGCTGTTTCGTTCTATCTCAAGATGTTATAGATTTTTGTATGTAGTAGTAGACTCAGTCTTTGAGTCACAATACTCATTAATAAAAAAAATAAATCGTACTTATTTATTTACTAGTATTAGACACGTGCATACGTGCACGTGGTAAAAACTGTAGGGATAATGAGTAAGGTTAAAAAGAAAATAATTTCTAAACTGACCCACTTTTGAAATATATTTACCAATCTGGTATACTTTCGAAAATATTTACCAAAGTTAGGCCATAACCCAAAAGAAAATAATTTCCAATCTGATCCACTGCCAAAAATATTTACCAAAATGGCCCACTACCGAAAATATTTACCATCGTGGGTCATTTTGTCAACACGTGCGCTGCACGTGCTGTCTTCAAAATGACAGTCGCTGACACTAAGGCCCTTTCCCATTATAATAGTAGAGACTTATATTTAATTTTTGAGTAATGTTACACCTACTGCCAAATATACTTTTTTTTATTTATTATTTTATGTGTTACACTATTAGTGAAGGTTATTATAGATTAGGTGGTAGAAATATCTAATAGTACTGTCACCTAGGACAATAAAAAAAAACAGTATAATGTGACACCATCATCGTTTTATTAATGATAATTAACGAAACAGGCAGATAAATGTATATGAAAGACCCGAAGGCAACTCAAACATCACAAACTTCCAAAACAGAGGCTATAGCCTCAACAGCCCTCACAAATAACAACAAATACAACTGATACCAAAAACACATATGTCCTTTTAGTATGTGTAGCATTACCCTAATTATTTTATCTAAAATAAAAATTATAAGGGCGAAGGCACGGGGCTGGTACCACCCTCCACCAGTTCGCACGAGGCCAGTTGGGCTGTCCACCCCGCAGGAACCGATAGCGGGGCCCATTATCCGTCGACTGAAGCACCCGAACCCAATTGCGGATCCGACCCGCAAGAAGACCAAATACAGACGGACTGGGTACGTACGGACACGGTTAGGTTGCCGACCCGCAATGTCGTGCTACGTCCCTTTGACTTTCTTGACTATGTCAATCTTTCGGTTTCCATACTGAAATGCCACGTTATCGGTTATACAGTGTGGACCCCGCTGTCTAATGTGTCTTTTCCTAGCTGGGATAGCAGATAGCTGGAAATCCAAATAGTGATAATAATCCCTGACAAATGGGAGATTTATATATTAATCCTTTAAGAGTGTGCTTGAGAAATATGTAGGAAACTCGTGAAATCTCGTAAAAAGGATGTCATATACATATATATACTAGTAGCATATGATACAAGTAACAGAAGTAATAGTTCGGTATCAAAGCGAGAAGAGTTTTAGAAAATAAGTTAACAACCAAGTTTAAGAAACTTCTCTCAATTTTCAACCAAAAAATTTTTATTCTTCAACAATTATGCTTTTTAAATTTATTAAGTAAAACTTATTATGATAAGACTTAGTTGCTTAAATAGAAGTCTTCCATTGTAGTGTGTCCAACTAACTGATCAACTCATACAAACAAGCAAGTTAACTCATGAGAATATGCTATTTTACTTTTCTTTTACATCATTTTTTTTCTTTTAAGATCGGGTTTGTTAGAAAAAAAAAATACTGAAAGAGTTTTCCATCAATACTACATGTGAGAGACTAATATGCAAATAATATTGACCATTTGGACTAATTTGATAAAGATCCCCTAACGTATATAATATCCATAAAAAATGCTTATATCAATAAGATATTTTCGCAGTTTCGATATTTAATTCCATCTCCTCTGTGTTTTTTAGGGCACTTCATCGAGCGCACTACTTTAGTCTTTATACCCTTTCCCAACTTTAAAGACAACAACAAAACTAAACCCAAAAAAAAAAACCCAGGGAAAAAAAAATCCCATCTTTATCTAGCTAGATCGCCGGCAATGCGCCCGCCCCCAACCGGCAAAACCAACCGTCAGCTACTCACGTGACCGGCACGCGCAACCCACCCCACCCCCACCCCCCCACACACACACCAAAAAAACAAAAACAAAAAAAAGATCCGATCTTTTTCCAAACCATGAAGCTAGGGTTTCTGTGGGTCGCACTGGCGGCCACGATTCTGGCTTCGATGACCTCAGCGGAGGTGATAGCGGCGAGGAGGAGGAACGCGTACGCGGCGATGATGTACATGGGGACGCCGAGGGACTACGAGTTCTACGTGGCGACACGTGTCATGATGAGATCTCTCACGAATCTTAAAGCGGACGCGGATCTCGTCGTCATTGCGTCCGTCGACGTGCCTGCTCGGTGGACCCAGACCCTGTACGCTCTCTCTCTTTTGTTTTTTTAAAATTTAAAATTTTCATTTTATTTTTTTGCCGTAAGTAGCGCAGGAGTTCTTTTCGTTTTCTTGTCTTTAGATTTTTTTTTATTAAAAAAATTAGATTTATGACCCGAATCCAACGGCTGAGAATTAGGGACTTTTTAGTCGACGGAGATATTTTAGTGTTTACAAATTTGCCCTTTGCCGGCGATTGGTTGTGATCAGAGGGTTTTTTTTTTGTAAATTTAATTTTTGTGGTGGTTGAGTTTGATTATTATTCTTTTAAGGGGGATTTGGTGGAGTTTGGTTACTTATTCAAATTGTTGGGGGTCCGAGGGTTTTGACCTTTTTTTTTTTTTTTTTTTAATAACTTTCAATACTTACAAATTGCTGTGGCTATCAAACAGTCGGCAAAAAAGTGATCTTGATATATTTAGTGTGGTTGAATAGAGAGAATCGCTGAACTACTTGTCAAATAAATATATATAATTTACAAGGCTATAAGAATAGGATACATTGACATCATAGGTTACTTAGTCTTCCAAGTTCCCCTATAATTGTAGAAGCTCAATTCGGACAAAGATGGACATGTGTAACAGTAGGAGTTTAGCACATTGCAATGCATATCAACATCAAATCTTAGGTTTTCTTAAACTTATCTATGGACATATATGAGTACATTACTGTTAAGAATTGGACAAAACCAGTTGTGTTTTTTTTTGGGTTAGATATATGAAAGCTATGTGGTCATGTTATTTTGTCCTCTCTTTTTAAACTACTGATTGTGAAAAACATATATTTGTAGGGCTTTTGGTAAATATCTCTTTAAGTATGACCCTTATTTGTAGGACGGTTATAATCGATAATTCTTGTTGATATCATTAGAGTGAACTTGTAAAAAATTCGAAGCATGTGTGAGTAAGAAGTTCTCCAATATATAAAAAAACTCTATTGACATTCAAGAACCTAATGTATTGTTTGATTGGTATAACCAGAAAAAATGAGGATGGGGTGAAAGTTGTTACTGTGAAGAACTTAAAGAACCCGTATGAGAATCAGGGAAACTTCAATGCTAGATTCAAGCTGACATTAAACAAGCTTTATGCGTGGAGCTTAGTGGAGTATGAACGAGTTGTCATGCTAGATTCTGACAACCTCTTCCTCCAGAAAACTGATGAGCTCTTCCAGTGCGGTCAGTTCTGCGCTGTATTTATCAATCCCTGCATCTTCCACACTGGTCTCTTCGTCCTCCAGGTACTTCTTCGTTTTCCCTTTCTGTCATTATTAAGGACCTGTGTACACATAATTTTGAACTTCTGAAGAACCTATGTATCCATGTGTTTTCCCAAGTCCCCTGACTTCTGTTCAGTTTGAGTCTTTAGATCATACTAAGACTTTAATATATACTAATTATGTCAATTTCCTTTGGAAATGTAACCATAATACACAGTAACCTACTTTTTTTTTAAATCACACAATGTGCTTCCTTGAGATAAGATTTTCGTTAGGTATTGATTTTCGTTAGGTATTGATTTTCGTTAGGTATTGATTTGGCATGGCACTAATAGCCATGAGGAAGGTGTAGATCTAAATAGGCTATTGACAAATTTAATGATGAAATAATAATCAGACTACACCGATTAGACATTCAAGATATAGGATCACTGAATCGTGTTAACTCTGTTAAAGGGAACTCTTTACTAACAATCTAGAATGTATAGCATGCTCCTGATTTTGCTCCTTGACTTTAATGCAATTGTAGACCTGGTGTCCATCTCTTGATATATCAAGACAAGTCAATTGGTTTGGAGCAGAATGAGCTTGGTGCGAAGAAGGAAACAAAAAGATCAAGTAGAGAAATATGTTAACATAATTTATAAGATGGTTTAAAAATTTATAAGATATTATTGCCAAATTCTTGATACAATAATAACCCAAATCTTGGGTGGGACAACATCTCTATAACGTCAATCTCTCCTTAATCAACTATGTTTCTTTCCATGAATACAATAATCTGGCACTCAAACTATAAACTAAATTAATTAAGTTGATAATTTGGAATTGAGTCATAATTATGATAGCCCTGTGCATAGCAGTAGTTAATGGCTAGTACTAATAGAATCTCATTCCATTTTCCCCTTTGGATATGTAGCCTTCAATGGATGTTTTCAAAGATATGCTCCACGAGTTGGAGGTTGGGCGAGATAACCCAGATGGGGCAGATCAAGGGTTTCTTGCCAGCTACTTTCCAGAGTTGCTTGACCAGCCTATGTTCCATCCACCTGCCAATGGTACTAAGCTAGACGGCAGTTACCGTCTTCCTTTAGGATATCAGATGGATGCTTCCTACTTTTGTAAGTGCAATTAATTCCTTCCTCCTTTCCTACCTCATGTTGTTTCCTTCTCTTAAGGTTATGTTCGCATATATGTGTTATAGGAGACTACGAGTACAAGGTTCATTTGTCAAAATAGATGAAATAAAATAAAACTTACAGTAAGCATGATCAACCTTAAGACTTTATAAGTCAGAACTTGGTGATTACACTATCTTTAGTTGAATTTTTGCATAGTGAAACGGGGTGCTGCATTTTTTGTGCTTCTGTCGATTCACCCTCAGACAGGAAATGGAGAGTGGTTTTGGATTTGCTTCCGTTTTCTAATATACTGAAATTTTGTTGATTAAAAAAAATATATACTCAATAATTGAAGTGTTGTTATCCTGTATATTTTCTCATTATCCTTCAAACAAATTGACAAACCATAGATATCCCTGAACAGTTCCTTACTGATTGTCCTAAGAATGATGCTCATTAGCATGCTTTCCTTGCAGATCTTAAACTTCGGTGGAGCATACCCTGTGGTCCGAATAGTGTTATAACTTTTCCTAGTGCACCGTGGTTCAAGCCTTGGTATTGGTGGTCCTGGCCTGTCCTCCCATTAGGCATTTCATGGCATGAGCAGCGAAGACAGACTGTGGGGTAAGTCGGCACCTCCTCTTAAAGCTCCTGTGTTAGTTGGTGTTTTTAAATTTTATGAATATAGCAATCCCGAACATCTCTAATATTATAATGAGAGAAGGCCTTAGTGTCATTTGTAAATCTACCAACGCATACAATACACATGCATAACTATTATAAAGGAGATTTTAGGTTCAAACCTAGACTCTGTCTAAATTTTTACCTTAAAAAACTATATTTATTAAAACGTGCATCCCACGTGTAAATTACTAGCATAAAAAAAATCAAAAGAAGGGTTCATTTCTCATATATGCTCCATAGCTTACAAGGGGTTCTATTGAACCCTCCAATAATTCTAATATTTATTGCGTCTTAGTTATTTAAATACCCTCAAGTTAATTGAAACGGCATTTTAATTCAAGTGTCACCGTCATTTCGTAGTAAGCCTCTTAAGCTAGTGAGCAAGAGGTCGGGGTTCAATCCCCGCTTGCATCATTCCTTTGTGAAATTATCGTGTGTACGTGCGGTTTGCGTGTGACTACGGCCTTGTTATTAAAAAAACATCATGTTAATTGGCGTCGGTCTATTGAAATTAATATATACTAGTAATTTACACGTGCGATGCACGTCTTAATAATTTTTTTAAAAAAATAAAAATAAAAACTCTGACGTAGTGAGGACCTGAAACCTCCTTCATATTAGTTATGTATGTGCATCACACGCATTGATAGATTTACAAATGACACCGAGGCCTTCTCCCATTATAATATTAGAGATATATTTAAAAACTGATGAAACAAACCTTGAAGGACCAAAATTCTTGTTTTCTTCTGATTAGTATTTAACCATGCTTCAGCGACTTCCACTGAAAATGACCAGAAGGGCGGCTTTTGACATGTTTGGTAAATTGAAGGCCCCAACAGATTTTAGCATTTATTAGGAAACCCAATAGAATTTATTTTTAATGACAGGTGTATATATCACAAAAAGGAAACTCAACTCTTTGTTTAGGTATAGTCTATAGAACTTCGATGTGCGAATATTAATTATGTATTTTGGTCTAATGTCTGATAGGTATGGTGCGGAGATTCCAGTGATGCTGATCCAATCTGCAATGTATCTTGCCATCATTGTTATCACCCGACTTGCTCGCCCTAGCTTGTCAAAACTCTGCTATAACCGACGTCCAGAGAAAAGCATTGCCTTCATTCACTCGCTTCTTAAAGCTGCTATGCTTTGGTCCATAGTGGCAGCCTACATTGTCCCTTTCTTTCTCATTCCCCGAACACTACACCCCCTTCTAGCCTGGCCTCTTTACTTACTCGGTTCCTCAGCTTTCGCTTCAATCGTGATCAATGCCTTCCTCCTTCCAGCTCTGCCTGTGCTCACTCCGTGGCTTGGTATACTTGGCACATTGTTTGTGATGGCATTCCCTTGGTATTCCAATGGCGTAGTGAGGGCATTATCCGTGTTTGCCTACGCCTTCATCTGTGCCCCCATTTTGTGGGTTTCGATAACCAAGGTACTGAACTCATTGCATAACCTGCTCGATAGGGAGGGATTCTTTCCGAGACTGGGGGAATCCACACAGCTTCCACAGTTTAACAAATTGTATTGAAAGGGATATGGATGGAAAAGTCAGATCAGTTAATCTTCTTGATTCTTGTGTATGATTACGGGCTATGATGGTTGTAATTTTATCGATACCTTACACAACAGGCGAAGGACAGTCTCCAAAGGTTTTGGGGTTGGGGGAAAGGGCAGCAATAGGAGGAGAATTGTTACTGTTTAATTGTCAATTTCCCATTGTATTCTGGACCTTTTTATGTGGAAATTGCACCTGGGTTTTACTGCAAAACTGGGCACTCATTTTGTGTGATTGTTACCTAACTTCAGTTGCTAATATAATCAGAAGTACTCACACACCGTATGCATGTATACCACTTGCTTCCAACTGCTACAAACTGCAAAGTGTAAGTTACACAAAAAATCTGCATTAGTTTAGTTAACAAAATGCCATTAAATATGTAGAGATTTGGTGATCTGGCTATCTTGATGGATGACAGAGTCAGAAACCAAGTAACATGGTTGGCAGTTAATATGCAATTAGGCCAATTAGATCATTCAGGTCCCCCACATGTTTACGCTCTTTTCTTATTTGATGTGATGATTGATTTTTGTTTCAAAAGGGAGCAACTGTGACAGCAAAGAAACACCTCACGAATGGTTGTTGTTGGGTTGATAATCATGAATGGTTGTTGATACACCACATGCGAAACTGTTACAGCAAATCCCTTCAACTACCTTTGAGGATATGCTACGGTTGGTAGCTTGCAGTTATGCTTTTTTAATAGTGACTACAGTTTGTATTTGGATTGCTTGCAACTCAAAAGCAGAGATAGCAAGTCCATTTGGAAGATAACTGTATTACACAATTATTGGATTGCTTGCAACTCAAAATTAGAGATAGAAACTCCATTTGGAATATATCTGAATAACGAAATTAAATTTGTATCGTGTTTCAACAACCGGCACCTACACAACCATTCTCGGCCATCCTCATTCATGCACCAGCAATCACAGTTGCGAAGACCACAATTTCAGAACAAGAAATTGTAGGATAATGGCTCGATTCTGGTTCAGATTGTTTTGGAGTATCTGCAGCAAATGAAAGTTCCAGTATATCAGTCGACTGAATTGGAGGATCAGGCGACTGTCCAGAGAAGTTTCAAAGGCTTGGGATACAGCAGCAGCAGTCGACTGCCCAGTCGACTGCCCTGAACAAGACCAGTCGACTGTTTAGATGACCAGTCGACTGTGTACGGGATTTTGAACTAAAAAAGGCCCAATTCAAAATGGCCCAGTAGTTTTCTTATAAATACACTTGTTAGGGTTTTGTAATCTGTGACGAAAGTTAGAGGACCCCTATTCGGTTTTGTAGCCGTCATCATTTGTAAGGGTTTGTTTTTCGCCCATTGGTGATTATTTGAAGTAAGAAGAAACCCCAACCGCCCCGTGGATGTAGGCATATGTTTTGCCGAACCACATTAAATCTTGTGTCCATGTGTTGCTTATTTTTCTGTTTTTCTTGCTGTTTCTCTCGTTTGATTGTTGGTTAGTTTGTATTCCGCACAACAAGTGGTATCAGAGCTATTGGTTCGACCTAGAGGGAGATGGCGAGTGATGCAGATGCAACCAAGGATGTTGTGGGATCAAGTTCGTCCAGAACAACGATTCACAACGCAAAATTTGAAGTTGAAAAATTTGATGGGACAAACAATTTCGGGATGTGGCAATGTGAGGTGTTGGATGTTCTTGTTCAACAAGAACAAGATGTTGCTTTGGAGAAAGAAAAACCAAAGGATATGTCCGAAGCAGATTGGAAGAAGTTGAATCGAGTTGCGTGTGGGACTATTCGGCTCTTTATTGCGAAGACTCAGAAGTACGATTTGATGAGGGATACCATTGCTGCGGTGTTGTGGAAGAAGCTCGAAGATAAATACATGAGGAAAAGTTTGGAGAATCGGCTGTATTTGAAGAAGAAACTTTTTCGCTTCACCTATACAGAAGGTATGTCTATGAATGCTCATGTTGAATCATTTAATAAATTATTGGCTGATTTGTTAAATTTGGATGAGCAAATTAAAGATGAAGATAAAGCCCTAATTCTGTTGAATTCATTACCTGAAAGTTATGATCATTTAGCAACTACTTTAATATATGGAAAAGACACTGTGAAATATGAAGATGTTGCAAATGCTCTTTTGAATAATGAAACTAGGAGAAGGGATAAAATGGTTGATAGAGAAACTTCTGAAGCATTGATTGTAAGGGGCAGGACTGAGACCAGATCTGAGTCCAAATCTGGGAAAAAGGGAAACAAATCTCGTTCCAAATCGAGAGGAGTTTCGAAGGACAGGAAAATACCGGCCAAAGATGAATGTGCTTTCTGTCATGAAAGGGGGCATTGGAAAAAGGGTTGTCCAAAGCTACGAAATAAGGAAAATTCGACTGCAAATGTGACTGTTGATAATTTAGATAGTGGCGAGGATTTTTCTTTTGCACTTGCTTCTAGTCCCTCACTTTATCAAGAAGTATGGTTTCTTGATACAGCAGCCTCCTATCATATGTCTTGGAAAAAGGAGT
Organism: Hemerocallis citrina; assembly: GCA_017893485.1. Taxonomy (NCBI): domain Eukaryota; kingdom Viridiplantae; phylum Streptophyta; class Magnoliopsida; order Asparagales; family Asphodelaceae; genus Hemerocallis; species Hemerocallis citrina. Next base: position 8,060,718 of record CM030361.1, read on the forward strand.
GATTTACTTCTTTGGAGTATATGGATGGTGGTGTAGTTTTGATGGGAAATGATGCACCTTGTAAGAAGGTAGGAATCGGGAAGATTGAATTGCTAATGCACGATGGTCTTATTAGGGAGCTTTCAGATGTATGGTATGTTCCAGATTTGAAGAAGAATTTGATTTCACTTGGTGCTTTGGAGGCCAGTGGATTGAAATTTGCTAGTGAAGGTGGCATTCTGAAGGTGACTAGCGGATCACTCGTGGTGATGAAAGAGCAAAAAAAAAGGAACTTGTTTTTCTTGCAGGGAAAAACATATTTGGGTCAGGCTGCCAGTATAACTGAAAAGCCTAAACAGGCTGTTCCCGACTCTACTAGGTTGTGGCATATGCGACTCGGGCATGCAGGAGAAAAGGCCTTGCAGGGGCTTGTGAAGCAAGGGTTGCTTAGAGATGCTAAAGGGTGCAAGTTGGAATTTTGTGAACATTGTGTTTTGGGTAAGCAAACTAGGGTGAAATTTGGTACAGCTGTACATCAGACAAAGGGTATCCTCGATTATGTGCACACAGATGTTTGGGGCCCTACTCAGACACCTTCTATGAGTGGTAGACACTGGTTTGTTACTTTTGTTGATGATTACTCCAGACGAGTTTGGGTATATACCATGAAGCACAAAGATGAAGTTTTGACATTGTTCACAAGTTGGAAGAAGAAAGTTGAAAATCAGACTGGTAGGAAGATTAAGGTTCTGAGGTCAGATAATGGAGGGGAATACAAGAATGATCCGTTTCTGAAATTGTGTGAAGATGAAGGGATCCAGAGGCACTTCACAGTTAGGAAGACTCCACAGCAAAATGGGGTTGCAGAAAGGATGAACAGAACCTTACTTGAGAAGGTGAGATGTATGTTAGCACAGTCTGGATTGAAGAAGACATTTTGGGCAGAAGCTGTTATATATGCAAGCCACATTGTCAACCGTTTACCATCAGCAGCACTTGAAGGCAAAACGCCTATTGAGGTATGGAGTGGTAAACCTGCATCTGATTATAGTTTTTTGCATATATTTGGTTATCCTGCTTATTTTCATGTAACTGAAACTAAACTTGATGCAAGAGCTAAAAAGGCTATATTTGTTGGTTTTAGTACTGGTGTCAAAGGTTACAGGTTGTGGTGTCCAGAACAGAAAAAGTTAGTAATCAGCAGGGATGTGACCTTTGATGAGACCAGCATGATAGGCTCGGGACAGTCGACTGGTGAGCAACAGAATAGTGGGAAAGTTCTCCAACAGGTGAGCAGCAGAAGCTCGGGACAGTCGACTGGTGTACAGGATCAGTCGACTGGTGATCGACAGCAGCAACAGAATTGGAGAGTTCTCCAACAGGTGGAGTTAGAAAAGCTTTCAGTTGAAAATCCTGCCCAAAATAAAGATGATGTGGTTGATACTGAGGATGAGGAAGAAGTTCCTAACCCTCCCCAGCACGAAGAATCAATTGCAGCAAGAAGGCAAAGAAGAGATATCAAACGACCATCTCGCTTTACAGACACAGTTGCATTTGCTCTTCCCATTGTGGATGATGAAGTTCCCTCCAACTTCAAAGAAGCTACTAGAAGTTCTGAAAATACAGATTGGAAAGTTGCTATGGATGAAGAGATGAACTCTCTTCATAAGAATCAGATTTGGGATCTAGTGCAACTACCAAAGGGGAAGAAAGCAATTGGTTGCAAGTGGGTGTATACGAAGAAAGAAGGTCCAAAAGGCAGTGTTCGGTTCAAGGCTAGACTCGTTGCAAAGGGGTATGCTCAACAGGAAGGTATTGACTATAATGAAGTGTTCTCTCCAGTTGTGAAGCATCCTTCTATTCGAATTTTGTTGGCATTGGTAGCACAGTTTGATCTTGAATTAACACAGATGGATGTGAAGACTGCGTTCTTACATGGGGATCTAGATGAAGAAATTTATATGTTGCAGCCAGATGGGTTTAAGACAGCTGGGAAGGAAAATTGTGTTTGCAGGTTGAAGAAGTCTCTCTATGGGTTGAAGCAATCTCCAAGGCAGTGGTATTTGAGGTTTGATCAGTTTATGAAAGTGCAGGGATATTCCAGAAGTGAGTATGATCATTGTGTCTACTTCAGGAAGTTGCAGAATGGTTCTTTCATATATTTGTTATTATATGTGGATGACATGTTGATTGCCTCTAGAAATGCTAAGGAGATTCAAAATTTGAAGAATCAGCTGAGTTCTGAATTCGAGATGAAGGATCTTGGTGAAGCCAAGAAGATACTTGGGATGGAGATAACTAGAGACAGAGCAAAGGGCATAGTGAGTTTGACACAGAAGCAATATCTTTTGAAGGTGCTGAAACGGTTTGGTATAGATGAGAAAACTAAACCAGTCAGTACACCCTTAGCCACTCAGTTCAGAATTAGTGCTTCTCAGTCTCCAAGTACAGATGAAGAGAGACAGTATATGGCTAATGTACCTTATACTAGTGTGGTTGGCAGTTTGATGTATGCCATGGTTTGTACTCGACCAGACATCTCTCAGGCGGTGAGTATGGTTAGTCGATATATGCATGATCCAGGTAAAGAGCATTGGCAAGCAGCTAAATGGATTTTGAGGTACATAAGTGGCACCACAGATGTGGGTTTGAAGTTTGAAAGGGATGACAATATTAGCAGGTTATTGGTTGGTTATGTTGATTCTGACTATGCAGGTGATCTAGATAAGAGGCGGTCTACTACAGGCTATTTGTTTACTATGGCTAGAGCACCTATAAGTTGGAGGTCCAATTTGCAGTCCACTGTAGCGTTGTCTACTACTGAGGCTGAATACATGGCAGTTGCTGAGGCCATGAAGGAAGCTATTTGGATTCATGGACTTTTGAAGAGCTTGGGAATTCATCGGGAGAAGGTGGAGGTACACTGTGACAGTCAGAGTGCTATTCATTTAGCGAAGAACCAAGTTCATCATTCGAGGACCAAACATATTGATGTTCGTTATCACTTTGTGCGTGATTTGATAAAGGATGATGATATTCATTTGGTGAAGATTAGAACAGCTGATAATCCTGCTGATATGTTGACCAAAGTTGTTGGGGCAGCCAAGTTCAAGCATTGCATGAACCTGGCTAATATTTTGCATGTTTGATAATTTGGCATGGGCGGTTGGGATAGTGCTTTGCTATTGGTTTGGTTAGTATGTGATATCATACTAAGGTGGAGTTTGTTTTTGTTACAATTGGTGATGAGCATTTGTTTGGAGTATTTTTGGAGATTGCTTGGGCTATTTGGAAGATTTCGCCAAGGTGGAGATTGATGGATACTTGGAAGATCTCGCCAAGGTGGAGATTGTAGGATAATGGCTCGATTCTGGTTCAGATTGTTTTGGAGTATCTGCAGCAAATGAAAGTTCCAGTATATCAGTCGACTAAATTGGAGGATCAGGCGACTGTCCAGAGAAGTTTCAAAGGCTTGGGATACAGCAGCAGCAGTCGACTGCCCAGTCGACTGCCCTGAACAAGACCAGTCGACTGTTTAGATGACCAGTCGACTGTGTACGGGATTTTGAACTAAAAAAGGCCCAATTCGAAATGGCCCAGTAGTTTTCTTATAAATACACTTGTTAGGGTTTTGTAATCTGTGACGAAAGTTAGAGGACCCCTATTCGGTTTTGTAGCCGTCATCATTTGTAAGGGTTTGTTTTTCGCCCATTGGTGATTATTTGAAGTAAGAAGAAACCCCAACCGCCCCGTGGATGTAGGCATGTGTTTTGCCGAACCACATTAAATCTTGTGTCCTTGTGTTGCTTGTTTTTCTGTTTTTCTCGCTGTTTCTCTCGTTTGATTGTTGGTTAGTTTGTATTCCGCACAACAGAAATATCTTCTACTTAAAAATCGAACTCCCTGTCTGGACCCTTACAAAGCTTTTCTTGAAGTTCTGGCAGCTTAGGAATAACAGGTTCGGCCCCTTGACCAGGCATTGAGTAGTATCTCCCTTAGTACCATCTAAGAGAAGAAAAAAATCGACCATCAGAGTACCACAAGAAAGGTAAAAGAAATGATTTCAGGAGCATATGTATTCTGAAACTTAAAATTAACATACCATGGCAGAATAGGCATCGATACTCCCTTGCTGAGCTGATTTCTTTACACAAGATGTCTGTTAAAACTCTCCTACTTCTACAAACCTAAGTGTAATTTTATTCTTACAATCTTTTGTTATTGTGGACATGTACATGGACCCATACGAGTATCCTGGCGGTTTTTCCTTCACAGCAATTATCAGGGCTCAATGTCTGAATAACTTGGTTTATGGATCTCCTCTGAGACTTCATGAAGTTAGGAAGTCATCAGGAATTGCTCCCCCAGGGCTGGCCCCTGGGGACAACGACGACTCAGGTCTCGATCACCGAGGAGCAAATATAACCATAAGAATCATTACTCGGGGCACCAGTCCCCAGGGTACGAAATAAAGAAGACTAGTCCTATGCATCAACAGCAACTACACCACCAACGATTCAACGAAGCCCAACAAATGCATTAACATCATCTACCCCTCAGAGGAGCTCTCTGATCGTCGATAAATATCCAAAACTCCAAACTCTTCAAGGAAACGTGCCGCCCATCGTTACATCATCAACGGTGAATTCCAATAACTCTGCCAAAACTCCATCCAAGTACTCCGAGCAGGAGCTTCTTTCCGCTTTGAGGGAACTGCGACGTAAGGAGGGTGAATATCTCGAGCCAAAGGAGGATGATGAAGGGAAGTGGGAAGTTTACCAATCGAAATCAACTAAGAAGCATGAGCTTCTACGGCGAAAGGGATGGTAGCCACTTGCACCCTTTGCGGTGGTCCACACCAGAAGGAGGACTGCCCTATCGGGGAGTTCGTGTGTTTTGAATGCAAGATGCCTGGCCACAAAGTCCAGACATGTGCCATCAGAAGGAAAGAGGCGTGGGCGACATGCGGAGGTGTCGCGAATGCCAACTAAGACTAGAGATATCATTCACACTATCGTATCAATCACCAGTGCAATGAGTGCTTCCAAGGAAGCTTTGAAAAACATCATGGGGGTTATTACTCCGGTTAGAGGGTGGCCCTCTACGGCGGAGGTCGTCACAGGGCTCCGAAACCTCTCAGAATCATTCAATAGAAGGAGTTGGGAGCTCCACAAAGTGAAAAACTCCTGGGTTACAGAGTTCCCATCGTCGGAGGGAGTGGCGGCGCTAGCTAGAACTAGAAGGAGTGAGATAAGGATTACCGGCAGAAAATATGGAATATCCATCAAACAATTGGGGGGGGGGGGCTGCTAGGGTTAGGATCGCTTGCCACACCAATGTGTGGATCCCTACGACAATTAAAACAATGGTCGAAAACAGGTTCTACAATGTAGATATGACGGTAGGGGAGGATGACACTGCTATGACGGGGGTACAAGGGAGGGAAAGGGTGCCAGTGGCCAAAAAATTGTTCAGTGATAAGGGAGAAGAAAGAGCAAAAGAGAAATGATCGGAGATAGCCATCAGAAGGAAGAAAAAAAAAGTGATTAGTTAGGGAGATGACGGTTAGCTCGAATTGGGTGAACCATGCAAAACTGAAGCGGTTCAAGATGCTAAAGGGCAGCTATTGATCATCGCTGAGTGGGAAATGGGAGGAGATCAAGCGGAAGGTGAGTTCTCATTTGGAAAAGCAACTATGCTGATACAGCATCATGTGGGCCCCATTATTCAGACACGTCAGCGGACATATGCGTTTAGCGGGTTGGAGCATGGCGTGGGGCTCAATGATGAAGCAACGAATGACTGTTTCAATTCTATTCTTGAACACGCAAGCGCATTTGCAGAAAGAAAATATTATAGGAGATTAAAAACCAAGGAAAGACTTCAGTAACAAGCAAAATATCCTTACCAGGACCGAAGCCTGAGTCTAACAGACGTAGACTTCATCCTGAGTCTCCCTCTTCAGGACATCAGTTCTCTGGGGGTGGCTAGATTTCCGACCACCTGGACTGCATTCACGCGGTTCGTTGTCAGATCCGCCGCTGAGATAGTCTATGAAGGAATCCACGCCAACGTCGGCGATGGCGGCTTCAGTGCCGTCCCACAACCCGGTTGCGGGTTGCGGGTTCTCTCGATATATTGATATATTCTCTCTATATAAATATTGCATGTGCATATGAGTAACACGAGTATTGAACGTACAATTGAATGGATATTGAAATGCGGGTTTGTGGGCTTATAACCCGATACCCAAACCAATATTTAGACCAATATTTAGAGATAAATACTGGCTTGTGATAGCAGTCTAGGTATTCCAATCTTGATACCTAGGGTGAATATCTCAAGCAACTTAGATCTAAGATATTAACCCTAATTTCCACTTATTAATTTCTCACAAAACTAACAATCTTGAGAGATTATTAATCAATTTGTGAGATTAATTAAGAAGGAAATCGGAGTTTTGTTGGATCTCACCGGACCTTGTGTGACGCCCCGGATCTCCAATACCGGACATCCGTGACACAACCAGAATCATTGCCTTCAAATGCATCTCAACACAACAAATAATGCGGAAATTTAAACACTTTTATTGCCATTGGAATTATTACATCAATCATTACAATATCAACAGTCCTTGAACAAGGAATACAAATTACATAACTTATTACAACTGATCGCAAGGAATATTCAGGCTCTTCTGGCAATGCTGTCAGTTGTCTTCCAGATCAGCAGTCGATTGGTCATTGCTGAGAACTCTGCTGAGTGGTCTATCTGCTTTCCTGGAACTTGTCCCTCGGCTTGAACCTTCTGCTACGCGACTATGATATTTCTACACCCATTCGAATGGTAGGCACGTATACTGTCATCTCTCCTTGGGTGCCCTGCTGATCTTGGGATCTCCTGTACTTGTGACCTAATATTCATGTACCTAAAATGTGGGGTACGTCAGTAATTCTACTGACGCAATGCTGATAAGGAAACAGCGATCTCCAAACTGGCAACCACAAACCATTTGAATGAAAAGGAAAACGTGCATCCTAATTTTCTGGTGTTCGTGTATGCCATGGTCTAACAACTAATGCACTGATCACCTGCCTTATTGTAATACAACAACCTTGGAACTCTGGATACGCACGCATCCCATACTACATACGTTCCAGGCCAAACATGACATGGTCTAGTCTAATACACGAAATAAGAATACATACGATGTACTTACTCTAATACGATTCGTTGGGAACGCATGCATCCCATACTGCATACTTTCCCAAAATCAACTTCGATGGAAATGTATGCATCCCATACTACATACTTTCCAAAGAGTTCATTTTCCTTAATATAGGGTTCAATCCCTCGCCACGCAATGCATTCTAAATTGGTCTACTTCCTGTTCCTGATAGTATGACATGGTTGAGGAGATAAATAACATAAATGCTTCGGGGCGCTGCCCATTGTCACCAATCATCATTGCCTCAAACCCTCCTTAGAAGCCGTGACGAACTTAAGATATGCGGTCCCACCGCTCTGCAGTCAACGGTCCCACCGTCCTGCAGTCAACAGCCGTGACGAACTTAAAGATATACCGCAGCATACCTAAAGCGTCGTATCCCATACAACCCGTTCGTGTCTACTAGCATGTGCCCGGATCCCATCCGTCCTTACCACGGTACCTCAGGAATCAACAGTGCAAGATACATGCAGCAGCACGTATCCCTAATGACAGGAAGAGACCACCCCATAGTATTGCCACCTACCGCTAATTCTCAGAACGAGTTAGATTATAGGGGATCACCCCTAACATCAATTCGGTCTTCGAGCAAAAATAAATAAAACCTAATCAATGCAGTTACTGAAAATAAGTTGTTACCCAGATCACACCCGGTATCGATCAATAATGTCGAGCCTGTCCGGTCTGTCAACCAATAATCACCACAGGAGTCACCTCCACTGATTCCCCATACCTTCACCGGTCAGCGACCAAATAATCCCGGCCCGTGACCCTCAGCGAGTAGTCCAACGGTGCCCCAAGGATGCAATACAATTTAAATGAAGGTAAGCACACACATAACCATCAATTCCTGACCATTGACAGACTCGAACATTGAGACACCAAACATAATCAACCAGAGCTATATCTCAACTCACTCATGTCCACCATGAGTATTAAGCACAGGAACTTATCCAAGTTCCAAATGAATTGCTAAAACATCATTAAAACCCGATAGCTCAAGATCACCCTACGCCGAGGGTTCCTCGTCAATTGTCCGATAAACTAATTCAAGAAATAGCAGTAGCTGTGACCCAAGCTACGCTCATCGAAATTTAACACAATCAGACTTCTAGAAGGATAGGGAGATCCACTGCAATCTCCCAGTGGGCGACTCTCTCAAATATTTAGGAGCTCAAGTCCCCAAGCTAACTTAATCTTGAAGTCAATCTCAACAACAGGGCGCCAAACTTACAATAACCACAACTTCCAACACATAGCTCAAATCTGCTTGACACCACCCATTCTGAAACTCTAAGACTCTGGTCTACAACTCTCCAGCTAACCATTTTCTCGAATTCAATCATCTTGGCACCCAAATAACCCATATATATTCTCGGCAGTATATTCCTTCTTGCACTTGCTGTACCTCTCCAATGTTATGGAAGTTGCTCACTCAACGGAATTGCTCGACCCCGGGTCCTATGGAAAGCTGGGAGTGTCTAATTTAACTTCCTAGTTGGACACGTCCTCAGATTCAATCCTTAGGGTCCTCAAATATACCCATTTCTATTAGGGGCATAACAAGGAAAAAGTTGATTTATCTAGCAACCATTTCCTTAACAAGGCTGAATCTATCCCAACTTCGGAAAATCATAACTTCCAACCCTTAACCAAGAATTACAAAATTCCAATTGGGTTAGGAAGCTATGATTCCCTGCTGCAAATCTCTAGTTGGCTAGTCGTCCAAATTCTTAACAGATAATTCGAAATTCGACAATAAATCAACCTTGAGTCTAATGCTCATGAAATTTTAGATTCTCAATCTCCACACATACCATTTTATTGTGTCCAAAATTCGTATTCAAATTCATTTCACACAACGATCTACGACTCCTCAAACATGGCTACATTTCAGCCGTTCTGTTTCAGCAGAGTATTCACTGCCCCTCACTAATTACCTTTGAAACCTCATCAAATGACCTCTAAAAATCTTAAAATTTGAGATTCATCAAATAGACTCATACCCCAAGCTATTCCCAAAATTTCGTAGCAAAATAATAAACGTACACGAAGTTATGGCTTTTTGAACTTCAGCACAAAGCGCAGTCAGCTTCAGCCGACACCTACGGACCAGTCGCGTTCTACAATTTTTCCAGGGCATCAAACGACCTAGGAAAAATACGAAATTTAAGACTATAGTTGTAGACACATACAAAAGCGTCCACAAAAATTTTCAACTCAAAATGCCCTGTCAATTCCGAGATATAAAATCGGAAAGACGCACAAAAATCACCACAGCCAGCAGCCATTCTGGCTGCTTACTGTCCAGACTTGGACCCACTGTTCGGGCTACTAAAATGCATCCAAATATTACGAAAAAAATCATGGATACTCTAAATACATAGAAGAACAATACCCCAGAATTTTAGCCCAAGATTCCAAACCGTTTGGGCGTAAGAAATTCCCCAATATACCCTCACAATCATGCTATTCAATCAAAACTTAAAAGAGTTATTCTCTACCATGCAATTTATTCTTCCCTAGTACTTCTTCATACTCAAACATGGTAACAAATCATACCTATCACTACTACACATCCATTCATTCCACAACAAAAATAAATACAAGAAGTTTAAGAGATCGCCCACTTGAAGTTTTGCAAAAGAATCTCCTTGTAGCTTTGCTCCTAGCTTGCTTGCTTGCTTGCCTTGCACTTGTATAACTTGGCCTACACCCTCTCCTACACTTCTTCTTCTCCTTCTCTACTACTCCTTCTATTTTTATAGGCCTCTTCCTTTTCCTATATACACATATTTATTTTTTTGAACAAGGAGGAATGGCGAAGGCTTAGGAGGAGAATAAATGGAGCTTGGAGAAAATGGAGTGAAGTGAGATGGGAAGGGGGTTATATGGGCCGGAATTGGAGGGTGGGTGTGGGTTGGAGTGTGGTGAGGTGTAGGGATGAGATGGAGGGTGGGATAGGTGAAGGAATGAAGGGTTGATTGAGTGCCAACACACCAAGCTAGAAGTTTCATGGAAGCTTCCTTGAAGCTTCAAGGAAACTTCTCAATCTTCAAGTCAACTTACACATGGTAAAAAATCTCCACCCTTGGATCCTTATCAAGATTAAGCCACGATGTGATGCTAGGGTTCCTAACCCTAGGTTAGGTTATGGAACCCTAGGTCACCACACTCCGATTCTAACCCTAGTGCACAAACTCAATTCACATTCGCTCCATGCACTAGCTTAATTGAAAATAACCATACATATAAATTAAAATCCTATAAAAATACATCTTTTATAGGAATTATAATTTTCTCCCGACAATTGTCGGGTCGAAATAATTGGGACAGTACCATAGTTTAATTGAGAGAATATTCCGAGTTTACCTCATCGGGTTCAGAATAGCTCGTATGTCTGAAATCTCGCAATTTAACTGATAATTTTTCCCAGAAATATGTAATCGTGTGCAGTACTCAGACGTGCACGGATTACAGTGCAAAAATAGTCATATGCTATTTTGCGGGGTATTACACCTTGTCGAAGCCGTCGGATCCTGTTGAAGCCCTCAGAGTTGCTGTCGTTGACCGTCGATATCCCACCGTCGGAATCGCTCACCGCCCGTCGCCTCCTCCACTGTCGACATGTCGCGCGCTGTCGACCACAGTCGAGGCAATCGACTTGAGATCCAACGGGATCCGAAATCTCTCGCCCTTTCCTTCTCCGATCCAGCAACTTGAGATCCAGCAAAGCGAGATCCAGTGATTTGAGATCCAGCGAAGCTCTCGCCTCTTCCTTCTCCGATCGCAGTCGACGGCAACCTCCCCCTCAGGCGCCGACTCCGATCATCTTCTCTCTTCTTCATCTTAGCAGATTGGGTTTGTGTGTGTGGAACCCTAGTTTGAAGAAGACAGTGAAGGGAAGAAGGAGAGATCAGATCTGTTTTGATTTGATATGTTGATTGGTTCATCATGGTGTTTGGTGTTCGGGGTCAATGAAGGGATCCTGTGTGTGTTCTTTTGAATTAGAAATGACCAAGAAAAGAGTCCTATGGTTAAGGACCTGATCTTATGTGTTTGGGAGTTTTATGTTTGGGATTGAAGAGGGGATCTTTGGTGCTCTTGGGATTGATCAGATCCCGACCTCAGATTGAGTCTATCTATTGGTGCGTGGTGTTTTGGGTGCAATACGGAATAGATCAGATTTGTTTCCAAACAGACCTGACTCTAATCAATTGAAGAGGAAAAGACGGTGAAAGATAAGTTCTTTACTTTCCTCATATTAAATTTTGTTAAATATTTTGCTATGTGCTGGAAGTTCAAAAACATTCGTTTTAAGTTTATGTTTTGAATTATAGAAGTACTTGATGCTAAGTGGTTAAGTTTAAGACTGTATTAATCATTTGTTTAATTAAATACAAGTTGAACAGTTGTTTTGGCTATGCGCTAAAACAAAATATCTATTTTGATAAGTTAAACTATATGTTTTGACTATAAAGTTTGGATCTCCAAATTAAATTGTTTCTAGAATTAAACAGTGTCAATAATTCGTTTAATTGACTAATCTTTAACAATTTGATGAATGTAGGAACTTCAAAGTTACCTACAAATTGTGTGTTGGAGACGATGGATATGCATCACGGTTGAATAAGTCTGTACTACGCAGGCTTCTCCATCGAATTTGGAAAACATTTCTAACTTGAAGTGTCAGTATGATCTACTCTAATCTTGCTTAGTACTTTCATGTGATGAATGTGTTAACGTTTTGTGCGTTTGATTACATGATTGAGAGTTTTAGATCATAGTTATTCTCGCTTTGAAAACTAGCATGTTTAGGGTTGTTAAATGCTTTATCATACTATGTGTATAGATATTTTGACAAATCCATTATTTGCAGTTTGTGTGAGATTCATATTTGCTTCTCTAAAAATTTAAAATAAAATAAAAATTGTATAAGATGTATAACAAATGTCTGTAACTTAGGAGAGAACATCTCTTAATGTAGGATATGACTCTATTAGTTACGTGTTGTTCTTTCTCGTTCATTGTACTGTGTGTGCAAAGTCGAATTATAATATGTTAGTCATTATCTTATCTAGCGTTATGAAGATGATGAAGAACGAATAAAGAAAAGAACTCTTCGCTCAATGTGTTTGAGCAAGTGGACATTGTTAGATACATTAGAGAAAGCAAATAATTTTGTAAAATGTGATAGAGTAATTTTGTATTAACTCTTATAAAGTGCATATATTGTCAATTGTATGTATAAGTTAAGTTTAACAAATGAGCCAATTAATAATAATAGTTCTAATTGTGTTTCTGAACATAGCATAATTGGCTAAGATTTGAGAACTATATATTCAATTGTTTGTGAGGAAATGTGATCTAATTATCAAATCTGCGGGGAAAATGGAGTTAAAAGCTATTGAGTAAAAAGCTTTAACATCCAAGTTGTTTTGAAATTTAGAATCACTATGAACTATATATTAAATTGTTTGTTCTTGTTAAAACTCATAACTGCTAAATGACACTCCATTAAATATGACAAATATGAAAGTTGTGCTTAGATTATGATCACTAGAAAATCATTTAGTATGGTCTCAAGGAGCACACAACTTCTTAAGTCAATATATTCTAATATTTGTGATCTCAGTAGCTTTGTGACTAGATGAGACGATTGTTGGTCAAAAGTATTTAATCGCTTTTGTAGATGATTAATATAAGTCTGTCATATATATGAAGAATGAAGCACTTGTTATTCTTAATGAATTAAAAATTATAGTTAAATGCTAAAAAATCAAGGGTTCAGATTTGATAGAGGTGGTGAATATATTTTAACAACTTTAGAGAAGTTTGCATTGGGCATAATCTCTACTGCACTCTACTTACAACAGTCAAATGGTATTGATAAAAGTTAGAATCAAACACTTAGTGAAATGTTGAATTCTATATTATTGACTGTTGTTTGTCTTGTGTAATTATGAGTGATGGTGTATTGTTAATCATATCTCTAATGTGTTACTACACGCTAAATTGAATACACCTTGTAGATCATGGTATGAAAACACAATAATTTTGTCAAAGTAAAAATTTGTGTTGTGATACATCTGTTAGAGTACATGACCCTAGAAGGCCTAAAGTAGGACCTACAACAAATATTTGTGTGTATTTAGAAAGTACAGAATGTAGTTTCTATGGACAGATGTTGGATCTATCTAATTTGTGTTAGAAGAATCTAGACTTGCAGAGTTCTTTGAGGATAAATGTATGAAATAATCTAGTCCTATAGACACGTTCAATGATTCACAGTTGGAATCAAGAACCGGCCTTACTGACACTTAAAAATCTGAATGACAAATGAGCTAAGAAGAGTCTTTAATAGACAATGAGATAATTTTGTGTCATACAATAATATTTTAATTTAGTTGATCTGCCGACAGGGGCTAAAACTATAGTTTGTAAGTGGGGTTTTATAGAAGAAACTTAATTTTGATTGTTTAGTAGCAATTTTAATGCTTTTTAGTAGCTAACAGATTGACTGAGAAAAATGGGGTAGATTTATTCGATGTCTACTCACATATTTGTCATATTGCTACAATAAGTATTCTTCTTACCCTTACATCTATTGAAAATTTTGTCATTCATAAAGGATATTTAAAAGGCTTTGTACTGAACAGTTTTGTACTAGAAAGTTTTGAACTAATATGTTTAGTGAACAAGATTTACAATTTAGTAAAATCATTGTATGTTCTTAAAACATGTATAGCCAACGAATAAATAATTTGACAAATTTTTGAAAGAGCCTAGTATATGAATCAAGTAATTCAGATCAGTGTCTTCAATTTTGTGGTGTGTCAAATATAGTGGCTATTATTTACCTATTCTGTTGATATGCATGTTCTTGGAAGTGACATCTCTATTACAAATGAAGTTAAAATTGTGCTATCCAAAGAATTCAATATGAAAACCTAGGTACTGTGGACATCATAGGTATAAGGGTGAGTTTTCAGTTGGCAAGGGATAACTCTCAGTTAAACTCATCAAATCAAAATGTGCTTCAAAAGTGGGGATATAGTGATTGAAAATATGTTTTGAAACACCTTATGATTATTATAAAAGGTTGACACCTAATAATGGTGCAACTATAAGATAGGTAGATCATTCTAAAGGAATTGACTGTCTCATGTATACAAAGATCTGTACTAGAATAGACATAGCCTTTGAGATAGGTATGATTTGCAGATTCACTAATAAATTCCATACATATTTGAGTGCCCTTAAGAGGCTAATGAGATACCTGAGTGGTATTCAAGAGTTTGCTTTGTGCTACTCTAGTCATTCTTCGAATGAGTGACTGATCTGATGCATTATGATGCTCGGAATTTAGTGAAAGTCGATAACTAGTAGATATGTGTTTACACTAGGAGGAACAGAAATGTTATGGAAATAAAAGGCAAACATGCACTGTGCTATCATCCATGAAATCAGATCTCTATGTGTTATCCTCTGCAGGGAAAACGGCTGAGTGGATTGAAAAAATTGTTGCTAGTTATCCAATAAGAAGTTTAAGTAACTCTCTAATTCTTTTATGTGACTATCAAGCTACAATGCACTGTAGCTCATAACTCACTCTATAATAGTAAGAGGAGTACATTAAGGCTGAAAGAAGCCTAGTTGAACTTTCTCATAGATAAAGTGCAATTGCGACAAGTATGGCTAATGCTCTTGCTAAGAGACTTCAAAGTGATCTAATTATAAAAACTGTGGGGGAAATGGAATTGAAAGCTATTGAGTCAAAGCTTTTACATCCTAATTGTTTTGAAATTTAGAATCCAATTGGAGCCATAGAGAAGTTCAAACTTAAGCATCAATTTTAGGCGGTTGACATATTTTAGATAATTTTGATGATTCCACATAAATTCCACAAATATATAATGTCATTCCAATTTTGATGGTATTGTATATCTAGAGAATTTACTTATAATAATCATATTATTCCAATATGAAACATGAAAACTTGTCGATGTATTTTCGATGATTAAATTGTCCTAAATATCATTCCAATTTTGATGATATGTCTTTTATGGATACATGTTTCATTCTAATTTTGATGATTCAATGTTAAACCATGATTGAAACGGCGGTCTTTTCATTCCAATATGAAACATAGTATGGTTCTTGTGTAGAAACTATAAAGTTCATGTACTTTACTTATTAAAGATACTTGATTGTGATGCTTGCGTTACGTTTTTGCTAAGCTAATTATGAATTGTACTAAGTTCTTTTGTGGAACTAGATACTTTGTGAAATTCGTTGGAATTCTTAGAGATGTGTCTCTTGATATTCTTGTTTTCTATAAACTAGCAAAGATGGAGGAGTTGAATTTGTCAACATAGATTTCAAAATAATGATTTGCTCAAAATGGAGGAGTAAACATAAAGCAGTATGCAAGGATAGAATTTCAGTTTATTTCTTTCGAGAATAAATTAGTCACTTGCATGTTAAAACTTCTGTTGAGTTTAAGACTCTTATGTTCATAAGCTTAAAACTCATATTTTGTTCTTGAAGTTTATTTGCTGTTTTGATTTTGAAACTATGACAGATTATTTCAGTTGGTTTAGTCGATGTTAACTATTCTGAATTGGATATGGTTTGAAACTATTTAATTATATTGGTTTAGTCTTGATTGAACTATTCAGTTTTATAATTCTATTGGTCCTTATGAAACTATACCTTTATGATGCTTTTCTTTTATGGACTGCTATCAGCCAGTCAGTTTTATACTAAACTGATGAGATAATCATGTACTTTATATATTGAGAATATAAAAGGAGAATGTTGGATATATTGATATATTCTCTCTATATAAATATTGCATGTGCATATGAGTAACACGTGTATTGAACGTACAATTGAATAGATATTGGAACGCGGATTTGTGGGCTTATAACTCGATACCCAAACCAGTATTTAGAGATAAATACTGGCTTGTGATAGCAGTCTAGGTATTTCAATCTTGATACCTAGGGTGAATATCTCAAGTAACTTAGAGCTAAGATATTAACCCTAATTTCCAATTATTAATTTCTCACAAAACTAACATACCGATCGAAATCAACTAAGAAGCATGAGCTTCTACGAGGAAAGGGATGGTAGCCACTTGCACCCTCTGCGGTGGTCCACACCAGAAGGAGGACTGCCCTATCGGGGAGTTCGTGTGTTTTGAATGCAAGATGCCTGGCTACAAAATCCAGGCATGTGCCATCAGAAGGAAAGAGGCGTGGGCGACATGCGGAGGTGTCGCGAATGCCAATAAAGACTAGAGATATCATTCACACTATCGTATCAATCACCGGTGCAATGAGTGCTTCCAAGGAAGCTTTGAAAAACATCGTGGGGGTTATTACTCCAGTTAGAGGGTGGCCCTCTACGGCGGAGGTCGTCACAGGGCTCCGAAATCTCTCAGAATCATTCAATAGAAGGAGTTGGGAGCTCCACAAAGTGAAAAACTCCTGGGTTACAGAGTTCCCATTGTCGGAGGGAGTGGCGGCGCTAGCTAGAAGGAGTGAGATAAGGATTATCGGCAGAAAATATGGAATATCCACCAAACAATGGGGGGGGGCTGCTAGGGTTAGGATCGCTTGCCACACTAATGTGTGGATTCCTACGACAATTAAAACAATGGTCGAAAACAGTGTCTACAATGTAGATATGACGGTAGGGGAGGATTACACTGCTATGACGGGGGTACAAGGGAGGGAGAGGGTGCCAGTGGCCAAAAAATTGTTCGGTGATAAGGGAGAAGAAAGAGCGAAAGAGAAATGATCGAAGATAGCAACCAGAAGGAAGAAAAAAAAGTGATTAGTTAGGGAGATGACGGTTAGCTCGAATCGGGTGAACCATGCAAAACTTAAGCGGTTCAAGATGCTAAAGGGCAGCTATTGATCATCGCTGAGTGGGGAATGGGAGGAGATCAAGCGGAAGGTGAGTTCTCATTTGGAAAAGCAACTACGCTGATACAGCATCATGTGGGCCCCATTATTCAGACACGTCAGTGGACATATGCATTTAGCGGGTTGGAGCATGGTGTGGGGCTCAATGATGAAGCAACGAATGACTGTTTTAATTCTATTGTTGAACGTGCAAGCGCATTTGCAGAAAGAAAATATTATAGGAGATTAAAAACCAAGGAAAGACTTCAGTGACAAGCAAAAGATCCTTACCAGGACCGAAGCCTAAGTCTAACAAACGTAGACTTCATCCTGAGTCTCCCTCTTCAGGGACATCAGTTCTCTGGGGGTGGCTAGATTTGCGACCACCTGGACTGCATTCACGCGGTCCGTTGTCAGATCCGCCGCTGAGATAGTCTATGAGGGAATCCACGCCTACGTCGGCGATGGCAGCTTCAGTGCCGTCCCACAACCCGTTTGTGGGTTCTCTCGGTGGAGACTGATGACCCCGTAACATTCAGGGGGTCCACATTCTTACCTTTCTTCTGTGGAGGCACGACCGAAGAAGTGGAGTGAGGGCGCTTCGAAGATCCCCCCTTTGTTTTCTTCCCGTTGGGGTCCTCAGTCATCGTAAACTCTCCCTCGATCGCACTGGCCTTCCCCTTGACTGCCTTTTTCTCCACTTCTGCCTGACGTTCAGCCCCGCCTCGGCTTGAGGATCAGCCTTGACCTTAGCCTTGGCCTCAGCTCTGGCCTTAGTCTCGGCTGCCTCCTTCTCGGCCTTCCCGGCTTGGTGCCTTTCTATCAAAAGCGCGTCAAAAACTATGACTGAGAGAAGAATAAAATTAAGAAGGGGGTAGCAAAGGCAACGATGGAAAAATCATGATGGGAGAGCAAACGAAAGAAAGCAATATATTGGCGTGAAAGGGACATTGAATATTGTGCACTCACGTGACTAGCGTGGATCATGCGAGACCTAAACCGTTGGTTTCCCCGTCAGTGAGACCCTTCAAATTCCCACTCTGAGCTTTTGTTGTGCTGAAGTTCAGAGTCCTACACGGTCCCAATCACGAACGGGGCCCGACTCTCCAATGCCTCCACCCAGGACAACGATCCGACCCCGAAGGATCATCAGAAAAGTTCAAAGTTCACAATAAAATCAAGGCTTAATAATACAAAAAAAACCTATCATTTCATTAATTAAAAAAACCGGGTACAATAGATGGTGTCCAGTCCGCATTCGGCAAAAAACAACGAAAGATGAAAGCTAAAGCAGGGGGGCTCCTCCCCAGAAGCCGAATGAGCATCCACCCCTTCTACGATTTGGGAATAGAGATGACATCTGATCCCGACTCCGAAGGAATCTCAGCGGGGGTCATGGGAGAAACCCCCGCTAAAGGCGGATGAACATGTTCATCATTTACATCTTCAAAGGCCCCGTGAGTATGACCGACACCATCCCCCAGATAAGAGGGAATCGCGCGAGGAGTCACGGGAGAAGTGACAAACTCCGGGTCGTATTCAAGATGGTTGAGGCTGAGATGGGGGTATCCCTATCGGACGCACTCGACAGCTTGTTTGAAACCATGCTCCTCGCCATCAACAATCTCATCCCCAGTCCCCACTAACTCCGACTGGACTTTAGCCAATTCGCGCTCCACCGAATCTTTCTCATCCAACATGGACCTGTGGGCAGATCATTCTTCACCCAAGGTGTCTCTGGTCCCACTGGCCTCTTCTCCAATTCCTTAACCTTCTTTTCCAAGACCTCGATGTGCTTGCACTTCTCTTGGCATCTCTTTTTATACCATTCCGCCTTCTGCTCCATGAGGTCGAGCAAGCGCACATACTGCCTTTTCATCTTGACATCATAGAGGGCGACCTACAGGGTAATCCCAAAAAGTTAGCAATGAACAATTACACTTACAAGGCAAAGCACCCGAACACTTACCAATATGACCCCTTGAGAAAAACGATGCAAACACGTGTTTGTGGTCTCTTGAGCGAGAGCCTCCCGGTCCCTCGGACGAGCCAGGTTCTTCTCTACTTTCCGAGCCATCAATAACTCCATAACGGAACCAAGCTCCCCCATCTACCAATCTGGTCTGGAGAGGCTCACAACCTCGTCGCCGGCCCTCAACAACCTCTCGCCCGATCGCCCCGCTCGGAGCATCCCCCGAGCCACGAACCTCCAAAGCCTTGGATTTTTTCGGCAAGTGCTCCGAGGCGGGTGTTTCGATCTTCCCTTTACCCTTGTAATCAACTGTCGATGCCTTCCGATGCTCCAATGCTAGGGTCACCGTCACACCAGCACCTGCTGAGAAAATCAGATAACAGTTAAGGCAATATACCAGTACAATAAGACGAAAGTAAAATAACTTACGCAATCCAACGAAACTTAGACCAGCATCGACCAATCTCTCATCCGACATTTGTGGCCAGCCGACACTAGTGCCCTTCTTGTAGAGTCTCTGAAACTCGATGCTCTCCTCCATGTTCAGATCATGGGATGTCAGGGTATCCTTCTTCAGCGGACCCTCGTGGAACTTGTAATAGTATTTCTGGTAATCTCTCTCACATCATGCATTTTATTTTATTTTAGACTACAACTGCAGCAGTGGGTCTAAGGGGAAGAATCGCTAGGGGATTTGAGGTAGTGGAGTACGATGATGAAGAGGTAGAGATCGGTCCTACTATTGACTGATACGGAGCTTCATGATCTAGTTTCCCACCCTCCAGGGCTTTGTTGGAGGGATCTCTTCTATCATGTTGTACTAGTTGGATGCTTATGTATGTTTTACTTTTGGTTTTTTGTCCCAGCCTCCTATGTCTGGTGGAGGTGTTATGTGTTATTTCTTGCTTTGTAGTTTTTATAATTGCACCCAGTACCCTGTGTTTGTTTTATTAACTCCTTATTAATGAAACGTGGTGGCTATCCTCCACATTTTCACCAACCATGCTAATGTATTAGTGGTCTCAGAGCACCAGGTTTGGCTAATGTATTAGTTGCCTAATATATTAGACAAGCTTGGCTCGAACTGGGATCTGCTCAACATTTCACCAACTATGCATGCATAAATAAATTATTATCAATAGTGATCTTAATACGAGTCTTATTCAATTCATTTTGATCCCATATTCGATCCCTTGATTCCTTGATTCATTGTTTCTTCCGTCTCTTTTAGTCGTTCTCATTTGTTGATTCTTTATTGGGTATAGTTTTGATCTTTCCGTACCCATATTCCTTTGATTCTTTCATTCATCTTCATTCGTTGACTCATTTTGAGTATCATGCTGGTTATTCTTTTCCTGCTATATTCTCTTCAAATTCCGCTTGTGTCTCTTCGTTCCTCTTCCTTCATATTCAATTCTTTGATTTCTTATTTTCTTTCGTCCCTTGTAGTCGTCCTCCTTTGTTGACTCTTTATTGAGTATAAAATTCATTCTTCTCCTGCCTTTATTTTCTTTATATTATATATATATTTTCGAATATTTTGTGTATTTCGATTATTATTTGTTATATTTTGGGATCTTCTATAAAATTGTTTTCTAAAACGAAAATTTTGTTATTTCGAATAACTGTGTATTTTAATATCACGAATTTCAAAACGTAACTTCATACTTAAATTGAGCAATCAATATCTAAGTACGTGTGGAAGATTGCATCATCTCATTCATCGTTTTGTTGCAACTGGATGTCGAGATGACAGACATGCAACTAGACGTCAATGGAGGCAAATCGCAACTAGATATCGGGGAGGTAAAATGTGCAACCGAATATCCAGATGGTAACTTGCAACCTATTGTCGTGGAGGCAAACCTGCAACTTGATGTCGAGAACAGATAGATATAAATGAGGCGAACCCACATCAAAGAATTTTTACTACTACTATTATTATTGTTTTTCTTATTATTATTGTTATTACTATTACTATTATTATTATTGTATTTTGCTTACTATTTTATTTTTGATGTTTATATTGAATTACTTTCACCAAAATGATGAACCCCAAATTATTTTCTGTCTTGTATTATTATCCTTATCAGTATTGTTAATATTTTATTATTATTATTATTTTTACCAGTATGTTTATGATGATTATTATTGTTATTATTTTTTTTGTCATTATTATTTTTTTATTATTATGTGTTGATTTTTGTATTATTAATATTATATTTGTTAATGCTCATTAGTTTGACCTAATTATTTAAATTAAAGCCCTCCTCTAAAGCCCAATTTTATTCTGGTGTCTCATTCTTTTCTTCCTGCTCGGATCGCCACTTGGTGTCACGTGGTCTACAACGACTTGTCTGCAGCTTGGAACGTCCCCATCAGAGCGGCACAGCGGAAGCATGGTGGGCCCATAACCCACAGGTCCCAGGATCATATTGTTGCTTCTCCTTCCTTGCATTGTTTTGGTTGCCCCTATCTCATACAATTGTTCTCATTCGTTGACTTATTGTTTGATTCAATTCTTCCCTGTATTTTCTCTCTTTGATTTCAGTTCTGCCGACTCCCTTATTGCTTTGTTATCTAGTGTTGATTCTTTCCTTTTTGATACTGTTTATTCTCTTTCTACGTTCCAATTGATCCCATTATTATCCCCTTCCTTCTATTTCTGGTTTTGTCCCTGCTTTGTTCCTTTTCCTTTAGCCCTCTGTTTTGTTACCCTTCCCCAATTTGCTTTTGCCTTGTCCTATGTACCGCCTAAGCAAATTTTGAGGACGAAATTTTTTTGTAAGGTGGGTAGGATTTGTAACCCCTGTTTCTCCAAACCCGTATTTTATGTGTATTTTTCTATATTTAATTTTTTTAAAATTAATTTTTCTGCTTTCAAATTCTTTGTTAAAATGTGTTGTTAGATCTTCTGTTAAAACCTATTTTTAATCAATAGTTTATTTATAACTAGTTCCCAATGTTTTTTTTTTTATAATACAAATATTTTTATTATGCTTTGGATTATTATGTTTATGTTTATTATTATTATTATGATTGGTGTTATTTTTGTTATTCGTGTTATTTTATCTTTTACTCTTGATTGTTGATTTAAAAATCTATTTCTATTGTTATTTGTATTTGTAGTATTTCAAATAATTTCTATCTTGTAGATCAATATATATTTTGATATATTATCCTACTTTTATTTATTACTTTATCTATTCGATTTGATCTTTTATTTAAATCCTATTTTAAAACCTATATCTTATCAAAATACCATTAACTCTTTTTACCCAATACAATTACCCAAACCCATTACCTTGTTATTAACCCACCTAATTACCCACACCCTTTTATTCCCTAATACCCTATCTTAGACCCATACAAACCCGTTTACCCCCATAATACCCGAAAACCCACATCCTAAACTACCCATACCCGAAACCTATCAGACTCAAACCCTACATCTCCCCCTTATATAAATATCACTGTATTTAATATTCCCCTGTTCCACCTCTTCGTCTTCTCCATGCAAAACCCCGATGCCTCCTTCTAAACCCATCTCTCGATCTCTCATCTCCAACTTTCCCCTACCCTGGTGTGCCCCTTCCCTCTCCCTGCATCCCCCGACACCCCGACACCACCACCCTGCGTCCCTCGTGCCTCCTGCGCTGACCACGGCGACCCTCCCCTGCCTCAATGCAGCCCCCTGTGCTCGTCCCGAGCGCCGCGCGCAACCAGTCAGTGCAGTGTCCACCTCAGCGTGCCCCTGTGTGTTACGACGTCCCTGTGCTGTGCCTCCTCGGTGGCAATCTCCCCTGCAGTCCATCAGCCAGAGTACCCAACGCTGCCCCTGGGCCTCCCCTCGACCTCGTCGGGTCCCACTGCCTCCCGCATCGCAGCCAGGCAGCCACCCTGGGCGTGGTGCTCTCCGGTGGAAGTACTGCCACTTCTCCGTCGTGCTCTTGCCGTTCTTGCCGTTGTTTGGTTGTTGGTTCGTGGTGTGCGCTTGTGGTCTCTGTGCACGTGTTTTTGGTTGTTCGTTCGTTCGTTATTCTTGATCGTTGGTTCTCGTTCTTGGTTCGTGTTTGTTCGATCTTGGTTGTGCCTCGGGAATCCGTTCCTATTATTCTTGCTTGTTGATTCTTCGTTTCGTCGTCTCTTAGGCAAGTAACTTGTACTCCAATTTCTTTGTTTGATACAAGTCAAAAATACCATCTATAGTATAGTTGGATCTAGAGACAACTCTTGTTGTGTTATTCTTGATGGTTTTTGTCTTTATTGTGAAAACTTGACCATAGTTGCCTCACGACACAATATTGACATGAATTAACTTAGGTTTTACCTGTTCTTGATTTGATCATGTTTGTGAGACTTTTGTGAGAATTCGTGTTTTTGTTGAGACCATGTGATATACTTTGTGTGGACATGCTAGATACCCTAATTCATGATGTTTGGACACTTGGTAGACCCGATTTCATGTTTGGTTGTGTTTTGAACAAGTTTTTGTATGATATATGTTGAGTTGTCGTTAAAGAAAAAAATCTGTATTTTGTCGATGATCTGTTTTGTTTGCTGTTTTGGACTGTTTTGAAGTCAGTAACTTAATTTCGGTATAAAACATGAGTTTTAGAGAATTTTTTTTTATTTTCAAACCCCTCTGACCTTGCTTGATTTCGTTTTTGTATGTGTGAGTTATGACTGTTTTACTACAGAGGTGTCGATCTTTTCCAGATTTCGTTTCTTGGTATTTTTGATGACTAAATCATTTTAATAACTGTGCTGCACATATTATTTTGATCCAAGACTTTTGTCAGTATTTCTATATCTACTTAGGGATTATCCAAAATTTTTGTGGATTTTGTGATGAGTTTTATGCGCCGTTTCATGCTCGTTTATGAAAACTGTACTTGCTGTATTTTGCTCATTGTTCTGTAAAGAATAGTATTTTCACCCTATTTCCTTTTACTGTATGAAAAATATTTGTGAAATATAAAATTTATCTTATTTTATTTATTTTCATCTCCCTTTGTAGGATTTGGATTTCGTTTCACTAGTTGCGAGATATTATAGTTTTCGTACAACAGTGTTGGAAATTCCAGATTTGCCAAACTATTGTTTATTAATGTTTTATGAATTTTGATGACTGGTCTAATTTTATTGGAAAAATATGAAACTTTATATTTAGATACAGGACATATAGGGGAATACCCCAGATTTTTTGTGGATTTATTTAATGAGGTTTCATGCTGTTTTCCTGCTCTTGAATACGTTTTCCTGATTTCTGGCTGAACCTATTTTCTGTATTCAAATCAGTTTTGAGATATGTTTTTGTGAATTAATAAATGACTTATTTATACTCGCTGGATTCGGTTGGAAGTCTACTTTCTAGATATTTCGACGAATTCAAATTTGCATATTTGTAACACTGGAAATCACTGTTTTACTGCAGTGTGGTCTTGCTGTCCTGAACTTGAGATTTGTTTATTTTAGTCTTTTATGAGATACATTGCACACGTACATGTTTCTCTTGCAACTTGAACTTGTTACATGACTATGACATTATATACTTGATATGTTTTGCACATCTACATGCTTGTTGGACACTAATAATAATAAATAACCAAGCTGGGGTTAAGGAAAAGATCTAGTAGTGGATAGTGCAGAAACGTGTACTCGGAAGAACCTAGTGGTTATTGGAGTTTGTTTACATGTGGAGCTTGACACGATATACATGAAACGTACACACATGACACTGGAGCTTGTTTGGATTTTGGAGCTTGTTTACATGATACTTGGAGCTTGTCCCTGAGTACATTGCCCTGTATGGTCCCCTACGAAATCTAAAGCAAAACTGTTTGTTGTAGCAACCATGTAGTAAAAACCGGGATGTATGAAGTGCTACCTAGATAGTAATAACTATAAGACTTAAACATGACACTTGAACATGATACATGCCTACTTGATACTTGACTACACGATACATGAGATTTGATACTTGATACATGCTACATGATTACATGATTCTTGATACTGGTTACTTGGTACATGATACTTGTTTACTTGACACTCGACACATACTATTATACTTACTCATCTTGCCATGTTATGATTTATATCCTGTTATCATGATTATACCATGCTAGGTTTGTTACTTAGATTTACCTATTCCATGTACTTGTATCCTACATTATAAGTGGCTCGTAACTTGCAATTGACGGGTACCTTGTTTTCTCTATCCATCTTTCCTGCAATTTATTAAATTGCAGATTTTGAAGATCAGTTGCCAGATGGAATAGGCGAGATAAGATATTAGTTGCTGGAGCTCTTGCTACATTTATTTATTTTCCTGTTATTCATGAATAATTGTATCTGCTACTTGAATATTTATCTTGTATTTGGGCAATGTGACCCAGGATATTTGTGTTATTCAGATCATGACTATTTGAGATTAATATTTTATTTCAAGTATTCTTGTTGGTATTTTGGTTTATATGTGCATGTGGTTGATTCTTTTGCTTCCGACTCTGAATTATCTTGTGAAATGTTGTAAATATTTATTGAACAACTTATGGATGATGAAAATCATTCGCTAATTTTTTGTCTCGTATCTGTATTCCGTATTTTTTTGGGAAGCGGGCCGTGACAAAGCAGCTATCTGTAAAACATGAGGCTAGAGATAACCCTAACCCTCCAAACTATAGGAGTCAGCCATAACGGTGTGAGTGGCATAAAATAAATGCAACATAAATAAAACATAAGGCATGGAGTCATAAACAATGTGTATCAACAGTAATAATAAATGAAATAAGAAATAACAGTAAGTAAAACATGAAAACATCAAGTGAAACTAGACTAAGTGTCAAGTGTAGAAAAACAGGAAACAACATGCATAAGACCAAGTCAAGAAAACATCGATGCTATATGCTGACTCTCTAATGCATACTTGTTGGATTCTATGCATCCCACTCTACATAGGTCCGGTGCAAGCCCTTATCGTTCTCCACTTGATAGGGTTTAATTCCCCGTTATGCAACTAATCCTACTACGATGACTACTATGAGATTTAGACATTCTGCAGGTATTGATTTTTGCCCTTGGAATACTAGAGGCCAATCCCACCCTGCAGATCATTCTGTGGCCCTTACATCCATCGTCCCGGAAAACTGGAGATTGCCTCATTCTGCAGGTCATCCTGGAACCCTAGCTCATTGCACAAACATCCCATGAGCGTCGCTCTCATCCTCGAAATACTAGAGATCAATCCCACGCCGCAGATCACTCTGTGGCCCATACGTCCATCCTCCCGGAATACTGAGGAATATCTCACTCCTTGGATCATCCTGGAGTCCATAACTCACGTTTACACTCATTTCATCATATTACCATCTAGTGTTTGTCCTTATCTTGTTAAGTTAATTAATTAATTGCGAATCTCCTAGAGTTGGCGTACCCTATCGGACTGAACTCAGCTGATCATAATATAGCCACAACTGGCCAAACCACAAAAACCTCAACTACCGGTGCCTAGGGTCCCACACATCCTCTAGAGACTCACAACTCAACCATCACACCAAAACTTTTCAACAAAACTCAAAAATCCATCATCAAAACATTTATAATATGAAAACCTCTTAAATCAACAAAATCCGAATCTATATAATATATTCATAAAATTCTAGAATTCAAATAAAATATTAAATCCATTAAATAACAGAAAATCATATTTTTAAGTCATAGAATATCACCAAAACATCAATTCGTTGAAAACAAATATAACTCACTTAATAAAGTCATGATAATACAATTAAAATTCTGTTATAAATAAAATATAACTCCTGTAAAATACTGTAATATGTAGTAAAAACATCATCTAAAATAGTAGAACAATAATCCATAATATAGAAGAAATAACCAATTAAAAGAAATGAAGAACTCAACCAAAACAGCCAAGAAAACACTTGACAGTCGACCGCTCAAACAGAGCAGTCGACTGTCAATTCAAAATTTTCAATATAACAACACGACGGTTGACCGTGACTTGCTGCATAGCCAGTTAA
Source organism: Hemerocallis citrina (assembly GCA_017893485.1). Lineage (NCBI taxonomy): Eukaryota > Viridiplantae > Streptophyta > Magnoliopsida > Asparagales > Asphodelaceae > Hemerocallis > Hemerocallis citrina. The sequence continues at coordinate 8,087,856 of CM030361.1, forward strand.
GGCTTTTGCGCATGTTTTGATATGATACTCGATCAAATCATTGTAAAATCAAAATTGAATTTCCCGAGATGATTCAACATATCTTGTATAACTTATAAGAGTTATCAAAACACATCAAGATCTTAAAAGAGTAAATCTTTCTCAAAATTTCTCAAAACTCAGTAACAGAGTACATATATGTGCATAGGATAATTAAGCATCAGTTTGAGCATCAAAACTTCATAAAACAAGAGTAGTAAAAGGTTTAAACTCATCTCAGAATCAACACACTTGAAATCTAATCAAAACTCCATAAAAAGATCATAAAATCTTCAAAATAATATGTATATAATGTGAATGAGTATATGAGTGTGTTTGTGCATCAGTTAAACATTAAGAATCCATTGTATATATGTGGTATAAAGTTCAAAACCATCTAAGTACTAAAACAATTCAAATCCATTCGAAAACCTCATAAAAATCCACAAAAACCAATTTTCGGGTGATCAGACACAGACCCGAAGCAAGCCTCTTATTAATGCTTCAAAACATAATCTTTTTGGTCCAACAAATCCTTCTATAACTTTTTATACGCATACCCAATCACCTACGTCAGTTTGCCCATGAATATATACAATTATAACATGCAAACAGTCAAGTTTTATTCATCACAACTTATCAACAGTGTGTACAAATCAGTAACCAATCAGTAAAAATCAAATTGTGCAATATACAACATATTAGAGGTGGGCATCGGTCGGTATCCGACCTAATATGGACCATTCACCACCGATCCAAAGAAGATCGGTTTTTTAATTTTCTCATTCGCAACCAATCTGAACCTTAATTGGATCGGTTTCCATCCAAGCCAATTAAGCTCGGTTTGGATTGGATTGGATGGTCGGTTTGGCGTGCTACTGTTCACCTTTAACATCATTCATAATTTTGTTGAAATTTAAAAGATCAACTTCAATCAAACTTAAGAAATAACCTGCTATTTGTTATTTAGAAATGAATTTAAAATTAAGATTCATAAAACCACAAGTTGTTAATAAATTTTGCACTAATTGTTTGAGATTATGACGTTTAAATAGGTGAGATAAACTACTTTTTCACTTGCATATTTCTATAATCTTAGTTTATTATCATAAAAAAAATATTAAATAACCATAGCTAAATGAATTTCAGGTACAATAAAAAAAGATTTAGATTACAATTTCTACTTGACTTGATTAAAGTAACTACTAAATGTTACATCAACTTCATGATTCTATTAAGTTGGGACACACTGTAAATCAAGCATTTCTCAATAACATAAGACAAATGATAATGGAGAATCAAAACATAGGTAGAACAATTGCTCGGTTTGTATTAAAGAAATTAAAGAAGACTGTTTGTATCTCCAAGAAAATGAGAAATGACTATTTTTATATTCAAGAAATTAAATGAGAACTATATTTTTTATGGACTTATGCATAGAGGTACGGTCGGTTCGGTTTCATCGGTTATTTGAAAGCCCCATCCGACAACCGAACCGGTCCATTTGGTTATTAAAGATCAAGAACCGAGCTAATCCAAACCCCCAATTTGTTCGGTTAAAAATTGGTTGGTTTGGGTTGGTTTGGGTTGGATTGGTTCGGATTGGTCGGTTCGGATAATAGTTGTCCACCCCTACAACATATCATTCATTATATTCAACCAAATCAGTAACAATCTGAAAGAAAACAACCTGCTCATGATTTTCTATAGGTTCTTTAACAATCTCAAGTCATCAAATTAAGGTTTTGGTCATCAATAGTATAGTTTCATGAAAAAATTCACTTTTTATTTCATCTACTCATCAAAATCCATTATATCTTCATACCATCATCTAACATGTTTTCTAATAGATAAATCATCACATACAACATGCTTAGAACAATAAGAAAACAAGCACAAGTCACTCACCTTATTGAAGAATCAACCGAAGATAACAAAGAAATAAGAAAAATATCTCCTTTCGCAAGAAAACCAAGATCCTCGCTTTAAAACTCTAAGAAAATAATAATAATAAATATCTTTGTGTTGTGCAGCAGAGAGACGACTGCACCTCACCCTATATAGGCTAGAAATTAATCCAAGTATCTAGGGTTTTGAATAGATTTGTAAAATAGCTCTTTTAAAATATATCTTTACATATATAAATTCGTATACTTGGAAATTAAATAAAACCAAATTAATTCAGATTTAAAAACAAAAATAAGCACCCTATCATCAGCCGGCACTGTTTGAAAAACCCATAAAACGAAATTTGCACTTTTGCAAAAAGACCATTCTTTATCAAAACTTGCAAAATAAACCAAATTTATTTCAACAAAAAGTAAACTCTTTACCTCTCAGTTGACTAGACATCATGCCAAGCCAAAAAATCCAAAAATCTGGAGTTTTCACTCCAATTGATAATTTTGTACAAAAATTCATCTTTTTGTAATATTTGCAAATAGGTCAAATAATTATCAGAAAAATCTAGAAAATTCACAAATAATATCTAATAATAAATAATTTGTTTTCCCAAAATAATTTTTGACTTTGAACTTTCCAAGAACATATTTGCACGTGTTTTGCACGTGTAAAAAAGTGAATTTCAGAAAAATATTTATTAAATCACAAAAAATCATTTTAATTCATTTATTAATATTAAAAGCAGTATTTAAAAATCTAGGGTTTACAAGTATAGATAAATCAATATATTGAAACTGGACCCCTAAGTGACTATAAGTACCCCATGACCTCCACATAAATCAGATAATCATTATTTTGCCATTAAAAACTCTCATGTCTCTCTGAATTATGACTTGAGCGTCGGAGGGTTTGTTGCAGGGAGCAACCCCGGTGTTTCAAATTTTTGCAGGTCAACAGTAGCAATCGTCACCATCCATATCAGATTCAACAGTTCAAACGAGCCAGATTCAGAAATCAAGATTGGCTTGAAATAGTCAATATTGACAAACTAAAAGTTTAGTTTTTTAATTGTTTAAAAAGAAATTCACAACATCGATTTTCTGCCACACTAAAAAAATAACAACAATAAAAAATAAAATTACGCTAACGTAACAACATAGAGCGAGAGAGGTCTCTCCAACTTTCTTAGATATGGGAAACCTAATCCATAATAGGTTTGATATCGATCTCGATCTCATCCCGCATCATTGTTTTATTGGTAGAAAACTCTTTGAAGACCTAGGTATAAGGGTTTACAAATTAAAATAAATTTGTGAACTTTTAAAACTTATAATTTTGTCCAACCTTTATCTACTTGGTCGATCCCGCCACTGAGTGTCACCTTTTTCTTTCAAATTTTACTATTTTACTATTGCTCAAAACAAATTAATATCGAATTTTTAAAGTAATGATATCGAGTTTATAAGTGCTTTTTTTTCCTGCAAATTTTATTATTGTAGGTAATATATTAAGAGAAAAGTGAGCCTCGTATATAGTATGAGGAAATTTTCCTCATTCAAAATAATTATACTCACTTGGTGGGGCCCTTATTGAAGATCTACTCCGTCCATTATGTTTATCATGCTAATGGATGTATGTATAGAAAAAAAATTAAGTGATTTAGAGGTCATTCATCAATGTATCATGTAGTTAAAAAATGAACGATTTGAACAGTAATACAAATTGATCCACAAATTGGACCCACATGATGCATGGGTGAACGACTTCCAAAACACTTGATTTTTTCTACACATTCATCCATTGACATGATAAACATGATTAACGGAGTGGATCTTCCATGAGGGCCCCATTAAGTGAATATAATCACTTTGTATGAGAAAAATTTCTGCGTACAAATATGAGGCTCACATTACTGTTCATATATTAATATAGAATTGTATATGTTTTTCTCTTTCAAAATTTATTAGTACTATATTTGTCTGTGGCCACGTGCCTACGGCACGTCTTCAGAACGATACAGCATATGAAAAGTTTTGTAAACAGTAAATCAACAATTATGTAGCTGAAGTTTGAATAGTATGTCAACAAAAAGTTGTAAATAAAAGTCCATATTTCCATATATATATATATATATATAGAGAGAGAGAGAGAGAGAGAGAGAGAGAGAGAGAGAGAGAGAGAGAGAGAGAAATAATTAAATAAATAAATGAGTTGTTTTGGGGGAAGATTTGAATTTGAGTTTTGGGGGAAAACTTTTGCAGGAAAAATGTGTTTTGTGAAGTTAGATCTGGGCCTTTGATTTTGGAGGGATTGAATGAGAGCCACTTGATAGCTTTCTTTGTGTTTTATTATATGGACTAGATTTGCTCGTAGACACGTGCCTACGGCACGTCTTCGGAACGATTCAACACACAAAAAGCCCTGCAAACAGTAAAACAACAATTATGTAGTTCAAGTTTGAATAGTATGACAATAATTAGTTGTAAATAAAAGTCCATGTTTCTATTAGTATATGTTGAAAATAATTATAAATGAGGGTGTAAAATCCAACTTCTTAAAACTTTAAGGGTAGAAAATGATGAAATATAACTGTTGAAGAGATATTTGCTATTTTCAATATAACATGTGCAATAAAAAAACTTAAAAATTCTGAATATTTTACAAACCTGAAATCTTAAAATCTAAAAATTTCTAAGTAAGTTAAGAAAGAATGAGAGAGAGAGAGAGAGAGAGAGAGAGAGAGAGAGAGAGAGAAATATAAAAAAAGTGAAGAGAGTAGAGAGAAGAGAGAAGAGAGAGAGAGATAGTAATAAAGTAATGAGTTTTTTAATTTTGGAGGGAAAAATTTAATTTTGGGGTTTAAAATTTTGGGCGGAAAAATATGTTTTGTGAGAATCAATCTAGGCCATTGGTTTTAGGGGAGATTGAATGAGAGTCACTTGATTGCTTTCTTTGTAATTTATTATATAGATTTATAATGAGTTGTTTTTTTTTTGAGGGGGGGGGGATTTGAATTTGAGTTTTGGGGGGGAATTTTTGCGGGAAAATATATATTTTGTGAGGTTAGATCAATGCCTTTGATTTTTGGGGGGATTGAAGGAGATCCACTTGATAGCTTTCTTTGTGTTTTATTATATAGATGGTATGGTCTCAATTTTTTAGGTATGAAAAGTCGACTTACCATCACATCAGTTTCTTTTCTTTTCATTTCCTTATGAAATAGTGAACATCATCAGTAGACAGTCATAACAAATTTTTTATTTCGCTTGGAAATGGTAAACGAATATACATACATTGCATGAAATTTTACCATTGACAATGTTTCATGATTATTGAATTTGTAGATATAAAAACATTATTTACTTGGTATATTTTTAATGAAATTTCAACTTCCGCCACTAGAGCTGGTATCGGTTTCTATCAGTGTAACACCCCGTAATTTTTAAAAGAGTGTATATATATATATATATTCTATCGGTGTAACACCCCGTAATTTTTAAAAGAGTGTGTGTGTGTGTGTGTGTGTGTGTGTGTGTGTGTGTGTGTGTTGATAAGAGAGTGGCAGTTTGTATGAAATAATGAAAGATGGCATTTGTGTAATTAAATGAATAATGAACAGTAGAGTTGGGGGGCCCACGTTGCAGCATGCTGCTACTGCTCCCGTATGTGGCGTCAGCCTTGTTGACGTGGAGGAAAGGAGCGGGGCCCACAAGAGGAGCAAAGAAACAGCGTGGGCTGTCTGAGGTTGTGACGTGGCATGGGGGACCCGCATGGGGTGCTTTGTATGTGTCGTGGGAGGAAGGAGAGAGAGTATGAGATATAGTCCCATATCGGGAGTTATCATGAATAAAATAATATATAAATACTATTGCCTATGATCAAGAGTCACCAATTCGGTTAACCACCTTTTGAGAGGCAGCCTGTGGTGGGCAGTTGTACTATACTATAATTAATTTGTCTTCTAAATTGTATAAATTGTCCGAGCCCGGGGCAGGGGTGTTACAAATGGTATCAGAGCCGACTTTCGACACTGAATGTAGGGCATGTCTATATAGTTCGGGCGGTGGATTCCGAGAGTATAAACCCAGTCGAGCGGTGGATTTCGGGGCTGGTGACTGTGATTGATCGATCGGGCGGTGGGTTCCGGGATCATGATTAGTCGGGCGGATAGGAAGGCAGCTCAATTAAATTCGAGATTATGATTGATCGGATGGTGGATTCCGGGATCATGATTAATCGGGCGGATAGAAGAGCAGATGCTCCACAACGGCTAGAAAGTAGATCCTGCACTAGATTGTGCATGCCCCATCCTCAGCGAGGACGCTGATTTTTGAAGTGGGGGTGTCCGTAACACCCCGTGTTAATCCCACATCTAGAAGGGCAGATGCTCCACAACGGCTAGAAAGTAGATCCTGCACTAGATTGTGCATGCCTCGTTCTCAGAGAGGACGCTGATTTCTGAAGGGGGGGTGTCTGTAACACCCCGTGTTAATCCCACATCAGGAATTGCAATAAAATAAAATAACTATAAATATAATAGCCTATGATCAAGAGTCACCAATCCGGTTAACCACCTTTTGAGAGGCAGCCTGTGGTGGAAAACTTTTGTTTAACATTTCCAGAAAGACCACCTATTTGTTCGTTTAATGGCTGATCAAGAAGAATGAGACGCTTTGATCTTTCTTAAGTAACTCTGTGCTCTAGACGGGGGAAATGAAAGCAGCAGAATTTGTTATCTCTCCTCCCTCCCACATGTTCAAATTTTTTTTAGCGGTTTCCCCAGAGATCTTTATCATTAACGCATAGTTGTTTCTCGCCTGATGCCCCGAAGAGCTTTTGATTAGTAGGGGAGGTGAGCCCCGGTAATGTTTTGAATACTGAAATAGATCTCGGTGGACTTGGTAACTCAATAGAAATAGCTCTTTATGAAATATGTAGGAGGTTCCATTTCTTGCTTTCATCATTACTTTGCCGATTAGGCATAAAAGGAGTTCTGATTTCACCTAAACCCTTTCACAGGTGTGACCTAACCTCAATATTGGGGGGAAATAGCCAAGGCACTTTGATTCCTTACAGGCAAAGTGTGTTCACTGAGTGAAGGGATTCAAGCTACTTATCAAAGTTCGGGAACGGACGGCAAGCTGCTCAACCAAAAAGAAGGGCTTTTTCTACTGCTTAAGCCAAATAACGGTTAGTTTCAAGTTTGCGTTTCTCTCCCCTAGCGAGGCTAGCTAAACCTGGGAGTAGGGTTTAGTGCCCGATAACTGATACCCCCTTTCCCGATCCAATAGGATTCCTAATCTTTAACTGTAAAGAGGCCTTTAACGCTCGAGAGCATTCTCTCCTTCCTTATCGTATCTAAAAATAATAAAATTATTAATGACTGGACGAAACCAAGAAATAACCCCTCACGTGCGAAATTATAGAAGATCTCCTTTAAGATCAAACAATTCCATCGAATGGAGTATGACTGTATGTGTGATAGCATCTACTTTACCAGGAATATCAATGAACCCAATTCTTGCAATTGCTCAGGATACCCCTTTTTAGCTTCTAGGCCTATTTCTTAGTTCAAGATCCCTCTTACTAACTGGAATAAAAGAATTAGTAGATCTGTTCCGCCCAAAATGGACTTCTAATAGGCCATGAACTAGACTAGAATCATTCACAACTATTCTATAAGAAGAAGTGATCCAATTTTTTTCACCGGAGATTATGATACTATAGTAACTAGTTACTTTAGTAGTTCTGCCCTCCCGTTAATTTACCTCCCATACAAAAACAAAAAGAGTCATTACCTATTTATATAACGGATCGTATAGTAGGTCACAAATTGGGAGAATTCGCCCCTACTCTGACTTTCGCGAGGCATGCGAGAAACGATAATAAATCTCGTCGTTAAGTCGTTAATTTGGTGGAATCAAAAAAGAATAGAATAAATCATTCAAAGCAAAGAAGGGGATATGCCTTATGGTAAAGAAAAAGAGCTGGCTGATAAAGCCGTGGAAGTCGGATAGAGAAGTAAAAGTCAGGTATACTGCGAAGAATGGCATGGATTGGTAGGAAATACCATTCCGGCACAATATGAGGCGGGGTGGGCATCGGATTAGCTGGTATATAATTGGCGGGATGTCCCAAAACATTAGGAGCATAAAAAATCCAAATGGAAAAAAAGATAGCAGAAGCTACCCAACCTACTAGATCCTTTACATAAAAATAAGGGTAAGAAGCTATTTTTTCCATCTCTGAATGTACACCCAATGGATTATTTGATCCATATTGATGCAATGCAGCCAGATGAAGAAGACTGGCGCCTACTAAAATAAGGGGGAGTAAATGATGGAGACTAAAAAAACGATTTAAGGTGGCATTGTCCACAGAGAAACCACCCCAAAGCCAAGTCACTATGGTATCTCCTACTACAGGTATGGCGCTAGCTAAGCTTGTAATTACTGTAGCTCCCCGGATTTCATTCTTGATTAATAACAATAACAACCGTTGCATTGTCGACATATCGTATTATCATACTGTTGTCACATTTGAGTTCCTTACGTGTACGTACAATTACAGCTCTAATTACTTCTGATCTTTCTAGAGGAAGAGGCGACAATAGCTATGAAATAAAGACAAACAATAACTCGAACTAAGACAATATTCCAATGAAAGAAAGTTCGTTGCTTGTTGCTTCGAGAGACTGAAGAAACTATGAAAGGCCTTGACCATTTGCTGCCATGAATGGATAGAGTTGGGACGAAGCCTCCCATACCAACTAAAGCCTACACCAGACAACGAGGCCGAGAATTGGCGGAGTAACAGACGCTTGTCGTGAGCCGTGTCTCCACAGCTGGTCTCGAAATGAGCGATGTGCTCGATCGGGTCTCCGGTCCTATCGTAGATCCATCACTGGGGCATAACAACATTCAAAGGAAAACGGACGGATGCAGTGGTAGCGGGTCAGGCTTACGATAGCCGTCGGTTGGGATCGTCGCCTGACGCGCGTCATTCGTCGGAAAGAATCTTCCGGATTTGATGCTCTGTTAGCAGAGCGTTTGGAGGCTGAGGCTCATCCGGCTGTTCCGGGTCGCACTCGTCTGCCCACCTGGGACCCCTCGAGGGGAGGGAAGGCAGATGTTGACGTGAGGTCGTCGAAGAGCCCGGTCTTCACCTAATTGTGGAAGTCCAATATTCGGTGAGTGGAGTTTGTATAAATTGTTCGAGCTCGGGGCAAGGGCGTTACAGACGCTGATTTCTGAAGGGGGGTGTCTGTAACACCCTCTATTAATCCCACATCGGGAATTGCAATAAAATAAAATAACTATTATTATAATAGCCTATGATCAAGAGTCACCAATCCGGTTAACCATCTTTTGAGAGGCAGCCTGCGGTGAATTGTATAAATTGTCCGAGCTCGGGGCAGGAGCATTACAAATGGTATCAGAATCGACTTTCAACACCGATTGTGAGTAAGAGTGGGTGAGATGTATGCCTGAGATGGAGCAAGCAGATGTACGGGTAAGTATGCCTGAGAGGGAGCGAGGTTGGGGGCAGGTCGCCTAGGTAAGGGGACTGTACAACCCGCAGAATCGGGGTACTGTGTAGCTAGCAGAATCGGGGTACTGTGCAGCTAGCAGAATCTGGGTACTCCACTCCACATCGGCTAGAAAGGAGATCCTGACGCTGATTTCTGAAGGAGGGGGGGGGGTATGTAACACTCCGTAGTTTTCAAAAGTGTGTAATATATATATAATAGCCTCTCAAAAGTGTGTAATATATATATATATATATATATATATATATATATATATATATATATATATATATATATATATATATATATATATATATATATATATATATATATAGGGTAAAAGGGATATGAGCAACTTGCTCATTTAGTAAATGAGCAATTGATTATGTGGCATGCATGTGATACATTGGACATCTAACCCTTTAAATGATTTTCCAATCACATATATGCCACATCATCAATTGCTTATTTACTAAATGAGCAAGTTGCTCATACCCCCTTTTCCCATATATATATATATATATATATATATATATATATATATATATATATATATATATATATATATATATATGTTGAAAAAAATAAAAGTGGTTGTTTGATATATATGTGATGGCATGGTTTGTAAATAAATGGAAAAGGAATAGTGGAATGGGGGGCCACAGTAAATGAGATGCATAGTTGCCTTGGCAGCTGTCTTCTTCAGTTGGAGATGACTTGGCAGGATGCCAGGGAGGGGCCCACCTCGGAAATCAACAAGAATATAATATTAATATATATAATAGCCTATGATCAAGAGTCACCAATTCGGTTAACCACATTTTGAGAGGCAGCCTGTGGTGGGCAGTTGTACTATACTATAATTAATTTGTCTTCTAAATTGAATAAATTGTTTGAGCCCGAGGCAGGGGTGTTTGGGCCTGGATCATAAATTAAAAAAAAATTACTCGTCAGGTCCGGTAGTGTGAAAAAAATATTTACACTTAAGTATTTTGCCCCCGATACCCTACAGTTCTAATAATTTTTTCACTTAAGTACATGAATAAATATTATATTTTTACATATATCTTCAACAATTATTATTTACATGTATATCTCTATAACCCTATTATTCAATTCCATATTTTTTATAGTATTTTTTAACGGGTCTGGATCTAGGTCGTTCTATTTTGAGCAGACTCGGATCCGGATCCGGACTCGGACCCGGACCCGAAAGTGTATCAGGTATTATCTTAGAACCCATATAGATCGGGTCAGTTCTGGTCCAAAGTAACGGGTAAATGTGACGGTGCTATTCGCCACATTCCTGAGCAGACAATAAGCATGTGATCCACGACTGTTCTATTTTTTAATCTTAAATTTTTTTTAGCAGTGAAATTGGCACAAATGCTATAATGAAGTTTTTAATTAAATTTTATTTTATGCGACAGCTGGTTTTTAACAGTGAAATTAGAGGGGAAAAAAAGGAAAAAACAGAAGCAATCAATTAGAGCATCTACTATCGTTTGCTATGTCAATTGCTATATATAGCATTTAGAAATAGTAAAAGAAGGACAACGTTGTAGCCGTCAAAGTCTAAAATTAGAAGCGACGGAAGATCATCATTCGTTTTTTTTTGTTGGGGGTATTCAGTAAAAAAAATATCAAAATTGAAAAAAATAAACAAAAAAAAAGGAATCCAAACAACACACCAAACGGATGATCACCATCCGTCTGGGTGTTTGTTGGGTTTTTTTTTTGTTGTTGTTGTTTTTTTGTTTAAAAAAAAATCCAAACAACACACCAAACGGATGAACATCATCCGTCCGGCCGTGATGCTTGAAATTTTTTTTTTTTTTGGATTAAAAAAAAAAACAAAACACACCAGACGGAACAACTTCATACATTTGGCCTGTTTGTAGTGATTTTATTTTTTACAAATTTGTTTTCGATGAGAGACAGAACACCATCATCCGTCTCTCATCTTTTTTTATATTTTTATTTAACTAGACGACACCCCTTCATTCGTCCATTCGTCAAATGGATGAACACCGTCTGTTTTTTATATTTAGCAATTGACTAAAGGAACCGCTAAGTTTAGCAAGCCATTGTTCATTTCTATTCTAAATTATGTGTTTTTAGAAAATGACCGTGAAACATCTCTACTACTATAATGGGAAAAGGCCTTAGTGTAATTTGTCCTTCTACCAACCCGTACAACATGCGTGCCTAAATTTTTACTTTTAAAAAAATATGTATTTATTAAGCCGTGCAACGCACGTGTAAATTACTAGTATTACTAAATAGATTTCCAATTTTTGAGTTTTTAAAAAAGGCACTGGATTCCTGCTAGCCCAAAATCAAATACAATACCGATCAAAATCTATAATTTTCCCCGCGTGCATCACACGCGCTCATCAAATCCTTCATATTCCCCCCTGATTCTTAGAATTTTTTCCCAAAATGACCCTATTTGTGAAAGTTTTTCCACAAACGACCTATTTTTTTTATTCCCTAAACGCCCCACTCGTTTTTTGAAAAAGCGAGTGTAGTATAATACCTCAAGCTTTTTCAAAAAGCGAGTCTTAGGGTTCAGAAAATTTGAAAGCTAAGACTCGCTTTTTGTAACACCGCGGGTGATTATGCCACACTCGCTTTTTCAAAAAGCGAGTCTTGGCCTTTTTTGCCCAGCAACACTCGCTTTTTGAAAAAGCGGGGGGAATTAACCCACACTTGCTTTTTCGAAAAGCGAGTGTCGTTTGGGACTTAAATCCCCCACCCCCAAACAGATCTGGCTATTCCTCTCTTCTTTCTCTTCCTCTTCTAACTCCGAAACCCTAACCCATCTCTCATCTCAAATTCGTCAAAGTACCCTCGTAATTTGTCGAATAACCCATAAAATTGCTTTGGACACCTTAAACCCATCTTCCGATAGAGGTTTAAATTTTGGAATTTGGGTATACTTGAAGAGGAAAGCAACTTCAACTATTTGACTCAAATAATCTTGTGAAGGTATGATGTTTATTACCCTATTATTTTGTTAATTTCATTAGGTTTTGTTTATGGGTATATAATAACACGCTTATTTGTATAAATTAACGTAGGTATGGATTTGGAGATTCCTATTTGGTTATACTTTGGTGGTGAAATAATTCGTGATCCAAAGATTGGTTGTTGTTATAGTGTGTTGGATCCGAAAATAGTTTGGGTACCCCGTACCATTACATTTGAAGAAGTAGTTGAGAAAATATATGAAGTTACTAATTGGGATAGGAATCAATGGAATGTGAAAATTTTAGCTCGATACGCAGCAGGAAGAGGAGATGGTCGGTATTTTATGACAATGCCCGTACCTACTAATAATGCGCTGAAGTCATTGATTGCTAGGACATTTGATCCCAATTGTGCTTGGTCTGCATTAGAGTTATATATTCAGCAAATTCAAATTTTGAATGCTCAGCCAGATGATATTCCCAGTTCAAGCTTCATAAGGGTAGTACCTACACAGCAGATAAGGTCTAACCCCGCTCAATCTTCAGAACCAAATCCAGTATCCTCACAAGAGAACACCTTCACAAATTCAACAATCCCGGATTTTCTAAATGTTGAGCTGCCACGCCAACCTAGTCCCGTTCTTGACTCTGTTCCAAATGATAGTGTATTTGAACTCTTTCAAAATGCAGTCTGTAACAACAGCTTATTAGACGATGATGAAGAAGAGGAAGAAACAGACGACGAAGATGATGATAGTGGTGAAAATGATGACGGAGACGAAGATGATGATGATAGTGGTGCAAATGTAAATCCTACGAACAACAGTTCTAATGAAGTCAGAGCTACTTATAGCTACTCCAATGTTGACGCTCATGTTACCGAGGAGATGGCTGAATGTGCTAGAGTACACCTAGTTCCACAAGAGTTGTCTGGTTCGTCCAATGTAGATGAATTGTACGTTGGACAGGAGTTTATAAGTAAGCAGTCGATTCAACAGGCAATGAAGTTGTATTCTATCAAAAAACATCGTGAATTCGTAACTTTGAAATCTACACCGTCACTGTACACTGTTAAATGCAAAATGGCACCAAGAAAACGTATCGTTGAGGAGATCGTGCAAGGTCCCCCCGGAGTAAGTGATGGTGGCTGCCCTTGGAGATTACGAGCAATGGTTCCAAAAGACGGGACGAATTTTGTGGTGAAGAAGATAGTTGGGCCTCACACATGTATGAATCCAACGTTGAATCAGGATCACTGTAAAATTGATTACAATCTTGTTAGTAATCTGATTGTTGAAGAAAGAGACGACAAAGTATTAAATTATGAAGAAAGAGACGACAAAGTTTTATTTTGAAAATTCCGTTGTATCAATTGTTGATGTCCTAGTGTGTTTGTTGCGTTATGAGTATTGTAATCTAATTTAAAGATTTCATAACATAGGCAAGATGCCTTTCCAAAAACCGAGTCTTATACAGAGTACCTCGCTTTCTCAGAAAGCGAGTCTTCCGCCAGTAGATTTTTTTTCACCAGGCCCAAGACTCGCTTTTTCAGAAAGCGAGTCTGTTATAAATAAACGCGATGTTTGGGAAAGCGAGTCTTCATTCTGTAGATAACCAGAGATCAATACTTCTCTGGTTTCACAGTCGCTTTCTCAGAAACCGTGGAAATAATGACTAGGCTCGCTTTCTCCAAAAGCGAGTCTTGAGTCTGCTAGCAAAAAGAAAACAGACCCAAGACTCGCTTTTTCAGAAAGCGAGTCTGTTATAAATAAACGTGGTGTTTGGAAAAGCGAGTATTCATTCTGTAGATAACCATAGATCAATACTTCTCTGGTTTAACAGTCGTTTCCTAAAAAACTGTGGAAATAATGACTAGGCACGCTTTCTCAGAAAGCGAGTCTTGAGTCTGCTAGCAAAAAGAAGAACAGACCCAAGAAAGCGAGTCTTGGTCTGAACTTCGTGCTTTTCCGAAAAGCGACTGTTGAGGGTGCTTCATTCCCAGAGGCTAATTTACCTCTGGAATTGCAAAATACAACACTCGTTTTTTGAAAAAGCGGGGTGTTTATACCTAGACTCGCTTTTTCAAAAAGCGAGTCTTGCTCTGTATTCAGAAGAAAATAACTGTTGATCTCTTGGTGGGACAAATATACCACAAACTACTCCAGCATCAACTACAACTAATATTGCACATCAAAATCCAAAAGTATCGCACAATCCACATTCCAACTTCTCCACGATCAACTTCAAAACATCTAACAACCTTTCAACAAAACAATCCAACAATCCAACATCTCAACAAAACAATCCATCTCAACAAAACAATCCAACAAAACAACCCAACAATCCAATATCAACAAAACAATCCACACTCACACACCCCATACCAAAATTTGAATTTTATTGATTCCACTTTTCAAAAGTTGATTACAAGGTTACAAGATTCCACAATAACTCACGTTATAATTACAACCAACAAATCACTTAATCAAAATATGAAGTCGCTTCACGGGTCCGGGGTGAACAAGTTGGGACGTCGCCGTTGCCTCTTACCTCGCAGTGACGGAGTTTTCTGTGTCACAACAGACATTATTATCGGCTCCACCTCCTCTTGTTGTTCTTCACCCTCTACTTGCATTTCAGCCTCTTCAACTACATCCTCTTCTTCTTCCTCATTTGTAGGCCGTCGTGGTGGTTTACGGGCAACTCTCTTCATACGAGGAGCACGTGCACTGGTCCGATAAGCGGGAGTGTTTAGGATAGCATTGAGGGTCGCCCCCTCCCCCACCGCATCAGCTTGTGCTCGACAGGACATCAGCATCTCGCGTGCGAAGTCCTTAACTGCATCGGCTACATTGCTACTCAGCACAGCTGCACATTTCTTGCCCATACTCCAAGTCTGGGCCATCTACAAAATATAATAAGTTGGACTTTGTAGTTCCACTACATGTATACTTGTAAATCAAAATATTATACTGACATATGATGAATTTAATAGTACTAAAAAACTTACAATCGTACGAATAACCGATGCCTTTGGTTGAAACATCGGCAAATGCATTGAATATATATCTACTGGTTCTGCTGCCGGTCGACGTATAGGTACCACTACGCCTGCTGGAGTCGGCCCTGTCGGAGAGATGTATCGCCTTTTCATCCTCCCATACCAGCCCATATAGTTCTCATGCACGACTCGATCAAATGGAGGAATGTTCTGGATGATTTCATCAAACCTATGTAGATTCCATCTCTCCACATATGTCGAGAAGCTGGCGGCCCAATTATGTCCTGTTTGACGACCCATTCCAGTAATTTTATGCATGTCCGCATTGAATGGTTTGGCTACCGGAATCGCCTGCTGTAGACCAAACTGTCGTAGTACTCTGTTCACATAATAGAACTCAACAGTGCTAAAGTTGATCAGTGGTGCTTTTGTTAGCCAAAGATCTCGCCTATACAGGGAAATGGGCGGTAGTCGAGCTAGACGCGCCTCCATATAGGGCATCCACACTACGCAATTATCTGCCAACCTGTCCAACTCATCACGGAAGTAGGTCAGGCACCTGTTGGGATTGGCAGTCCAAGTAAGGTTACCGGACCAGTACACACTAAGAGGAGGTAGCATGTACTGGTCCTCGGGGAGATGGATCCAGTTGGGTGATTGTTTCCTAACTACAGGACGTCCAACGTGGATACGCTCCCAACTCCACACTTGAAGCAATATCATCGGGCCATTCATCTGCACGGACCCGAGACTACACAGGCACAAACTCCTGTAGAGGGATGCCAAGGCAGCACTACCCCAACAGTACTGGCCGACTCGTCTAAGATCTGCAATAAGCGGGAGGTACATGAGGGGGACAGAATGGCCGCTGGAATTAGGAAACAATACACCTCCAAAAAGAGTCAGAATGTACGCCCTGCAGTAGTAGTGGACCTCCTCTTCAGTCGAATCATCTGTCAATCAGTCCTTGATTTTTTCCTTTAACCCCTTCAACCGAATCTGTTTCCCAATAACTGCCCCAGTCTCCACTTCGACACCAAGATATTGTTCTACTAAATATGGAGGGTCGAAGTCCATTGATTCTGTCACCGCCTGCCCATCTACCGGAAGGCCTGTGAGTACTGAAACGTCCTGCAACGTAACAGTCATCTCCCCAACTGAAAGGTGGAAGCTGTGGGTCTCAGGATGCCATCTCTCGAGGAGTGCTGTAAGCAGTGGTCGATCGCACTTGATGCCGCTCATCAGTGCAATACCGTAGAGTCCGCAATCCCGTAAGATCTGGTGAATCCGTGGGTGCATAGGGAGTGGATGACCCCCACGGAATGTACACTCCTTCGAATCGCCCTCCCACACATCTCTAGAACGATGGTGCGACTGAAGAGTAAAAAGAGCGGGGTCGAGGAGACCTGGACCTCCAAGGGGAATAGTAGATGAAGAAGGGGCCGGGGACGAAGTACCAGCCACATTTGGGTTACTTGGGACCTGCAAAACAACATTTACATCAGCAAAGAATTATATCATTTAATTATATGATAATGAAACAAATCGAATGCAGAAAATTATAAGCTTACATTAGTACGTGCGGTGCCACCACGACGACCACCACGTCCATCGCGAGGAGGTGGGCCGAAAGATGTACGCGGTCCATCGCCACGATTGGGTTTACTACTAGAACCTACCTCCACATTTTCCTTAGTCCGTGGCATTTTTCTAAAAAAAGAGTATCCTACAACGTGGAGCGAGCAATCATTATTAACAATACCAAAATATAAAACCAAGAAATATAGAACACATACGAACATTTTGATTATTAATAACTAAAACCAATTTTACACATTTTCAGCTACATCATTTATCGAACCAATCAGTTCATTTCAATAAATTGCCACATAATCCATCATCACTTGATCGTGTCCTTGCAGCTTAGTATCTCACTTGTTGGACACGAGTAATAAATTTGAAAAGTGAGAATACTGTATACCTCAGAAGAAAAACCATGTCGAGGTTTTTGAACAAAGCATAATATATTTTAATACCTTCAGTATATTTTAACTTCTGTTCCCCAAACAAAAAAGAAAAGAAAAGCATATTTTAATTTAGTGCTTCCTGAAAATCCAATGTAATGCTGCCTAGTTCCAGACTATGACACTGCTACTTGATCTTGGAGAAACATAAAAAACACCATCAATCACTCTAACATGCATACACATCTAGATTAAATTATCCCAAGTATTTCTAATATGTAAGAAGTATCCTTTCCCATTAATTTATTTCTTTCTCCACTCACTGGGACAAATATACATTTATCCACTCACAAATTTTACACCCTAATTACCCATTAATTTTATACCGAATTTTACACATTTTCAATGCCGATGCAAATTGTACCTCCAATAATATCAACCAATTTCTAACTAAATAATTCTAAATATAAATACAACATTAGAAAATGTAGAGTTTGAAAAATATACCACAGTATTCGCCCAAGAAGAAAACCACGAAGAACGCCCCGAAATCGATCAACCCCCTTTTGGAAGAACGCCACGGCAAATCACCAAAAAATTCGAATGAACTAGCAAACACAAAGTGGGCAATTGGACTGGGATGAGATAATGAGGAATTTAGGAGTGTTTCGACAACTAATTTGATGGAATAGAGCCTTAAATCGAAGAAGATCGACGATGGGTTAGGGTTTCGCGAGCGAAGAAGGAGAAAGAAAATAAGAAAATGAGATCTGTTTGGGGGTGGGGGGTTTAAGTCCCGAACGACACTCGCTTTTCCAAAAAGCGAGTGTGGGTTAATTCCCCCCGCTTTTTCAAAAAGCGAGTGTTGCTGGGCAAAAAAGGCCAAGACTCGCTTTTTGAAAAAGCGAGTGTGGCATTATCCCCCACGGTTCTTCAAAAAGCGAGTCTTAGGTTTCAATTTTCTGAACCCTAAGACTCGCTTTTTAAAAAAGCGTGAGGGATTATACTACACTCGCTTTTTTAAAAAACTAGTGTGGCGTTTAGGGAATAAAAAAAAAACAGGTCGTTTGTGTAAAAACTTTCACAAATAGGATCATTTTGGGAAAAAATTCTGATTCCTACATAAACTCAGACCGCGCGTGAGACGCACGCGGCACAAACCAAGATATATAAAACCAAGAAATCCATTCCCCACCCCTAAAAAAAGCAACCAGAGCCACTCCCCACACCCGCTTCCAAAATGCTAGCGGCCGCCGCTGCCGCCGCCGTCTCCGCCACCTCCTCCCTCTTCCGCCCCCGCTGCGCCTCCCTCCTCCTCTTCCTCCGTCGCCGCCACTACCACCGCTCCCCTCAAAATTCCCGCCTATTCTCCCCTCCTCAAAATTCCCGCCAATTCTCCTCCAGAACCCTAGCCACCGCCGCCAACGCAAACACAGACACCGTCGAAAACCAAACCTTAACCTTCGAGAAGGTTCGAGAGTTCAAGAAGCGGTTGAGGATCGCTGACGTGAAGGGCGGGCCGGACGAGGGGCTGGACCGGCTAGGGAAGAGATTGTCGGTTCGGGGATGGGTTCGGACTTGTCGGGTTCAGAGTAGCGTTACCTTTATAGAGGTGAGAATTTTGAGGTAATTGGATGGTGAGATTTTAGGGGAGAAAGAGGTTTAATTAGGGTTTTTTTTGTTTTTTTTTTTGGGTGGGGGGGGGGGGGGGGGGGTAATTTGCAGGTGAATGATGGGTCGTGTTTGTCGAATATGCAGTGCGTGATGAGTTCTGATGCCGAAGGTTATGACCAGGTATTTGCGAAATTATTTGTTAGATTTCTTTGTTACAATGTAGATGGTTTAAGAAGATAGCATGTAGCACTGCCACATTTACCTGATACCGGACCCGACACGGACCCGGCATTGAATCAGAACCGACCCAATATATACGGGTCCGGATCCTAAAATAAGACCCGATGTACTTCCGGGTCCGGATCCGCTCAAAATAGACCCGACCCGGACCCGTTAAAAAAGACCCCCCAAAACTATGAAATTTGAATAATAGAGTTATAGGGATATACATGTAAATAGTAATTATTGAAGATATATGTGTAAATATAATATTTATTTATGTACTTAAGTGCAAAAATTGTTGAAACCGTAGGGTATCGGGTGCAAAAATACTTAAATGCAAATATTTATTCCTCGCTACCGGATCCGACGGGTATATTTTTTAATTAGGACCCAGACCCGGACCCGATTCTCGCAAGTCCGGGTCGGATCCAATTTTTGGTCCCGTGAGGTACCGGGTCCGGGTAGTGGAGGACCCGACCCGTTAGGACCCGATAGCAGCTCTAATGGCATGTAATTGAAATTGAGTGCGTGATTAATGGTTTTGTAGTTGATACATAGATGGAATTGACAATAGCACTAGGGGTGGTTAGGTTGGTAAGAAGGGTTGTAACTTTTTAGTCATCTAGTTCAATTGCATGTGCATTGCATATGAGTACAACCTAGTTTGATGATTAGAAATGTGTGTAGCACCTTATTGATGGGTTAATGACATAGATTATCTATAGAAAAGGAAGTAGTTGAAGCAGTCAGTGAAATCAAATTGTTTTAAGTATGCAACAACGATTGAATGGATGTATCAGATAATGTAGATGGTTTAAGATGATCTGACGGTGTTTAGGAATTATGCAAGTTATATGGGGCCGTATTTGAAATTAAGTATATGATTACTGTCATATTGGTTGATGGGTACTGGGTAGATGAATTTAGTTCAAAATGCACGTGCATTGCACATTTATACTTAGTTTGATTGTAGAATTAAATTTGTTTAGGGCCTTATTGATGGTAATATACATATAGATTTGCCAGAAACAAGGAAGGATGATATAAATAAAATTTAAAATTTTCAAGCAGTAAAATAACCCAAGCTTGGCAGAATATGAAGCTTGAGTGCTTATTTTTGGGCTTCGTACCGGTAGTGGGTGCGTATCGGGTGCCGGTGTGTTCGGGTGTGGCTCGGGTGCGTGTCGGATATGCACTCACTTATTATTGATTATAAAAAATAAAAAATATTTGGGTGTGTTTTTGGTGGGTCTAGGTGCCTTTTCGGTGATTATGGGGTGCAACTCGGGTGCGTGTCGGATATGCACTCACTTATTATTGATTATAAAAATAAAAAAAAAATAATTGGGTGTGTTTTTGGTGGGTCTAGGTGCCTTTTTGGTGCTTATGGGGTGCGATTTTGGTGTGTTTATTATTTAATAAAAAAGAAAATATTTGTTTTAAAGTTAAGGGTTGTTGTGTTACATATCCAATAAGCCAGTACAAATTATTATAAAACAATAGATAGTGATACCCAATACCCAATACCCAATAGATTTTTTTTTTATGACGTAGAAGTTTGTAGTCACTATAACTTTAGTGATACTTCATTTTGTGTTGGGGTTTGGCTTGCATATGAATGATCGATGTTATGTGTTTGCTTTTGTTAATAGTATTGAATCATATATTGGTCACTTAAAATGATAAGTTGTTATTTAGTGGCAATTTTTTTATTCTTTTAAGCTATTATAATACTTTTGAATTTGTTTTCTTTTAACATAATATTTATCAAAATATATTATATATTTATATTAAACGCTACCGTATCATTCTTTTCCGAGAAATTACGTATTCCCGTACTCGTGTCGTGTCGTGTCGTGTCATATCCATAACTCGTACCCGTACCCATGCTACATAGTTGGCAGAGAAAGAGAGCTGGAGTCTTAGAATTGAAGTTCAGATTTGCTAAGATAAGAGAAGAAAAGTGGAGTACAAGGCATAGTAAATGAGAGGATAAATAATTTGGAAATGTAAATTAGTTTTGAATGGAAAATTTTTGTTGTCTTTTAAAGTAGTAAGCTGGGATTCAAATGGGCATATGTAGGCATTGATTGCTGTTTAGATTTTAACTCTGACTTGGGGGGTTCCCATATTATTTGAATAAAATATTACATTGTAAGATGTCTAGAAAATCTATGTACTATTAAGAATCTAAGTTGTTCCTAATCTTCATAGTGTGGGTGTGTGTGCGTTTTATCATTTCATTCCTCTTCAGTTATGTTGTTTCTGTTCAGATTTTCTGCATGGAGCAAATTTGGTCAGTGGATCTTATCTTATAACGTTATTGTTTTGTTGATAGGTGGAAGCTGGTATTGTTGCAACTGGGGCATCTGTCATAGTGGATGGAATTATTGTAAGCAGTCAAGGATCTAAACAGAAAGTGGAGCTGAAGGTGGACAAACTTATCATGGTATGTACACTCTTGCTTGTTTCTGTTCAGTGGTGCTAACTTCAGTTGGTAAATGAAAATTTAAGAAAGAAGATGTGTAGGGATCTCAAAGTTCTAATTGACATAATTGGAAGTAACTGCACATTTAGACAGATTTGTTATATTTGAAAATTTGATGCAAACTTAATAAAACCTCTTTTTCATCATCACTCTATCCCATCAAAATGGGGTCAGGATGGTGGGCGGGGATTGTCAGGAAGACATGACAAAATTTTACAACTTGCCAAAAGTGACATCAACACTCTTTTTTTGGTTAGATTCCTGTATGAGGAAACTTTGACCAAGGAAGGGGTTTGTCCCTACCCTAAATGATGAGGTGATCTCCTCCAACTCCTTATACTCTGTAGTGATAATTTTTTTTTTTTTGGGATCATAAAACGGCGGGTCTTCCCCCGGCGTTCCATTAATAAGAATTTAACGAAACGTATATCTGAAGTACCGAATGATGATCATACTCCCAACAAGGTAGGGGTATGATACTCATTCTGGCCAAAAAACCAAAATCCCCAACTACATACATATACAAAAACCAAAAAACCCCAAAATACATACATACGTATCCCAAAATAAAAGCCTATACATAAGAAACCAACACACTAGAAGCCAAGCTTGTCCCAATATAACCACCGAGTGATAACTTCGTGTGGTGCACGACGCATGCCAATCACTCCCCCCAGATGGTGCTATGAATTTGCCTCCTACGTGGAAGTGGTAATGTTCGCGAAACAATCCTGAGCCTTCTTATTGGCTAGCGTAACTTCTGTAGACGACCAAAGATCATTCTAGCTTTGATGAGGTTGAAAAGTTGTTCATGCTTAATATGTCTGTGCATGTTCCTAAAGATCCCATTGTTCCTTTCTAACCAAACCGCCCAACAAATGACTAATGCCCTTATACCCCATATATCCTTGTTGCCCCCGCGAACATGGAACCCCACCCACCCCCCCTGACAAGCACAAGGCTGTCTGGAGGGTTAGTGTTGATGTTTAGCCGACACAACCTCCACCCAGATTGGGACCACATATGCACAAGATTCCCTTTCAATGTCACACATGACGCAACTGTCAGGTCCTTGCTAATTGCGTTTAGCCAGGGTATCTTGTGTAACAATCACGTTCTTGACTGTCAGCCAACTGAACAATCTCACCTTCAAATCTTCAACGGTGCCTTGATGTTCCATATTGGATCATATACCCTCAGACCTTCGTCATTGAGAAACACATAAACCACGCTGACTGAGAAGCACCAACTGCACCGCTCCATGATCCCAAGCTAACGTTGCCTGCGACTCGCATCTAGCTTCCAAATTTCTAGATATCTGATTAGCTCCAATCTCTGTTGGGCCCCTTAATAGACATGTCAGGTTGCATCTCAGGCCTCCACGCATTATGCACCCATTGTGTTTGTACCGTTCCATTCTCATCTGCCGCGTATCTGAATGCTTCCTGGGAACCTGTTCTTCAGTGTTAACAACTCGCACTATCTGTCATTCCAAAAACAAATCATTCCAAAAATAAATATGCTCACTGTTCCCTATTGAGAAGGTAGCGCCATTGCCATTCCAGTAGTCTGACATAGATGCGAGATTCTTTTGCCTATCGTGCATGCCCCTTTTCTTGATATAGGCTGCCCTAACTAAAGCTGCCCACCTAGCCTTTTTACGCATAGGCAATTTTCACCTCCATTTGAAAAGCAATGCCTGGTCCATTTGTTTCAAATTGATCACTCCAATTCCTCCAAATTCTCTCTTTCGGCAGACCTCGTATTTGATAAGTGGGTACCCCTTCCTTTTGCTGGCCACTCCGTTCTATAGAATTAATCCATTTCTTACCCGCACCGGCATCTCAGAGAAAGAGTGTAGGTGGGGATGGAGTTAATAACTGCATTCAAGAAGATTAGTTGTTCTCCAAAGGATAATATTTTTCCTTTCCAACCCTCCAATCTTCCTGCCACCTTATCAATTAGCCCTTGCCAGTGTTGTTTCATAAGTTTACCCGGTCTGACTGGGATACCTAGGTAGGTGAAAGGAAACCTCCGAACCTTGCTATTGAGCACTGCCACAATCGCCCGTGCGTAGTCATCTTCCTTTCCAAATAAAATAATTGAGCTATTGTGGAAATTCAACGTCAACCCCAACCCCAACCACATCTCAAAAAGATAGAAACCCCATTCGAGAAAAGTTGCTTGTGCAATATCACACTCACAAAAAATGATCGTGTCGCCAGTGTATTGGTGTTAATGACCGCCAAAACCCCTTACTCTGGTCCAAGCCTGTAATTAGTTGAGCATCCCGGTACCTATCCAACATTTGGTGAAGACCATCCGCGATGAGGGTGAAGTTTAGTGATGGAGGCCCCCTTGTGTAAATTCCCTACGACACTTAATTTCATTACCAGACGTGTTGTTGACAAGGACACCGACCTTTGCTGACGTTGGCCAGAGTTTGATCTAGCCGATCCACCTCTCCCCGATTCCCTTCAAATGCAAGACTTCCAGGAGGCATCCCCATTCAACATTATCGTACGCATGTTCAAAGCCCAGGTTTAGGAGGAAACCATTCTCCCTCCGCCTCATGCAGTTCCGAATACCCTCTTGAATTGTACCCACTCATTTGAAGATGTCCCTACCTGCACTGAAACATGTGATAATCATCAACAATGTCCCCTAACACCCTTTTAAGTCTGTTGGTAAAGACTTTGAAGATGATTTTGACCGAGCAGTTGAGGAGGCTAATGGGGTGTAGATCGCCGACCTCCTTGACCTTCTTCTTTGGAATGAAAGCATATATTGGCATAGTTCATCCTTCCATTTTCAGGTTGCTGTCGAAGAAGGCATTCATACAATCCATAGCATTCTCATTAATGATGTCCAAATAATGCCTATAGAACTGAATCGGGAACCCGTCCAGCACTGAAGACTTATCCTGCCTTAGACCTCACACTGTATATTTTACTTTGGTGAAAACAAGTTTTCAAGGGTATCCACCCTAGCTCTAACCTCTGGAGACATAACTCCTCCTACAGATCCACCGCCGAGTGACAGTGCATGCCATCAGAGCGCCCAAACATATTCCTATAGGACTCATGAACATGGCGTCTAATTTCGTGATCCCTTGGATTGCCCCCCAGAGTGAACATGGTTTGCTCGCTTTTGCATGTTACCACATTGTGGAAAAAAATCAGTATTGGCCTCTCCCTCCCGAAGCCATTTAACCCTAGACTGTTGGCGCCACAACATCCCCTTATAGGTATACTGTATACATGATCTCACTTTCGGTACAAAGCCAGTTATTGGAATTGCGTATCTTCGAACCCTTGTTCCTCTTCCCTTTCTTTCCAAGAACTCGATCTCTTTTAGGATATCCTCATTCCGCATAAAAATATTTTCAAACGTATCGTGGTTCCACACCCTTAATTGTTTCGTTTGCTTCTTTATAAGCATGCTAGTTGGATTAGCAGTTTGGATCATGCCTGCCTAGCTGTCCTTGATCAAAACGTCGCATTTATCTTCGATAAGCCACATCTTCTGAAACCTAAAGATTGGCGTCTTTGTTAGGCGTTCTTCCTCCGTGCTAAGTAAAATTGGCACGTGGTCCGAGGTATTCCTAAGACGCGTTCTAGCACTGGCTAACGAGAATTTGGACTTCCAGTCAGCTGTTACCATAATTTTGTCCAATATTGCAATTGAGGGGTGCCTTCTTCGGTTGGACTAGGAGAATCTCCTATTGTTTACCGAAATCTCAATGATATCTAAGTAGAAAATAACCTAGTTAATTGCCTCATATCCTTGCCATTATCCTCCCCTTCTTTTCTTTCTTCCTAAACCCTTCGGGTAATGACAGACATCGAAAATTTCTCCTTCCCACCAATCAAGCACCTCGCAGGTCATGGCATTCACCCATATCATGATTCCTCTTGATGTGCCGACTGCGTCCTTAACCCTTCACTCAATAATGTGAGGTAAGTTTAATGCTCTAAATAACCTAGCCGTTGGTTGAGACAACTTCGTCTTTTCCAAACAAACAATATCAATATTATAACTCCTAGTAACCTCCCCTACCATTTTATGCTTGACCAGCTTGCCAAGTCCCCTAATGTTCTAAAAGGACGTTAAACATTAAAAGCAGTTTTACACCCTTCCCCTTGGAGCAGATGAGTGCTCCATAACTTGCAATTTGACATCCTGATCAAATGTCAGCTCACCAAGGCTCACTCGAGTTTTGTGAACATTTTTCTTTTCCTTATCCTTAATCAATTGCACCCGTCCTATGTGTGTCATGCATGCAATTAAGAGATATATTGTATACCTTAGCCAATTAAGTAAAACATGATCGGGTGATGAGCCAAAAACTAGAATAGGAGCAAAGAGGTTACCTGGAAGAGTTTCATAGCTTTTCCTCTTCTCAATGGTGTGGTAGATTTTTACATAGTCATCGGTTTCTCTTTTGAGTTGTTTGTCACTTTTGCGCTTGTACACACCGACATCCTTGCCCTCTCCCCCTTTGGCTATGGCTCGTCAGTGTCCCCTCCGAAATACTCTCCAAACCCTTAGCCTCTTCCATCGAGTTCTGCTCTTGTTCCTCTTCCGACTCCTCGTTGAAATCCTCCGACTCGTAAGAAACAAACCCCTTTCCAAACTGATCCGAACCTACACTCTTGTTTTTCCTTCATCTTGTTGGACATGGCCCAATTGTTGAACATCACCCCAACCCTTCTCGTAACTTTTCTCTGTATCATCTTTTCCATCTCTCTCTTCATAATCTCCTCCATCGGATCTGCCACTTTCTCTCCATCCTTCTCTCCTTCAATGCCGTGCTTCTTCTCCTCAGTTCTCTCTCCCCGTCTCTGTCCATCGATGTTCAGATCCTTGCTCAACCTCTCACTGACTCGTTCAACTAGAATAATAGCTTCCCTCGGGCCTTGAGACTCTTCGACGATCCTAGTGGCTGAAATTTTCTCTTGTGCTGCAATAATTGCCTTATTGGACCTACTTCCTTATCCTTGTCGAATTTAATCAATGCCTGAGGCGGTCCATCTTCAATCTGGCCCATTACGCCATATCTCCCTACCATAAAGCTGTGGCCCACTAACCTAGCTGCCCCACCAACTTCCTCCCGCTTCTCTTCATCAGTTTCAATTTGAAACTGCGCTCCAACCTCGTACTGTACGATGTTTTCAGATTCCCCCATTCCACTCCTGTCTCGTGGTTCTTGTGCATTGTGGGACCTGAGCTTTTTGTTTGATAGATGTTGTGTCTGCACGTAACTCCCAAACCTCCTACGTCTGTGGGTCCCATGCTAGCTTGCACCCGCAACATCTTTCCAAGGGAGAAGGGCTCAGATAAGTCTTTGCCCACCTTATTTGCCACGTCACCAGTCAAATCTTCCTTCTTGACTACTTGACTTTTCGCAGTCAACACCACTGATTTCCTCCCGATTCGAGAGGTGGTACAATGGCTATTAGATTCTCCTTAGGCAAAATCCTCGCCGTCAGAGAATCCATAGCAGTCTTTTATTCATCGGTGGCCTAAACTTCCATTAGTCAGTGAAGCTACCTGTGTTCGGTTCTATTTGATTTGGCATTTAAATTTGCGGGCGGTTTGACTGGGGTGCCATCGGCTCCTCTCTGGGTGTTATATGCTTCCGCTTCGCCATTTCCTGAATCTTTTCATCCCCAACCTCCATTTCCTCCACCTCCAATGAAATGTGGTGGAACTTGCAGTCCATCATGGTTTTGATTATCTTGGGTATCGCCTCCGTCGACTGACAACCCACACAAAATTGTGTGTAATCACCTTTTTGCCTGGCCGTTCGGCGATTCATCTCTAGGACCGCCTCAAATTTTCTCACCAAGTATTGAAACCCACTAATCTCTGAATAGTGATGTGGGAGAATCCACGCCTCCGCGTGATATCACTATTCTACTGCCCCCTTCTCCTTTGGCCAGGGTTGGAATTTGATGCCATGCTTGTTTCCGATGATCTTGATTTCCTCCATCTAGCCAATGAAAGAATCCCAACATTAGAAGGGAATTACCCACACCAATAGCTACCCATATTCGAAAGCTCCCAATTCCATCAGTTAAAGGAGTCAGCTATGTTACGCATGCCTGATGTAACCTCATCCGTTATTGGCCTACCGGATACCGATGTGATAACACCCCGCTTGCGCTTCAGAGCCTTTTGGTAGCCCTCATCATTAGAGTGACATTAAGGATGGCATGGGATTGCTCCATCTTTCTAGAGTAACCCGTAACCTCGTCCAATGTTTGAGCTCCCATGTTGCCAGCCCCAATGGGCAAAACACTGACTTTGTGCACCGGATCCTTGCATTCAAAGCACACAAACTGACCATACGGGCAAAAGTCACCTTTCGATGATCACGATCGCCACCAAAGATACAGAATTCGTTCTTCACTCACGTTCGCATCATCTCTTTTTGAGTGGATTTGGCCTTCAAATTTCGAATGGAGGCCCCTCCAGATCTTCGCTCCTGCTCCTGCTCTCCTCCGCACCCGCCTCTTTCCTATGTAACTATCTCAAAGATTGTAGGCGCCCCTATTAGGAGAAAACTCTGGGGATCTAGCTCTTGGCGTCCGCATCGGAAATTGGGGATTTAGGATTAGGAGAGTGACGGCCTCGGTGTTCGGTCTCTTTCCGCTCTTATCCAGTATGACCATCCTCCACCTCAGTTTTCCAGCTCTGTCTACTATGGTGCTGCTTCATAATGGTGATGAGTAGGGGAGTTCCTCCAATAAATGACCTACCATTTTCATGATCATCATGATAATGATTGGATTCTCTTTTCTCATTAAAGACCCTGCGCTTCTCATAACTTTTGGATCTAAGGGCGGGATTTTCTAGGCAAGTTGGATTTGTTGGTGGGAGGTCTTGCTGGTGACCTTGACCTCCATCGGTGGTGCTCCCTTCTCTCCTCGTCGCCGCCTCCTCTCCCCTAAAATAAGGAGAGTTACGGTTCCATATCTAAGAGGGGATAGACCACCCTCCTCCTTGTCGTCTCTCCTCCTAACCGGCAACATCTCACGGTGGTGGCTCCGGTACCCTCCGCTCCTGTTATGTCCTTTGTCGTGCCTGGTCATGGGGTGTCTCCGTTCATCGCTGCTGCCTTCTTTTTCTCTCCCTTTCATCGCTTTTTACGAAATTGAGAATGCTCTGATCTAGATATTTGTGTGTTAGAATTAAGTTTGTTAATAGGATGAAGGTTTATATACTCCGCAGTAAATTATTTAGAAAAAAAAAGATAGATTTTCTAGGAGAATCTACATTTCACCTCCGGGGTACAGAAAGTCAAGGCAAATAAAATGTTTGGCCTTTCTGTGTTGTGGTTCTCTTCTTCTGTTTTTATCATGTGATGTATGATACTATATTTTATCCTTGCATTTATTATATCTATTGTTGTATTGGTTTTACACTTTTACGTGATTCCTTGCCCACCTGTTTCCCTATGCATGATTACCTAGTAACCAGTGCAAACTATCGATCTTGTGAAGTGCGCAATGTCAACATTGAATGTGTACTTCAGTTTAGCAACTTAAGATGAACAGCTGTCATGGGATGTGAGAGTTTATTGTAGATTCAAATTATTCAGCTTGTTATTGCCCTTTTATCCATTGCATTTAGGATGGTCATATTTTGAAATTAGAATTCATAAGCATATATATTTTTGTAATAATTGAATTTTGTGGTTTTGGTACAGGTAACAGGGCTTACTTACACCATTTCTTTGTTTCCCATTTCTTTGTGAAATATTTTCTACAGATAGGGAAAAGTGACCCTTCCACGTTTCCTATCCAAAAGAAGAGAGTGAGCAGAGAATTTTTGAGAACCATTGCTCATCTTCGCCCCCGAACAAATACCTTCGGTGCGGTATGCTCACTCTTCGCAAAATGTTTTGATTCTGCTGCCTTGCTTATGTTTTTATTCTCCTTAGTGCTTTTAAAGTAGATATATTCAACTAAAATTTTTAATCCAAACATGAAAATTACATTTTCTGTCTTGTTGTCACCCCCACCCCCCTCCTCGTTTTGTATTGATGTTGGTTTCTTCTTGTTTTTCTTTATTTATGTTGTGCATGTATCTATTTAGCAATATCTGAAACTGTTGTCCATTTAGTATTGTATGCTACTTCAGTTATGAAGTATCCTTTCATTTTCCTTATTAACTTTCCAACTTGACCTCTTCCATAATATTTATAAAATGGAATTGTAATTTAGATTTTTAATCATCTTTTTTGGTGATATTTTCTAATGATTTGCTATATATGTGACTATCTGTTATCATGATTGAATACTCACATGAAACCACTATAAATTTAGGAGAAAGTTAGGGAGGAAAGGAAGGAAAAGAAAGAAAAGGTGGAGGCTAAGATCTCTGGTTGTCAGGATTCTGTATCACAATTATATCATACTAATAGAAAAGCCTTTAGAAGGCAAAAGACATTGTGCTTAGGCTATAGTTGATAGACTTGATTGACAAAATGGTTCAGAGAGGGATGTTGTCCCGTCTACACATTCACACCATTCCCTCGCCCCTGCATGCTTCATATTTATTATATCTATGATCATGGGTGGGGTGGGGACACGTACAAAATGCAGCAAGAAGGAAGTAAAAAAGAAAGAAGTAAAATAAAAAGTATTTGAAGTCTAGCGGGCTGGAACCAACAACTTCTAGCTAGAGATAGGGCTGGCCCCCCAATGGAGGTCGGGGAGGCGGCTACCTTGGGCCCCTGAATTTTTAGCAATTTTAGGGACCCCCAATTTTTTCCCCTTATACATGTAGCTACATATTTTGCGCGGCGTAAAATAAAATTACACGATGTATAATTGTTATTAGGGGCGCCCCCAATTTTAATTATTTGGGCTTTAGATTTTTTTTATTACTTGAGCTTGGGCTAGTGCTTTGATTGAATTTGGGCCTATTGCTGAGTTGCTGATTTAGGCTAGTTGCTGATTGATTTTGGGCTAGTGCTTTGATTAAAATAACTTGCTGTTGAATTTGGGCTAGTTGCTGATTAATTTTGGGGTATCCATCTCCAAATCCAATTTGCACCTGCACCCCCTACCCGACCCGCACTCGCACCCGAGACCTGACCCTCCACTTCAATACCTTACCCTCCATTCTCCAAATCCAATCCATCTCCAACATGTTGCTTTCTCCCAAAATCTCAATTTCACCGTCTCACAATTCAATTTTTGAAAAGTCCCTAATCTATAACCCCAAACCTCCGACCAAGGCTCCGACTCCGTCTCCCGTCTCTGACTTCATTCTCCATCTCCATCTCCATCTCCTAACTCCTAAAGTCATAAGCTAAAGTCCAAATTCCTAAACCCTAATTATAAATCCCAAATCTAAACTTAAATTCCTAAACCCTAATTCTATGCAAATCTTTTGCTGTTGTTGTGTTGTGGGGTTTGGTGGATTGTTGTTACTGAGTTGCTCTTGCTGTTGCTCTATTGCTCTTGTCGCTTGCCGTTGCTATTTGGTAGCTATTTCTTATCTGATTTTACTTTTCAACATGATTGATTGTTGCATTGTTTTATTGTTGTGATTCTCAAGCAAGGGTTTCAAATTAATAGATTAGGGTATATTGTTTTACTGTTGCCAGTCTCAAGCTAGTGTTTCAACTTTCAAATTAATAGATTAGGGCCTAATTAAGTTGAAATTTGATATGTTAGGCCTTACTTTTAAAAAAATGATATATGTTTTTTTTATGTATGGGGGCCCTATTTCGGGAGTTCGCCTAGGGGCCCGTGAACTCAGGTCCGGCCCTGGCTAGAGATCTAAAGCAATCAGCCAACTGAGCTATTCTCAGTTTTCATAAAATGTACAACAAATCCTACTTTAATAGGGAAAATATATCTATAAGCACTGGGTCCCCTAAATCTAATTCATTTGAACAAGTATTTGAAACCTAGAAGGCTTGAACCAACAACTTCTAGTTAGAGATCTAAAGCAATCGGCCAACTGAGCTAAGCTCAAATTTGATAAAATTTACAACAAAACCTACTTTTATAGGGTAAAATATGTCAATTCTTGAGCTGAAAACCATTTTGAATATCTTTATTGGAAGGTCAGATTTATAAAGATGTTGGTGCTTGCATGCTTCTAGTCTTTGACGATTTTTTTTGGGTTCCACTTTATCCTCTTTAGTTATACGTGAATAATTTGATGTTGAAGTGAACGAATTATACAACTAATTGCACATCTGGATCTTGATCTTTAGTTCTTTACGCTGGTGGTTTACCTCAATCCTATTGATGCTTTCTTTGTTTGATAAAAATGATTTTCTTGACCTGGCATCTTCTGTGCTCTATAATTCAGTAACCAAGATATTTAATTGCAAGTTTATAAGTCAAATTCTGTTTATTTTCTGCTATATGCTTCTTATTTTACTGAGAGACATGGCCTTGAACATGAATATGAATACTACGACACAGTAATTCCCAAAATGTAGGGCAAGTGACGTCAGGATATGGCGACATCAGACACCCACATAGATTTTTTGTTTCTTTCTTCTCCTTCTTTCAAGACTTCTCTGGTCAGTAATAAAGTTAGTCCTAGAGGTTAGGATTATTCCCTTTATTGCAAACTGCATTTTTTTCTTCTCTTTTTTCATTGTCTAGATTTGGATATTGTTAATTGTCTCTAGTGGAATACACTGCTAGTATCGGAACATCTACATCCTATCCTTTATGGCTGTACTTCTCCCTTAACTGTTTTGAATGCAGGTCTTCCTCCTACCCCATTGCGGAGAGAACTTTCACAGATAAGCCACAGAATTCCAACTTATAAGGGCATCAATAAACATTACCAATACACAGGAACACAATTATGAGGAAAATACATGCATAACCGGATTTTCTTTAAAGAGAAAAAACTGACGAGTTAAAGATTATTACAAATGATGATCCAACGCGTAGCAGTGAGTCTTGTTGCATGTCATATCAACAACTTGATTGATAGTTAATCTCCTTTTTTCATCTCATTATATGATTAAAGCCCAGACCACTATGTTGAATTGACTATGTGACATGCCTATGCCTTATTTTCTTATTCAATTATTTAGCACGGATGCATATCTCTTTTGACGTCAGGTTTTACCCAGTTATTTGCTATGCCATTATTATTCCTCATGTATTATGGAACGATGTTGCATGGATGTTCCTAGTTTTGCTCTTTGTCCATATGTTCTTGTCTGTGCTTCTTAGTTCTTTAATGAATGGCAAGGTTAAATTATAAAGAAAATGGTTGCTCAATATCCTAATATTCCCATAATGGATTTTTGATGGCAGGGTGAGATAGAGGAGCTAGAATAAAATAATGACAGTATCAATGTCTGAAAGACTAGACTAGACCACTCTATCCAAGTGCAAGTGTGCAACCTTTGTTCTTTGAACATGACAATGATGATATCACAACTGTTTTTTGCTACTTGACTTTGACATTTACTTTTTGTTCTTGCTATTTAGGTTTTTCATTACCTACATGATGGTGACTTTTGATGGTGGATATACACTGTAGGTCACAAGAGTTAGGAATGCCCTGGCATACGCAACTCACAAATTCTTCCAGGAAAATGGTTTTGTTTGGATTTCAAGCCCAATTATAACTGCCTCAGATTGTGAAGGAGCTGGTGAACAATTTTGCGTGACTACTTTGGTATGGTTATCAACACAACCATTTCTTTAAAATAACATGTTTACTATTATGCAACTTTTGTTGACATCTTTCATTGGAAAATATTGATTATTTAATGTGTTTATTTTACTTCACTCTTTAATAATAACAACAATGCTTTACTGTCTTTTTTTATTTGTCATTTAAATAGGTGTTCCTCTCATTGTGCTTTGATTTTATAGATAGATTTTCATCTAAACCTGTTTATTTATTTATCTCCATTATGAATAATTTGTTATATCATACTGAAGCTTTACATCTTAAGTATTTAAGGTTTATAAATAACCATTATCAAGTGTCAATTAATTGATTTTATCAGGCTTTCCTTAACGTAGTCAAATAAACAATGCACAAAACAAAAACATGATTGTCTTTCCTGCTATTCTGTATACATGTTACCAATTATTTAAGAAAAAGAAATTTACTACTTACCTCATTTTTATGTCTGTGTTCTTTTTACTCACTCCTAATCTACCAACCTGTTGCTTTTATTTAAATTTGGTATTACACTTAACGCCCGGCCCACATGTTCCCAACTTTCGTCCAGTCTTGGATACTGCATGTCAAAGAGAAAGATCAACCCACACGTTTAATTCTCTTTATTGCATGCTAATATGAATTGAATTCTCTTTATTTTCTTAATTCCTTTAATTCTTTTCTTTTGTTTTCCTTGCTCCCCACGTTTGCTTCGCCCTTCTCGATTGTTCCCCTGTCTGCAGGAGCTGCCTTCACCCAAGTTGGAGAGTTGAGATTCGCTGCAGGAATGTTGTATCCCCCGGGCTTGGGTTTGTTAACCTGGTATGTAGTAGCTCGCCGTTGACACGAAAGGATTGTTTCCCTTGCTTGAGCTTCCCTATACGCGGTGATTAGGTTCCTCATCGACATCTCCATCATATCCATTCTTTTTTCCAAGTCGGTCGACTGTTGGGGATTAATACTCCGAGGAGTAGATCCCCTCGTCGTAGCGCTTGGTGATCCGATTCCAGATCTAGAGCCGGATCCAGATTCGAGGACCGTTGAGCTTCCAACTGGTATCAGAGCCTCCACCACCTTTACCTGACCCTTTCCCTTTATTTCCTCTGGCAGCTCCACCTCTCTCTGACTACAAGTAAATCTAAGAATAAGATTTCTCCACTGCCCTCAAGGGGATGAACCCCCATCTCTTTTGACCTCTCATCTGCCAGCCTAGCCAATGATGACTATCCATCTGCCTGTGATGGCCATTAGTGGCTAACACTTGGTCCAGTCTCTATACCATTCTAAGTTTGGTCACTGCCGTGACACCACACCATCAATTTCATATATTGTCAGATATATCTCATCCTGATTCTCCATATCATTGAGGTGTTGACTGTGAATGTCTTCTTCTTGGTCCTCCCCATAGTTGACTTCCCACACTATATTTATTGATAATTTCACTATACAAAGCTGCCCATCCTGCTGTCAAGGCCGAAGTTTGCGATGCCATCAACTTGCAACAAGAACTCGCAAGAACCTCTCTTATTGTTGACCTGACCTTTTCTTCACTGCTGAGCCCTTATTTCACTGGCCCCACAGCATGGATGTATAGTGCAACATCATATGCTGGGGCTGGGGATACCTATAGCCTCTAAACCCTTGCTTTGGAGGTTATGTTCTAATAAAGGAAAAAATTCTACAGAAAAAGGACAGTTTCTGTAGATGTTGGTTGTCAATGTCATGGATGTTTTTGATCCTTGACCATGATGGTTTGCTCCCCAACCATAAACCCTTTCTAGTGTTTTCAATTGATGACAAATTTAGATCATGGTCAGAAGAGCTTTGTGTAATTGAGGTAATGGAACGAGCTTTTGTTTGTGATACTACTTTTAGGGGTAGCTGCTTGCATTGAAGTTCAATTGGTAGTTGAAACATTATTGTTAAAATGGTGCTGTATTACGAGCGGTTGAATCTCATTTGTTTCTTTACCATGCCCAATAATCTCGTCTGAGCACTAGCTGCACTAGTTGCTACAGTGAACCACGTCTGTCTTGTCTCCCCACAAAGCTAGTTAGAAGAAGTCACTTTCTTACCATTATATTGCTCAACTGCTTTAAGCAATACTGAGCTGACTGTAGAAGTTTGATTAATTAATTCGTGATTGTTGAATTAATCCCCTTAAATTGCACTTACTAAACACACTTTTACTCATGACTTTCAGGTTGTGTTTGTTCTCCCATGACATCCGAAGTGATTGTAATATATTTGTTTATACTTTCAAATTTATCAAATTTGTTAGGATTTTATTTTTGTCTTTTATCATTTGAGTCTTTCACCCTCTCCAATATACACTCAAATTGAATGGAATTAAGCAGTTAGGATGTCAAATAAGTATGATGCTGATTTGATCTTACCTCTATTTGATCTTACCTCTCGATGTGACATCAGAGAAGGAAAGCACTGTCTTGATCAGTGATTATGAATCAACTAAAAAGTTTTGTTCGTTAAACTTCATCCTTATACAGGTTAATAGAAGACAAATGAATAGTATCTAATCAAATCAAATCCAGTCCTATTTAGTACAACCTAACTACCTAATGATTTAAGCTAAACTAATTTCTCTTGCGGATGGGGCCTATAAAAGGAAAAATAAAGAAAATTTACATAATATTTATAAAAAATTGATTAGATCATCCTATAAAACCCCATGACTGGTGTGAGGCCACAAAATTTAAATCCCCCTTATTGTCCTACAACAGCTGTGCTGTTTACACACACCATAATGGTGAGGCCAGGAATTTAACTCCCCTACATTGTAGTTTATCATGTGTACTGAATACACACACACACACACACACCATGCACTAACTTAGTGCATGGGCTCGTACATAACAACTATGAAGTAATTGAGATCCAGCAAAGGTTGGAGAATTTGACATGAGCAATTCAGTCAAGAAGTCGACTATTAGATCTCCTATTGGTCAGTTGAGTTTGCAACCATGAAGACATAGAGGAACCCTGAAGATGCTTGAGATGCTTAAAGATGCTTGATTCGGCCAGAGTTATTAACTCATCAGTGCGAAGAGGATTTGAGGAGGTATGTGTGGTGATAACAAATCCACAGGCACATTGTTACTGGTAATCAAAGACATGCATCATGCATTGCTTCAAAAGGTAGCTTAATTAATCCACAATGGTAAAAATTTAAAATAAATGGAAAACTCAACTGGCTAATAGCAGGGTTAAGTAGCAAATCATTATTGTGATTGCAAAAGCAACCTTTAAGACATTTATAAGTTTAATGTCAGAACACTGAGCTAAATTTGACGGGTATAGATGCAAATTGAAGCTCATAGCTGTCTAAAAAGCATTAGTCCTATCAGGGTACAAAATATGCATCATCAAAACACGTATGGTAAGGGTGAATGGGTGATCCATGAAAAATAATTGCAAAGAAAAATGCTAATGTGCTAACTGATGATGCACTAAATAATGTCCAATTGCACATTTAGTTTAGTTTACTTTTTTTTCTGAGATAAACACATTTACCTTTGTTGTCCACGTAAATCAATACGTTTTGTGAGTATCTAAAAGATTGATTGAAGGAACGCGATCGAAGTTCTCACATCACTTTTTTTATATCCACTTCATTCATACAACTAACCCTATGAAAAATGTTTTCATCTCTCTCTTCACTTCAGCTCTACATAAAATTCTTTTTGTCCTTGTAATTTCAGACATTACTTATACAACTTATTTATGCTGTTTGATGTCTGTTGCTTTCTCATTTGACAGATTCCAAGCATGCAAGAGGGTACTGATTGTCCAGTTAATTCCATCCCTGCTCAGAAGGATGGAACAATTGATTGGTCACAAGTGAGATTGCTTTCTTTCTTTTCTGTGTATAATTTTTTTCTGAAAAATGATTGCTTTCTGCAGTATAATTATTATACTAATTTACCATAAAGCAATATAATTATTATAATAATTTACCATAAAGCAATATAATTATTATAATAATTTACCATAAACTTTAATCCCATTTCCATCTTTAAAACCGAGATCTTTGCCTCTTGTCAAGTTGGGTGGTATCACTACATTGTGTAATCCTTTTTATTGGCCGAAATTCTACTTGTTCTCAGAATATGATACATGTTACCAAAATGATCATTAGAATATAAATGGTCAAATTGTTTCAAGTATTATTCACTGTCCTCGAGGTATAATTGTGTAACCTGGGTTTCTGTGTTTTTTGTTCGAAACACAGGCAAGCTATGTGTAAATGGCTATGAAATTTATGATGTTTAGCTAAAAAAATTATTGCTTCATTTAGGGATCTATAACTCTGTTATTGATGTTATTGATCTGAATTTTACTTCTCATGTGCATGTGAGGACTTATATGAAGTGTATGTAAATGGCAATTTCCAGATACTGTATATATCCTATGTTGTTTATTTGGTTATAATTAGGGAGAATTAGTTTAAAACTATTTTTCAGTCAGGCGAGAAAGGGTAAAGTGGTTACTTATCCACCCACTTGTATGGTAGTGTTGAAATCTTAAATTAAAGGTTGATGATATTTCATCCAATATACTTCTGGCAGAATATGATTCATGATGCAGTAACCTTACATTTGTATATGTACTTCATTCATAATTCCATTTTTTTTTCTTTTCTTATTTACTACTAGGACTTCTTCGGCAAACCGGCATTTTTGACAGTATCAGGGCAACTCAATGCTGAAACATATGCATCTGCTCTCTCTAATGTATGATTCTCCTTGCTGGTATTTGTCTCCTTTAATTATGAGTATTTGGACATTCTTTTTTTATAGTTATTTTTTCCATAAACATGGTTATGATCAAAACCACTTTGCTGCTATTTCAGGTATACACATTTGGCCCAACTTTTAGGGCAGAAAATTCCAACACATCAAGACATTTGGCTGAATTCTGGGTACTTCAAGATCCCTAATTAAATTTGCAGCGCATGCTATAGTTTCTTAACTAAAACCCCTGAATCCAATCAATAATAGATGATAGAGCCTGAACTTGCTTTTGCTGATCTGAGTGAAGACATGGCTTGTGCAACTGCCTATCTTCAGTATGTGGTAAGTTTCCTTTTCACATCTCTTCATATTTTTTTTTTGCATAAACCCAATGTGTGTTTCAATAATTCCTTTTGTTCAGGTGAGTGCTTAATTTAATATTTTGGTTCTTGTCCAGGTGAAGTATGTTCTTGAGAACTGCAAAGAAGATATGGACTTTTTCAATACGTGGATTGAGAAAGGAATAATAGAAAGATTGACTGTACGCTTCTTGACTTGTGCGTCATACCTTCTTGTTATCTATTGACCCAATAAAACAGGCAGTTTGGTTGGTGTTCATGTGTGTGTGTGTACACACCTAAATTGTAATTTACCTTGTGTTTGTGTGCCTGAATTTGTATATAGTATGTGTGATTTGATAATTATATATAATATATGCTGTTTTGTGTTTTTGACAGGATGTTGTAGAGAAAGAATTTGTACAGTTGACATATTCTGAAGCAATTGAAATTCTTCACAAAGCAAAAAAGAAATTTGACTTCCCGGTACTACTACTTTTTAGACTTGGTTACTTCGCTTTGCATTATCTTAGATTTTCTCCTTCTATCTGTTAATTTCGTTGTTAGAAAATTGAAATATCAAAATAAGCATCTTCCTTATGTTGAGTTGCATGGAGGTGGCTCTATGCTTTTGATTAGTCCTTCGACAATCTTATGCTGCGATTTCAGAGAAGTGAATTCTCTTTAGCATACTTTTTTATGCTATTGAGGTGTTAATATCATTGGCGTTTTTATCATAAATTTATGAGGGATTCATCATCTATTAGTGGAACTAACATCCTTCAGCTTGTTCAGTTATATTTGGATCTATAATTTACTTGTAAGCAGGAAAAAGATCAGCAATTGTTTCAGTATTGACTGTTCAAAATTATACTGTTTAAATTTTGTGAATTTTTAAGTACTATGTGATAGATTTTTCAGGATGATGGTAAAAATTGATCAGGTCCTTTTAATAAAATCATAGACCTGCAGATGTTGACATAATGCTAACTTTCACTCTGCAAGCAGGTTAAATGGGGATCTGACTT
The DNA here is from genome assembly GCA_017893485.1 of Hemerocallis citrina. Lineage (NCBI taxonomy): Eukaryota > Viridiplantae > Streptophyta > Magnoliopsida > Asparagales > Asphodelaceae > Hemerocallis > Hemerocallis citrina. Next base: position 8,127,352 of record CM030361.1, read on the forward strand.
GCAAAGTGAACATGAACGATACATCACAGAAAAAGTTTTTGCTGGAAAGCCTGTAATAATCAGAGATTATCCTAAGGTATTTTCATAAAATCTTGCATTTATTTGATGACAGATATACTTTTATCGAATTGTACATCTAACTTGTTCAAAATTGGTAGGAAATTAAAGCTTTTTATATGCGTCAAAATGATGATGGCAAGACAGTTGCGGCAATGGATCTTCTGGTTCCGAGGGTAAGCCATAGTAACTTCACCTTATTTAAGAATCAGAGAGTGTTGGGGTTTGAATATTTATCTTACTGTGGATTTTCTAAGTGCATATGCCTCTTTTGGAAAGTGAGCCATCAGCACACACTTAAAACTAGTCAAATGCAGCATCAAGTAAAGTTACCACAAAAAAACCCAATTACTTGTGAGTAAGCTAATAGAGGTGTCTAACCTTCTTTGGATTGTTATAATAGAAATGATGGTTATTGCCTTTGCATTTTTACACTTCTCCTGCGTATGGTAGGTGGTGGGATTCCCAGTCTTTACTGGAGTATGGCACTGTGGTAATGTAAAAGAACTCAGAGTTGATCCTTTAATAAGAGTTATAGATGAATGAAAATTGAAAACCCAGCTGGTTGACAAAGAGGTGTACAAATATTGTTAGTCCTTCTGATACATGTGCTAGATTATACCACTGAGGATCCATTCTGGTCATCATGATAAATAGGTTCATGAATCTGGGAATGCCCTCGAGCAAACAAAAAATGCATGTGTAAATGTTTTTTTTAGCAAAACTTTTGTTGGAACCACGAAATGATGAAGTCAATAGACTCAATACATAGATTTCCCTATTATATGTATGAGTGGTTATCTCCAGCCAGCTGATCATTTTTTGCAGGTTGGGGAACTTATTGGTGGAAGCCAAAGAGAAGAACGTCTTGACTATCTAGAAAGTCGTTTGGACGAATTAAACCTCAACAAGGACAACTATTGGTGGTACCTTGATCTTCGGCGTTTTGGTTCAGGTTAGTGCAAATAATGTTTACATTGGTCAAAAAGTTTTGCATGTGATTTCTGGCACACATGTAGCCAGGAGATTTTTATCATGGAGCTGCTGTTGTGCCAGCCTTCGGACACTTCTCAAGCATGTATAGCATGTACACACACACACACACACACACACTAATACTGGACCAACTTTTTCACTGTTAAATTTAATCCTTGCAAAGCTTTGAATGGCTTAGTTTTGTTCTTTTGCATGTTTCAGTTCCGCATGCTGGATTTGGGTTGGGCTTTGAGAGACTTATACAGTTTGCAACTGGAATAGAGAACATAAGGGATGCAATCCCATTTCCTCGTGCACCAGGCTCTGCAGAGTTTTAATGTCCTAAACGGTGATGATCCACTGCCTTTTCACCCTTGGATTATTCAAGAAGCATTAAGAATTCATCTATTCAGTCTGAAGATTATAAGATTATAAGCAGACATTCTTGTCTGTATCATAGTTTGAAGGGTTGAAAGTGGGATATGTATTAGATAAAATCAATTCAGCAAGAATTGCACAGAGTTATCGTTGGAGCAAGATTAGGTTTTAAGTTTATGATTATTTTTACCAACTACAAGATAGCAGTGAGATCCACTGCTAGAGTGAGTAGAAAATCCTGAATTGTAAATTTAGTGTAGAATCTCTCTAATTTGCATCTTATTATTATTTATTTCATTCTCAAATTGCAGTATACTTATTTTGTCAGTTTTACACTTGTACATTAGTTTTATTTATCTGCGCTCGGAGAATAGCAAAAATGGCTATAGGTCTATGAAAATATGGTAGATAGGTGGTCCAATCGTCATTGTTTAAGATGACAAGTTATGATGCTTACATTAAATTGCTGCATTTTTAGTGATATACTCAAATTTTGTCAGAATCTGGAGGGTTTGTAACGAAATATTGACAGTACTGCATGGAACATTTGTGCTCATCTTGTTTTTGCAGCGATGCTCATCTGGAGGATTTGTAATCATATTCTCAGGGTCTATTTGGAAAGTATTCAGAAAGCCTTCTTACATTTGTGAGGTTAGTATATTCATGAACTTGATATAGTGTTTCCTTGTGTATTTGTTTTTTATCTTCTTTCTTTTAAGTGATAAGGACATCCAAATTATCTGCAGTAGTCTCGTAAGCTGCATTGCATTCAGCCATTCACGAATTGACCACACTGTTGTGATCTTTGAGATATTTGTCTTCCACATGTTCGAGTACTGTTTTATGGACAGTTAACGACTTTGAAAAATAACTTTCTCCATATTAATCTCATGATCTACTTTTAGAATTGATACATTCTTGCTCTCCTTAATTAATAGACTTAAAATATACATTAGATTTATGAGCAAATGCAATGTATGTGTCATTTGGAAGGCATAAAGGTAGGCATTAATTTGCAAAATTAAATTTAGTTGGTGAATAAATGTAAATTATCTTGAGCAATAAAAATTTGAAAACAGTCATCATCATTTGAGTATGAGAAATTTAATTGTTAGTATAAGGGATGTACTAAATACATGTATTGGTACTGCATATTGGCTGTCTATGACATCATGGGCCCATTTTCCTTAATATTACATTTTATCGAAATATTACAGTTCCGTCAAGAGTACATAGACATGAGATTTGGGAAAAAATTGAAAGAACTAACAAAACAAAACAACTGTATTGTCTATTGAGTTCTATATTGCTTGTCCCATTCTGATCTCACTTATCGATATTTATTGTTCCAAGTTTGGAGGCGATTGAATCTGCTGCCAATTCTGCTGTCAACTGTGAGAGAGAGAGAGAGAGAGAGAAATCAATCAATTTTTGTAGGACAACTATGAATCCTTAATAGCAAAATCGGTCAACATAAAACTGATGAGCTGGTGGATTTACATATAAATTATAAGCTACAAATAATGCAGATATATTCAGACTATTCATTATCTAAAAGTAAACAAAATGATCATCTAAAAGTATGGTGAATTCTATATGTGCTGATTTCACTGAAGTCATAACTTTAACATCGTTTATAGAGCAATATCTGAAGGGAATGTTGACAGATCGATACCTATATTAGTTACAAATAAATACAGGTGTCTCTATAATGTTTAATGTTTAATGTTTTCGTCAATTTTCTAATTTTTAGATGAAAATTGAAAGATATTTGAATTGTGAGCATACCTTGGCAACATTGTAAGATCTGACCACTGAAACTAGTAAATTGTCATCATCAACAATCCCTCGGATAAGCTGAACCTTTTGATGACGTGTTAATTTCCTCACCTGCAATACATGTATTTGCACCATATTTACAAATGATGATACATCATTTAGAAAGGAAACAATTAAAACCGATGTCCTTACCCTGAATTCTTGCCGAACCTTCTTCATGTTATGTATCTTATTTGGAGATAGAGTTTTCGATAATCTTTCTATCAACTTTTTTGTAGGAATGGTAATCGTGCCTGCTTTTGGCTCCAAACCTGAGGCTTTCTCTACCTTTGGCTCCATTGAACATGTAAGTGCAATTTTTCTGACTATCAAGATGACATACAATTGAACATGTAAGTGCAAATTCTGTGAGATTGCATCAAATTTCCACTTTCCTCCTTGTTAGTGGTGTAAAGTACCAAATGCTAATTGATCAACCTGATGCCGAGTATCCAAGGGTGTGTGCTGCTTGGGATAGCTTGATGGATGATGCTCAAATAAGTGTTTTTGAAAGGAAAGTATATGCAACGATTTTTTGGACGGAACGTGAGGATGAGGTTGATCTTGTTTGGAGTAGTTATGGTGGATATTTATTGGGCAAAGGAAAGGTGAAATATATATCATTAAATGTATGACAAATGTACCTTCATAAATGTGTCAGCGTGCCTTCATAAATGTGCCATGTGTCATGTGTGAATTGCAGTTGTGGTCTGAAGTACTAAACTTGGTGACCAAATTTTCTATAAATAGGCCTTGGAGCATCCACAATGGTGTGTCTCATTTTTTTAGAATATAACAGCTACTGTAATAGTAAATACCGACCGAAATCGTCTGTAGTCGTTTTCTATAATTTTGCTAAAATTTGAGATGGACGGGACATGTTGTTTCGTCGGTGATTTTTTTTATTTTACGGTTAATTAATTAGTTATTAGAGATTAAATAGTTTAATTAAATAAATTATATAATAAAATATAACTTAAACCTATATTTAACTACCTAAACTAACTTTTCTATCCTAATCTAATTGCCCTGAAAATAGGGACGGGACATGTTGTCCTGTCCCAAGCATTTTTGCTTGAAACGGGATAACTTGTCTCGTTTGAGAGGGTATTTTTGAAATTTTTTTTTCTCTTCATCCAGACTGTCAGATCAAGAAATTGAAAAAAAGAAAGATACATGTTGTATTGTCCGACGTGATTAAAAAAAAAATTAATCGGGACGTTACAACTTATATCGTCCGACATGATTAAAAAACAAATTTAATTGGGACGTTCCAACTTATATCGTCTCTTATAATTTGAGAATCGCAATTTCGTTTCTCAAAAATGAGAAGTGACTGTAGCGATTTTGTCAAAATGTGACAAAATAGCAAAGACTGCAGTGTCTTGTTTCTCAAAAAATGAGTAATTGATAAATATAGCAAACGACTGAGGATGCTCTTACAAATTATGTTGGACAGACCTAGTTGAATGGACTTATTGTATTCTGGCATGCGTCGAGTCACACACGTGATAATGCTACTAATTAAGTTTACAAAAAGGATAAAATAAACTCAAATTTCTTACTTTAATCTAAATTGTAATCATTATGAAACATTAAAGGATTACGAAAAATATATAATTATCGGAGTATAAATCCATCAGTATAAAACTATTTGAATGTAGGAAAGTGCCAGAAGCACACCTCTGAAGACCTTCCCTTGCGAGCTAATTAGCTTTCTGGCCTTTTTATTTTTATTGGGTGAAATTACCTTGTTTAGAAAATATTTAGCGAAATGATCTAGTTCTTAATTAAATTTCTATAATATTCTTCTTATAATAATTTTTATAGAATGTGCAACATTTCTTTAAATTCTAAAAGTTTTTGGATTTTAAGATAATTTCTATTTTTATTATTAGATTTTAGTTTTTCTATTCTATAGCGTATAAATTAGCAATAAATTTACGGAAAATTACGGAAATTAAGTAAAAATTATTTACTCTATACTGGCTCTGATACCAACTTGTGGGCGACGCACGTGTCGTAAAATCTCCTGAAAAACAGAAATCAGAAGATAAAGAGAGTATCAAAAACTTTAAATTTTTAAAGGTGATAGTTTCTGCAAAATAATATTCTTCGAAATAATGTATATTGTCTATTTCAAAGAAGTAGTAAGGAATGTCATCTTCAAGTTCTCTCATATATTCTAATTCTGTCTCAGGGCTTTCACTGTAACTATCATATGAGGGTTCTTCTAATTCTTCCATATGTCTATTTTCTTTTCCAATCTGTTCATTTTCTTCTAAAAATTGTCTGTATGTTGTTGTAGGGCTCCAGACATAACTATTAAATACACTATTTTCATAAAATAACAAAGATCTTTCATTGTAAGTTAGATCATCAATTATTTCGACATTTATATTACTAGTTTCTCCAGAATTTATTTGGTTTATTGTTATAATTATTACTCGTTGTATACTGAAAAAGAATAATTTAAATTCATAATAATCCTCCATACTTGTTACTCTATGAGGATAATAAATATAAAAAACTAGTATTCTATCACTTCCTTAATAGTTAAGCATTAATTCAAAAATCTCTGAGGCAATACCGAAATTATTATTATTCATTAGTTCTACTGGACAACAATAACTATAAAATTAGGAGTAGAGAGAGATTTCTAAGGATACCCTAAAATCAAAACAAAAAGGACCATCATGCTTCCGACCAAGTTAAACCTCTTTGAGCTGCTATGTACCAGTTACTATCAGTGGATAAAATACCGCTGGTATGCACCCCGATTTCAGTGCTCCTTTTACGTTCCTCCCATCTCAGGATTACTTTGCTCTTAAAAGAGCTTCATCCAAGAGATACGTTTGGAACAACTAATAGCACTTCGATACAGGTAACCACAACCTAGCTCGTTTCTTGCTACTAGGTGTATGGTCTAACTTTAGAAGGTTACTAATGAGTCTTTTTGCAAGATCCTTGAGACAGAGCCTTACAAAACTCTCCCTAAGTAAGAAAAATTAGTTACTCATACCTTATTTAGTAACAGATCTTGTAGCAGAACTCATGGAAAGATAATTTTATTTCTCCCAAACCCCTTACAGACTTTCTTACAAACTTATATGGAATTTCTTTCCTCCTAAATTGTCTGCCTCTCTTCCTTACCCTGCCTCCCCTGTTATAGAAGAAGTGATGACTTTACACCAAATACAATTATTGTTCTCCTTACATCATTGCTTACATCATAGATAAATAATTGAGCTAATTACGTCACTGCTTACGTTGAAGACATCTTTAAGTGCTTCACATCGGAAACAGCTCTTCGTCAGCCTTCTCTTGTTCTTTTCTGCAATAATCACATGAATGCTGTGGTTCCATCCTCATCAATCTACAGTAGTGGACATCTGTCTCTTCTGTCATTGTCATGTCACCTTTATTCAGGATTCGATACCCGCTGTCAAAGACTTCTTTCTTTGACTGTGGTTGTTTAATTTTTGCTATGCTGTAGATCATTAATTTTTGTGGGTCAGGGCTATCATAGATCCATATGTTACCATCTTTATTTTGTATGTCCTTCAGTTCACAATACATTGTTCTAAATTCTGTAGCTCTTCTTTCTGGGATTAGTCTTTCAAATTCTTCGTTCTTATATGGTATAATACTGGTTGCTCCAAACAGGATTTGTGTAGTCATCCCTATCTTTATAATATGCTCAGCTGGTTGTTCTTCATTATCTTCAAGGAATTCTGGAATAATTGAAAATAAACAGACATATATTTTGAATGCCTTTGTGAGACCAAAACAACTTTTAGCAGCTTTATATACTTCTTTTGGTAACTGGCTAAGTTCTTCACATTCTCGAGATGGATAGATGCAGTGGATAAGTCCTCTTTCGAACAATACCCTCACTTTTTTGGATTTGCTCCTGGTAGTATGATCGCTTTGTTCATATGTTGTTGAAAAATAATTTTGATAGATTGGTTGACCTGAGTGGTCTGGTATAATTTCTCAATATATTGTAAAAATAAATCCTTCCTGGAGAATTTTGGAGGATCCGAGAGTAAACTCTCTTTGTAGGTAGTAGGTTGTATGGATGTGGAGTGGCTATTTTTTTATCCCACTTGTATTTTGTGAGTTAATAGGTTCACTCTCTTCGCGCATTTTTTCAATATGATTTGTATTTATATGTTGGTAAAATATACTTTGAAGACTACATATTTGCAGCTGTAGTTGGTTAAATGCTCCTTTTAATTGCTCCACTGTCTCCTTTAGGTAGACTATATCCTGTTCTATATGCTGCACTCTATTTTCCATCCTGTAAAAACGAAATTGTTAGTTTCTTGACAAAAAATATACTAGGATGTTATCTTTTCCTTTTATATTTTCTATTGAGAAGTCATAATGTGCTAACTCCATTTGCCATCTTATCAACCTTTTATTTGCTATAGTTGGGTCTATTATCTTGTTAATCCAACCATTTGCTTGTGTATTGTCTGTTCTTACTGTGAATTTTGTATGTATTATGAAATAGCTCAAACTTTTTTATAGCTTTTAAGATTGCTAGTAGTTCTTTTTCATTTATGTGGTAATTTTGTTGGGTCTGTGTGAACGATCCACTAGTATATCTGGCTAGTCTTTCTTCTTCTTCTCATATTTCAATGAATTTTAATACTGCTCCCCAATTATTTTCACACGCATCTGTTTCTATTATACATGAACATTCTTTAACAGGTAATCTAAGCTTATGTAATTCTGAAGTTTGTTGTTTTAATGTTTTAAGTCTTTCTTCATCTTCTCGGGTCCATTCCCATTTCTTGAACTTTTTCAGTTTTTGTTATAACCAATTTGTTTTTGCTGATAAATTTGGTATGTAACCTCTTATTTGATTTAGTAACCCTATTATAGATTGTACTTCACTTTTTTCTTTTACGACATTAGGAAATATCTTTATTTTTTCTGCTATATATGGCTGTAATTCTATTCCTTCGTGTGATATTTTTGTTCCTAAGAATTCTGTCTCGGTTTTGAATAATTTCATCTTCTTTTTTGATAGTATAATATCTGCATTTTTCACTATTTCTATGAATTTTAGTAGATATTTTTTATGTTGTTCCTTATTTTTCACTACAAGAGGGTGGTCTCCTCTTTTTGGGGAAAACTATTGTGCCCACAAGTTGGACCACGGTTGGGTTGCCGGTGAATGATATCATCGTCACACATTCAATGGTGAGTGGTAAAGATTGAGGCAGGAGTTGGATTCATCGGCGAATCATAAAGTTTTATATGGGTTTGCCGGCAACGGAGATGGACATCCATTCAAGAAACGGTGAGATCATGCATGACATCGCCAGAGTTAATCTTGGGGGCTTCACCGAGTTTTCACCGGATTAAGTGTCGAGGAAAGCCAAAGGAGCTTCAGAGTAAGTTGTCGATGACCGGAGGCATGCAAGTTGATTCGGATGGGCGGTCGGTTGTGGATGACGCCGTCAAGGTTTGAGAATTTTAAATTTGGATTCGAATTTTGAAATTTTGATTTTGTTAGTGTAGGTGCCCTAGAGGCAATACAATGATATTATGTAATCAGTATTATTGACATTATGTTCTATTTGATTATATTAATAATTTATTATGCTTCGTATTTACTGCGTTATAAATGTTAGCATGATAAATGTCCTTAGATTATTAATACGAACTATATGAACATGAGATTATATATAGTATAATAATCTTAAATGTCCCTAGTCGAGTATTATTATTATTAGGACAGTAATAATACATTGAGACTAGTATGTTGATTGATTGATGACCACCTCTCATGGGTCATTAGTATAGAGATACTAAAATCAATACATAGGTAAATGTAAGAGTACATTGTACTGGACAGACCCACTGTGAGATTCAACCATGGAATAAATAAATAAGTGTCATAAGTAATCTCACTGTGATAATGGTGTAATGGTCCTCTGACCTGAAATCATTATATTTCTACACGAGAATTAATGTACTTTGATTCTATCAAAAGTTATCTTTAATCGGGTAATGATAAAGATAGTATTGGGTTCATTATGAATCGTGTGAGAAATGTGAATGATCTAGATGGAATTTAACCCTCCTAATTTTAGGAGCGATATTATCGGCCTCTTGTTTGAGTGAGACTATGAAATGCATGGCCATGCTCAAATATTAATTTGTTTGAATAGTCTACTCATCGATCAAGAAAATAAAGATTAAATTATTAAGAGGATGACACGAACCATGCCTCTAGTTTAATCTATAATATCAAGGTTAAAAGGATTATATTACACGGAGACATTAGTCACGAAAGGTTTAATTGAATCACCAATTATTATTATTACTTGGGTAGCAATGATGTATTACTAGATGCCGCTCATTGTTTATAATTTTATTATTAGATAATAAAATTATTGCCAACGTAATAATAACCTAAAGGGTCACACACTTAGAACGTTTAAAAGGAGTTTTAATTTAAATTCGGAATTTAAATTAAATGATTATAAATTCGAAATTAGTTATTTAATTAATTGAGTTGGACTTGATTAATTAAAGTGTAATTCGAATTTAAATCTTAAACCGAATCAGTTTGGTTTAGTAGAAGCCCAAACCGATTACGGTTACGCCCACCTCATTCTCTCTTATAAATACATAGAGATGTATTGGTTAAGGATCTTATCTTTTGGCAAATTCGTTTTCCACAAAAACCCTAGCCGCTCCAACTGTTGAGAGGCAAGAGAGAGAAAGAGATAGAGGCAAGCATCATCGGCCAGTACCGGCTCCCTTGATCGTTGGACGATCGGACGTTCGTGTGGACTGCTTTAGAGACGCGGATCTTGCTACAAGGGTTGCGTGGTGATTGTATAACAGGACCTCCATCTTTCAGCCTTAGTAAAGCTCTTAAAAGGTAAAAATTTCGTTTCTCCATGATCAGCCATGTCTTGTACACGGATCCTAGGGTTAGGGTTTCGGATTTTATGGTTTTACGACTGTTTTTTTTCGCTGCGTTTGTGCCCCGAAATCCAACAGATTTCGCATGGAGTGAGGCCACACAGACACACACACACACATTCTCTCTCTCTCTCTCTCTCTCTTTCTCTCCCCTTCTTATTTTTAGAGAGCCCACAAGTGGGGCAAGGCTGGCTTGCTGGTGATGTCACTCACCGTCAAGCATTCATTAGCAAGTGGTAAAGATTGAGATAGGAGATGGGCTCGCCGGTGAATTGATGGATTTTGTGATTGCTCCGTTGGTAACGAAGATGCCCATAGATTCATGAGATGGTGAGATGGAGTACTTGCATTTCGGCAATGGCCACCACCTCTAGCAGTGTTTGCGGTGGCGCAACATCATCGGAATTGATGTTGGAGACATCTCCAGAGTTGTCACCAGAGTGGATGCTAGGGAATGTGGAGAGGCTGCTGTGTGTGGCCATAGGTGGGGGCAAGCAAGTTGATCTGGAAGGCCGGTCGGTTGTGGAAAACGTTATCATGGCATTCGAATTTAAATTTTGAATGCAGTAGGTCTCTACCAAGTGTGTTTATTTCAAATTTGACTTTAGGTTTTTCAAATTAGATAGTGCATGGGCTTGAGGGAAAGAAAACAAAAGATCTGGATACAATTAGGTGTATTAAGAGCGACGATTCAAGAGTCTTAGTAAAAGATGGAGAAATTAAGGAAATATGACGAAATTACTTTGAGAAGTTATTAAATGAAAAGGTTGTGGACAACTTAAATATAGAGAACTCGATGGAGAGAGAGAGCATATATTTTTCCGTAGAATTAGGATCTTGGAGGTTCGAAATGCTCTAGGAAGGATGAAAATATGAAAAGCTTTATGACCGGATGATATACCCATTGAAGTTTGGAAGTGTCTTGGGGATTTTGGAATGGGTTGACTAATAAAATTATTTAATAAAATTTTGAGGACTAAGAAAATGCCCGATGAATGGAAAAAGATTATTTTCGTACCTATATATAAAAACAAAGGAGATATACAAAATTGCTCAAACTACCGAGAAATTAAATTAATTAGTCATACGATAAAAATTTGGGAGAGAGTGATTGAACATAGACTGAGACTAGCATTTACAGTGTCTGATAATCAGTTTGGGTTATGCCTGGGAGGTCAATAATGGAAACAATTTATGTACTGAGGAGACTTATGAAAAAATATAGGGAGAATAAGAAAGATCTACATATGGTTTTTATAGATTTATAAAAAGTATATGATAAAGTCCCTAGAGACATAGTATGGTGGACGTTAAATAATAAAAGAGTAACTATTCGGTATATCGAGGTAATTAAGGATATGTGTGAAGGGGCAACGGCAACAATTAGAATAACCACATGAGAGACTAGCGATTTTCCTATTATAGTAGGTTTACACCAAAGTTCGGCTTTAAACCCCTCCCTCTTTACTTCAGTTATGGATGAATTGACGCGAGGTGTAACACCCATATTCGTTCTTCCACAAATATCGTCATAATAGCATTATATGAATATAACTACATGATGTTATTACATCTTTCTTTAATAACCATTTATATGGATATAAACTCATAACACAACACACTTTCTGCATTAACCATTTTCATAACCACTTTCATAGCACAAGTATTTATTTTAGTGTATTAAATCATGTATCACATCAGAAACATATGCATTCATTCCCTTAATACCATATTTATTCACGTTATATAACACAAACATAACCTTTCCTTACACATTATTATTAACTTACATTTCATCACATCATCACCGTATCACTTATGCGAATGCACATTCTTATTGCATCAAAACACGTTTTATAGCTCATTCATAACTCACTACACCACTTTAGTAATTTCTTTTTTTCTTATAAACAATAAATCTTATTATCATTTTCACTTAATCCCCAAACACAATCTGGGGCCACCACATATCACACCCCATAGCCGATAGCTTGGGTAATAATTACTGCACCCCAAACACACAGTTTGGGTAATATCACATCACATTTCAAGCCGATAGCTTGGTTATTAATTCACTACAATCACTTATCATCTTCACTTTATTTAATTTCTCATTTCCATTAATCATTACCACTAGTATACCAACTCACCCTGTGAATTATGCCAAGGCAGGTAGTTCCCACCATTTCCACAGAAATAGCGGGCAGGTAGTTCCTTGACACAATTCCAAGGTGCAACTCATATCACACGGTATTTTACTTTAATAATCACTCACATAATACAATTACTTCGTACTATTCATATTAACACATGTCTCTTTTATTACTATCATTTTAAATTAACCACGTACTGCATTTATCACTTCTTTTCATACACTAACTCATAACTCATTTTCTTTCACATTTGCTTCATTCACAACTACTTTCTTTCTCATCCACAATTCACAATTCACTTTCCACTTTCTTTACCCTCACATTTTTATTAACACTTAGTTATTTTATTAGTTTGTCGACCAGTGAGCCACAGTATCCCAACATACTAAAAGCCGACAGCCCAGTAAACACGCGGTACGATGCTCTCCCAGAATCTTACTCGTCCGAGGCTACGTCTTCCTCCTAGCCGAACTAGCGAGGGAACACAGCACTCCTAGTCCCACTAGGGTGCCTCCTCGCGATGTCTGTCATCGAGAGAAAAAAACCACTAACCCCTAGTCCCACTAGGGTACTTCCTCCCAGCCGAAGCCAGCGAGGCAAATACTCACCACTAGTCCCACTAGGGTGCTTCCTCGCGACAGCTGTCATCGAGGGAAACCGGGCCTCAAGCCAATAGCTTGGGCGATAAAACACCGCACCTCAGATAAACTGGGTACTTCCTCCCAGCCGAAGCCAGGAGGGAAAAACACTGCACCCCAAGCCGGTCCTTGGGTATTAGGAGGTCTAGTCCAAATCTCCAGGATTGCTGTAGGTACTGGTCAACAAAACCATCTGTTATTAACATTAATCATTGCATCTTTTCATTTTACTTTATCACACAAGCGCTTCACCTATTAACTCAATAGCTGCCACAACCTTGACTTTAATCATGAGAATAATAACACATTTTATTGACACTTACCATCTTATCTTTTATCTTACCATTTGATGCATGTCCGGCGTCCACGATATTAATTATCATCTCTTTGTATCACATATACACATACATCATATCATTTAATATAGAAACCATCATGTCATAGTATTACACATCATAAATGCACCATATTATTTAATTAGCCATAACATCACCCATTATGAATACCAGGCTATTTACTACTTCATTAAATCACATATAAACATACACCAAGTTATAATATTAATAAAAGAACTATATTAGGTTCTTCTATATCGTAAGAGTATCAAAATAGATAATTCATCACATTGTAATATCATAATATTGCCCATTAATTCATGTCGAACATAATTAGACTGTAAATATATACCCACTTACTAATTTCATCAATTATCACATCACAAGTCAATATCATGATATATATATATCACAAACATACACCACACATGCGGGTTTCCAAGAAAAGGGGCTAAAATCATTTATTTCCTCTAATTAAATCTCATAATATCCAATTATAGCATACTCGCTCATACATCATGTTTCATATAAGTAAAATCACCTATAAGGGCTTATATGCCCCAAAACATGCACAAAACGTGCACTATAATTACACGGATTTTCAAAACATGATCACAATCACTAATTTCGTCTAATTACATCTTATAACATCTATCCATAGCATGCTAGCCCATACACAAGGCTCCGCATATACCCAATTACCTATATCGGCTTATATACCTCCAAAAACATGCACAAAACATGCACGGGGTAAAAATATGCATAAACGATTTAATATATTTAATTTTTATACTTCAACACGTCACCTTAACTCATAATATAGGTTTTGTATACTTAAAATAGTTAATTTCCTCAAATATCACAAAAACTCAGTTTCGGGCCCTTAAAAATTCGTATTTTCTTTCAAAATCAGTTTTTAATATAACTTCTACGAAATACATCACAAAGCCACGAAATTCGGTCACAATATAAAATATTTATAAATACAACATACTCACCTGACGGATCGAGCAAACGATGTCCCACGTCCGTCCGGTAGCCAGTCGAAGTTCAACTTTTTCAACCTAATTGGAAAATTATAGAACCGATTAGCTTAAAACTCAAAACTCGACCTACGGACCTCCAAATTTGAATCCATCTTCACCCACGCATCACAAATGATATATGTAGGTGAGCTACATCGATAGATTTCGAATTCGGGTCCCAATACAAACACTCCCTTATTAATCGGAGGCTTTCTAATAAGAAAAATTCATATTTCCTAATTTCTTTAATCCTCTTTGTCCTAATCTCTCAAATTAGAGTTAATAATAATAATAAGACTCAATTACACCTCCGAACCCATCAAATTTTCACCTAAACCTCGCTCGGGTATTTCACCGAACACCCGGCGTGCATACATGGTATACCCGTATTTTTGAGATTCCGACGGGTTTCTAACTCCATAAAATTTTCATTAAACCCATTCTAAATTGTTTTTCCTTAATACACAACAATTTCTATAACCCATACTTATCAATTATTCTATTTATTATCCAAATTCTAAAGCCAACACACTAATTAATTGACGCAAAGTGCGTGGGACGCAATATATGTGTATGAGATGCGTAAGACCCTGGGAGGGCAGCGATTAGGAGACAAGTCTACATTCGACTAGAAAGACGATTCTGTACTAGATTGCACGTCCCGTATTCAGCGAGGACGCTGAATTCTTAAGAGGGGGTGAATGTGAGACCCCGTATTTCTAGAGAGTATATATACTAAGTATATAGTATAGTATATATATATAGTATATATATACTAAAGTAGAAGGAAAAGAAAAAGAGAATGGATGGATGGTAGGTGACGTGGAGAATGGAAAGAAGGAAAGAAAAGTGGGTGTGTGATGTAGTGTTGACTAGTTGACCATATATGGAATAAATGAAGGAATGAAATAGTGGATGTGTGTTGGTTGGTTGGGTGCTTTGACCGGGGATTGACCATGGGAATAAATCCCATATCGGTGGTGAATAAGAGAGAAAGATAAGATATATAGGATTAGCCATGGTAAAAGGGTTACCCAACGGTTAACCACCCTTTTGAGGCAGCCTATGGTGGGCGTGACTAGAATTTTGTTAATTGTGTGTGTACGAGTTGAGTACGGAGCGTTACACGAGGAATACAAGACGAGGTGCCTTGGTGTATGCTCTTTGACGATCACATCGTCTGAGTGGATGAGAATAGAGCAAGAGTCAATGCTAAATTAGAATTATGGAGAGAAGTGTAATTTTAGTGATATTCGGAATACAACTGAGGAAATAGAAAAACTTGATGGCCAAGAGATAGCCAAGGGAGCCCGTTTTCGATATTTAGGCTCTCGATTATACAAAGAGATGGGGAGATTTGTGAAGATGTTATGCATAGGATTCAAGCAGGATGGCTTAAGTGAAAAAGTGTCAGTAGTGTTTTGTGTGACAAACGTATACCTTTGAAGTTGAAGGGAAAATTTTATAGAACGGCTGTTAAACCAGTAATGATATATGGAACAGAGTGTTGAGCAGCAAAGAAATAACATGTCCAAAAAATGAGGGTAGAGGAGATGAGGGTGCTAAGATGGATGTGTGGTAAAATAGGGAATGATAGAATTAAAAACAAGCATATACGGGACATGCTAAAGGTAGCTCCAATCCAAGATAAGTTAAGAGAAAATTGTCTCAGGTGGTTTGGATATGTCACATGTAGACCTAGTAGTGCCTCCTTTAGAAAGACTGATTTGATAAGTATTGAAAGTAGAGATTGTAACACCCCGAATTCCAAAATACTTTGAATTCGAGATTCCATAAGATCTTTACACTTCTTTCTTACAATTTTACAAGGAATTTAAAACTTTTCACTTTTTACATCAGAGTTACATGAGATCTTTACACTTTGCATTTTTTAGCGGAAGCATATATCACAATAGTTTTCATGTGAAGACAGCGGAAGCAATTTACAACATTATACAAAAATACAACAATGAATAATCGATAAGCATCAGTTCTCCTTTAATCTTCATCAAGCCATTTATCCTGCATACAAAACTGTGGGTACGTCAGTTTATTCAACCGACAAAAATTATACACGGCCATCCTCTCTATGCCGGAAACAGTATAACGATTCTCATTTCTTAACAAACCACGGATTTGTTCACAAACAAAACTAAAGGGACTATCCTGTTGATGTCGTGTTGTGATTGTGCACTTAGTCCTTAATGCAGTTATTATGTTGTATGACACTAATGCGCACTTGTTCGGATTCTATGCATCCCATACTACATAGGTCCGAGGGCATGCCTCTTAATCGTTCTTCATCTTGTAGGGTTCAATCCCTCGTCATGACTTAATCTACTACTGTAACTACGGTAAGTATCCTAGATGATCTATGAGTACAAGCTCATGTACAGAAAACCTGGAGGGGAATCCCACGCCATGTCTTGACGCATCAAGCATGCATTCTGTGGCAATTCAGCCTCCTTCATGGCACGATCCTCTTGCAGTCACCAAACATCCCACAAGCGTCGCCAAGATCCCGATAATTCCAGAGTAGTGCCAACGCCATGTCCTGATGCATCAAGCATGCATTCTGTGGATCACTCTCACATCGTAGACTCGAGGCCCTCATACTTGTGTTTTTCTCTCACTTTCATCACATCTCCACTATGTATCTAGTCCTTAGTTTAATAGAATCATGAACAAAATCAAATCTCTAGAGTTAGCCTCTCCACTATACCGGACTTAATCATTCATTCAATATGACCCAAACCTTGGTCGTTCATTTCAACAATTCATTTCAATTCATTTCTTTTCAATTGTCGGCGTGAGACTTAGCTACCCTCTAGTTTTCAATTTCAATTCACAATTTCCAAGAATCGAGTCTTTCAAACTCATAAGTTCATTTTTCAAAATTACAGTAGATTTTCCTTTTCATGTTCATAGCTTTCACCATCATAAAATTTTTCACAAATTCAATAGGATGATTTACTTCATTTCATGCAAGGATAGATCTAAAATGTCACAACCAATCTTTATTCATCAACAATAGATACATAATATTTATCAGAAAGCAAATTTAGAATTCTGAGATCTCGAAAAAAGATCTGGACAGTCGACTCAGAACATACTCAGTCGACTTATTCAACAAGGAAATTATTCAAGAAAAGTTTCAGAAGAGTCGACTACTGATGAACACATTATTATTCACTTTTTAAGAGCAATAATCTTAATATAATTAGACATTTAAAAGCTCTATATGTGGTATTTATGCTTCTTTTCTTTTTCTCTACAGGAAACAGCCTATAAACAGCAAAACGAAGCAAATTCAGAATGATACACAGGAAACTGAAGAGGCAGTCGACTGGTCAAGATAACAGGCGACTGGACAGAGGAAATCGAGTTTTACACAGCTGCTCGACCAAGTCGACTGTTCCCAAAACATCAGTCGACTGGGCGAATGAATCACGAAAATACTGAAGTCTCGACACAGTCGACTTACTCCCAAAAGCAGTCGACTGATAGGCGGCGGAGTACAAAGATAAGATATTCGAAGATTCACCTGCATCTAATTTCACATCTATTTGAATCCAGATTTATGCAAATCAAATCTAGAGACTGGGGGTTTCCAAGTGGACGTGGTAAACAGATAAGGAAGGAAAGGAGAAAAGAGGAAGATATTAATCATCAAATCAAATAAAGAAGGATCTTCCTTAAAAAGTGGAAACCCTAATTCTCAGCCGTACTCTATAAATATCAGAAGAGATCGACTTAGAGAAAGAAGAATGAGATATATCTCTGAGACGCAACTTAATCACAAAGTTCCCAACCATCAAGTCAACCAGTGCATCACTCCATCATCATCGAAGAAGGGGAGAGAAGATCCAGCAACCAGAAGGCAGTCGACTGTGTGACAGACAGTCGACCATATTGCCGGAATCCATTAGTTTATTTCTTCTTCTCTCTTTATTCTTTTATGTTGATCATGTATTTGAACTTGTTAAGCAATAAAAGTATTATTATGTGGAACTAATTTCATAGTTGGGTAGATCGAAACCGTAGTTATGTAGTGCTATGTTCTTCTGAGATCTTCTAATTACTTATTGATTGAATCTGATTGAATTGACATAGATTAATGATCATCAAACTTGGATCTTGAAGTCTGAGAGCAGTCGACTGAGGTGAGAGCCAGTCGACTGACATACAGCACGTGAGAATATCAAGTTTATGTTATCATTTATCTAAATCTGTTATATGAAGCATATTGAGACGACCGAATCTCGTGCCCATAATTTGTAACAAAGGGATCTTTAGGGGTTCTTGGTTCAATCAACTTAGAGGATCTAGATCTGATACCAATTTCTAGAACTTTAAGTGTTTGTTCGTTTCCACTGTTCTGATGTTTTCTCTAAGTATAACTTAGTAGATACCCTGCTAGATACTTATGGAAAGAAACGAATTAGAGTAGACACCATGCCTAATTCTTGGCTTAGGGAAACAATACTTTAAGGAGTAGACACCATGCCCTTGAAGTGAACAACATGAGTAATTGGAAGTAAATTCAGAAGGTGACTTAGCATTACTAACTATTGGTGGAGATCAACAACCCAACTATTCAAAAGATATTTGTGATTCAACACCTCTCATCTTAGTTTTAATCTTTTAGTTCTTTTAGAATATTATGACAACTTTTATTCATTGTTATTATTAGTTTTATTGATTAGTAAGTTGAAGTCTACAATCTCTGTGGGATCGACCCTTGCTATTACTACGATTCGATTCGTGCACTTGCGAGGTTTTTATAATTTGTGTCTAGTTTATCTATTAATTTAGGTACTAGATTACCAACAACAACTACTGTACAAGACCAGTCGGCTGTTCCGCAGTGTTTAGAACTCTAAAAATATCAATTACGGGGCAGTCGACTGTTACTTAAACCAGTCGGCTGTTCTGCAGGGTTTTGATTCGAAAACTTTTATTGTTCAGGACGGTCGACTACTACATTTATTCGGTCGACTGAATAGAGTTAAATTTCGAATTAAGGAAATATTTCTTCCTTCTGTCTTTCGATTAGCACACATCACTTTTATTAAACTACAGTATGTTCAATATCGATACAAACATGCAATTTTATCCGGTTACCATCATCATAAACATAGTTTACAATTTAATGTAGAATTCTCATAACTAGTGTTTTCTTTCACACAATTACGATTTCTAACCATACATTCTTCCTTTACTCATTGTTTGTCTACGGAGATGAATATTAACTCCGAATTAGCATGCTAGAAAAATCAAGATAATAACACACATTAAACATATCATTTCATGGAATTTCGAACTGTACATATTTTATTTCATCAGACCAGTCGACTGTTCGACGTGATCGGTCGACTGCACAGATGAATTCCAGTTTCTCAAAATGTCTTTAGTTCTTTTCCATTCATTCAAATTTTCAGCATGGAAGATTTCAATATAACAATCATTCTATCAATCCAATTTTTCACACGCATAATGACAATTCAATCTCAATCCTAGCATGATTTCTATTCTAGAAGTCATGAGAAACACCCACCTTTTTGAAGAAATAAAGCGAAATCCCTTAAAGCTTCCTAGTTGCGATATACGTCTCCTCCTCCTTGCTCCTTGCCAGAAACGAATCCTCCAAATGGCAATGGTGGCCGGCCTCCAAAGAACAACTCAACTCTAATCTTTTCTCTCTTATCAAATTTCTATTGTACTAAGAGGAGAAGAAATTAGGGGGTATTTATACTTAATTTAGGAATTGATTGGAGGGTTAGGATCAAATAGATGGTTATAGGATGGAGGGTTAGGATGAGAGTAGGAGTTATAGCAACCACCCACACACTCAAAATAACTACCCACACACTCTTGCACTCCTATGCATAAACCGGCCCCCACTTGGTGTGTTCATGCATGTGTACGTGCAATGCACGTGCTCATGAGTCCCCCATAATAAAAGTTGTACATTATTTTTACAAAAATAATCTTAAAAATATTCTACATTACAAGTTACAATAAAAGAGAAATAGCTCATGGGCTTTATTTAATGGGCCAATTTAGATTTGGGCTAAAAAGAAGGCTTTTGTTTATTTGAAGAAAATGGGCCTTTATGAAAATAATTAGAGAACACATATACATATATATACATATACACATTATCCATAATGAAGATAATTATAAGATTTTTATACTACAAAAATTGCATGGCACAAATTCAATATTTTCATGAAAATCGGGGCATTACAACACTCCCTCCTTAGAATAGTTCCGTCCCCGGAACTACAGTCAAGAGCGAGAAACAAAAACACTCACAACCAGCAAAAGAAAATACAAAATATAAATCAAGCAAAAAGCTCAGGATGATCTCTCAACATCCTCTCCTCAGACTCCCAAGTAGCCTCTTCAACCAAATGGTTTTTCCAGACTACCTTGACCATCGGTATCGTCTTATTCCTCAAGACCTTCTCCCGACGATCAACAATCTCGACAGGAGACTCGATGTAATTCAGATCCAACTGCAAACCTTCCGGCACTTCAGGCAAATGATGACTCGGATCTGGAATATAACCTCTCAGCATAGACACATGAAAGACATTGTGTACCTGAGACAACTCTTCCGGTAACTCAAGCTGGTAAGCAATTTTTCCGATCCTTTTCAATATCTTGTACGTGCCTATAAATCTCGGGGCTAACTTCCCACTCTTGCCGAAATGGTTCACGCCTTTGCTGGGTGATACCTTCAGAAAGACAAAGTCACCAACCTCAAACTCAAGGTCTCTCATCCGGTTGTCTGCATAGCTCTTCTGCCTGCTCTGAGCTTCCACCAACCTCTTCCTGATCAGATCAATCTTTTCAGAGATTTGCTGCACAAGCTCAGGCCCAAACAATTGATGCTCCCTAACTTCGAACCAACAAACAGGCGTCCTACACTTCCTGCCATACAAAGCTTCGTACGGCGCCATCCCAATACTAGTCTGAGAACTGTTGTTGTAGGAAAACTCTACCAAAGGTAAATGCCTTTCCCAACTGCCTCCAAAATCTAGTACACCACAGTGAAGCATATCCTCAAGAATACGGTTGACTCTCTCGGTTTGCCCATTGGTCTGGGGATAAAAAGCAGTGCTGAAATCTGTCTTGGTACCCAAAGCTGTCTGAAGACTCCTCCAAAAATGCGAAGTAAACCGCGCATCTCGATCAGACATAATAGTCAACGGAACGCCATGAAGCCTGACAATCTCGCCAACATACATCTCAGCCAACTTGTCCATCGAAACAGTGAGTTTCATTGCCAAAAAGTGAGCAGACTTGGTTAGTCGATCGACTATGACCCAAATCGCATCATTGCCTTTAGAACTCTTAGGCAAACCCGTGATGAAATCCATACTGATGTTATCCCACTTCCATTCCGGAATAGGTAACGGTTGCAATAGACCTCCAGATTTCTGATTCTCGGCTTTGACTTGTTGACAAATCTCACACCTCGACACAAATTCAGCCACATCCCGCTTCAAACCTGACCACCAGAAATGCTGCTTAATGTCCCTATACATCTTGGTGCTTTCAGGATGTACAGGCAAAAGAGTAGCATGTGTCTCCTGAAGAATACTTTCTTTCAAGTCCGACTGATCCGGAACACACAGCCTCTCTCCAAACCACAACACTCCATCCCTGATTTGAAATCCGGGCAACTTGCCAGCACCAACCTGCTCCAACATCTTCTGAATCTCTGCATCAACCTCCTGACTTGCAATAATCCTTTCGTTCAGTGTCGGTTGAAGCCTCAACTGAGCTAATGATGATCCCAAGTCGTGCAGAACAACTTCAATACCTGCTCGATCCGATTCCTCCATCAGATGCTTCTGAGCTGTAATCAAACTGGATAAACTGCTCTTGCGACTAAGTGCATCAGCAACAATATTAGCCTTCCCAGGATGATATTTGATCTCAGGTCGCATGTCCTCAAGCACTTCCAACCATCTCCGCTGCCTCAGGTTCAGATTTTTCTGCTGATAGATGTACTTCAAGCTTTTATGGTATGTGTACATGTTCAGCTTTTCACCATACACATAATGTCTCCATTGCTTTAAGGCAAAGATAATCGCGGCCAACTCCAGATCATGAGTCAAATAATTCTTCTCATGCGGTCGTAGTTGCCTAGACCCATAAGCGATTACTCTTCCTTCTTGCATTAAGACACAACCAAGCCCACGATGTGAAGCATCGCTGTAAACATCATACTCAATACCTGCCCTCGGCAAAGCCAAAATAGGTGCAATAGTCAGCTTCTCTTTCAACTTTTGAAAGCTCGCCTCACATTGCTCAGTCCACTTGAAGTTCACATTCTTCTTGGTCAGACTAGTGAGCGGCACGGCTATCTGAGCATAACCTTGAATGAATCTCCTGTAGTATCCAGTCAATCCAAGAAAACTCCTAACTTCCTTCACTGTAGTAGGCCTTGCCCAATCTCTCACTGCCTCTATCTTCTGAGGATCAGTTGCCACTCCCTCCTTAGAAAGGATGTAACATAGGAATGCCACTTCAGATTTTCAGAAATCACACTTGGATAGCTTGGCATACAACTCCTGCTCTTGAAGCTTCCTCAAAACTACTGCCAAATGCTCAGTGTGCTCCTCCTCCGACTTGGAGTACACGAGAATATCGTCGATAAACACCACGACGAAAGAATCAATGAACGGCCTCAGAATTTTGTTCATCAAATCCATAAAGATTGCGGGTGCATTCGTCACTCCAAATGGCATAACTAAGAATTCGTGATGCCCATGTCGAATTCTAAATGCAGTTTTATGCACATCTTCAGCTTTCACTCGAACTTGATGATATCCCGATCGAAGATCTATTTTGGAGAAAACAGCAGCTCCTTGTAGACGATTGAACAAATCATCAATTCGGGAAATAGGATACTTATCCTGAACAGTGACCTTATCCAGCTCTCGGTAATTGATGCACATCCTCATCGAACCATCCTTTTTCTTTACCAAAAGCACTGGTGCTCCCCAAGGTAACGCACTAGGTTGAATAAAGCCTTTCTCCAATAGTTCCTCAATCTGCGATTTGATCTCATCCTGCTCCACCGGTGCCATCCTATACGGTGCCTTAGAAATAGGTGCACTCCCTGGTTGAACAGTGATGCTGAACTCTACATCACGATGCGGGGGTAACCCAGGAAAATCATCCAAGAACACAGTCGGATAGTCCCGAACCACAGGAATCAGCTACATTTCTGCAGGAATTCCTTCCTTCTGGCTGATAGCAGCAACCAACTCTGAACATCTTTTCTTCCCTTAGAAAGTGACTTCAGGTCCACCTCGAGCCTTCACTGTTACCGTCTTGGTCTTGCACTCGATGCTTGCACTGTACACCGACATCCAATCAATGCCAATGATAACATCGACTCCCAAGATAGTCAGCTCGATCAGATCGATCCCAAAGATTCGATTTCCAATCACGATCTCGCAGTTGGCATAGTACCGATCAGTGGTTAGAGTCTCCCCTGATGGAGTATCGACTGCCAAAATCTTGCCTGGAAAGATCTTTGGTTCAACTCCCAACACTTTAGCAAATTTAGAAGACACAAAAGTATGAGAGGATCTAGTATCGAACAGAACAACAGCTTTCATTCCATTTAAATAAAGTTCTCCTGTTACATAATACATACTCATTACGCAACAGTTCACTAAATAAACGGGAAAAGAAAACAACATGAACCTCTAAACATCCGCCCTCGTACCAGTGATGACATGATCTACTTCATCGGCATCAGCTTCGGTCAAGGCAAATACTCGTCCTTGTTGGTACGGTCGCTTCCCAGTCTACTGCATTGGTACATTGCGATTACCATTCCGTGGCTTGGGGCATTGAGATTGGTAATGTTCCGTCTCACCACAGTTGAAGCAATTTACCGCAGGAGGTCTCGCCACATTGTTTTCGGGTTCTCCAACCACATTAATAGCGTTCGCCCCTGTCGGTTTGAACCTTTGTGCAGATGGTTGTCCCTTGAAATTTCCAGAATTTGCGGGCCTCTTCCCAGACTACCAGTTGTTCCTCTGATTTTGAACAACATGAAACTGCCCCATGTCTGCCTCCGTGGCTGCCGCTCGCTTGACCAACTTGTCGAGTCTTCTGATACCAAGAGGTATCATCCGGGACCTCAAGCTCGGCCTCAACCCATGCTCGAACTTACGAGCCTTCTTCGCCTCATTCATCACTAATTCGGGAGCATACCTAGAGAGCTGAGTAAATTTAGTCTCATACTCCCTGACTGACATGCCACCTTGTTGTAGTGATAGGAACTCCATAGTCTTCTTCTCCTGGACATCGGAGGGAAAATAGTGACTGTGGAATTCTTTCAAAAATTCCTCCCAGCCAAGAACAATACCTCCCATTGTCCACTTCATCGACTGCCACCAAACAGCCGCATCCTTCTTGAGCTGCAGAGTCGCCAACTTCACCTTGCTGCCTTCCGGGGTCTCCAAGACTTCGAAGATAGTCTCTACCTGCCGGATCCAGTTGTCAGCCGCGTCAGGATTTGACTTCCCTTCAAACACAGGTAGTTTCATTCGCTTGAACGATTCCACAAGTTTAATTGCCTCGGGCACTGGATTCACAGGCCTCCTTCCTTGGTTCTGATTCATGGCCACGGTATTGAGTGTCTAATAGACCCTCGCAAGTTCCGTTTTCAAGTCCAGACCTTCACCATTTCTAGCTCTGCTTCTAGTCATATTCTGATGCAAAAGATCCATTAAATTCGAAGTATAAGACAGGAATTTTAAATCAACTTGCATTTCATTGAATTCCAAACTTTATACATTCGAATTTAAATCATTTCTTGACATCAGAATGAAAACAGTAGAAGCTACAACAGTCTAACTCCTACGGTTCCTCTTCGCTTCACAAAGTTCTCCCCGTAGTTCATCAACTTCTTCCTTCAGCACATCGGTCATATTCTTCCTCTTCTCGAGTTCCCATACATGATGACTGAGAACTGCAAAATCGTCCTTGCGCTTTGCCAACTGAGCCTCCAATAGTCCAACTCTCTCCCGCAGTGTTTCTACCTGCCTCTGAAGAGACGCAACAAAACTATTCGTAACTGGTTCTTCTTCTTCGTCAGAAGAAGAGTCATCAGACGAGTCCGGAGGTAGGGTAATCTCTCGGGACTCAGGCCATTCCTCTCCATCGGAGTCTGCTTGTCCTGGGTAGTACTCTTCCTCGGAATTTGCTTATCCAGGATAGTAATCTTCCTCGATGATATGCCAATTGTCGTCTCCAGCAGGGTCGAAGTGATCAGACATCTTAGAAATAGGGAGGAAGAAGTATAAGTCATAGAGCAACACAAATGTAAGTAACCTACATTTAAATCTCTAGACTCAAACACACACTCTAATGTCCACTTCTAGGGTGTCGTTCCTTATAAATTTGTACAAGTATGAAGCGTGGCTCTGATACCACTCTGTAACACCCCGAATTCCAAAATACTCTGAATTCGAGATTCCACAAGATCTTTACACTTCTTTCGTACAATTTTACAAGGAATTTAAAACTTTTCACTTTTTACATCAGAGTTACATGAGATCTTGTTGTTGGTTTCTAGATACCTAAATATATAGATAAAACTAGACACAAATTATAAAAACCTCGCAAGTGCACGAATCGTTTGACAAAGCGTAGCAATAGCAAGGGTCGATCCCACAGAGATTGTAGACTTTAACTTACTAATCAATAAAAAGACTAAAAATCATAAAGGGTTGGTTTAAAAGCCTAAAAGAAATAAAAAGATTTAAACTAAATTAAGAAGTGTTGAATCACAAATATCTCTTGAATAGTTGGGCTGTTGATCTCCACCAATAGTTAGTAATGCTCAGTTACCTTCTAAACTCACTTCTAATTACTCATGTTTGTTCTCTTTAAGGGCATGGTATCTACTCCTTAAAGTAATGTTTCCCTAAGCTAAGAATTAGGCATGGTATCTACTCTAATTCGTTTCTTTCCTTAAGTGTTTAGCATGGTATCTACTAAGTTGCACTTAAAGAAAACATAAGAACAGTGGAAACGAACAAACACTCAAAGTTCTAGAAATTGGTATCAGATCTAGATCCCTTAAGTTGATTGAACCAGGAACCCCTAAAGATTCCCTTGTTACAAGTTATGGGCACGAGATACGGGTCGTCTCAATATGCTCATATAACAGATTCAGATTTCTAACTCACAAACTTGATAATATCAGATTTTGTATGGCAGTCGACTGGCTGTCACCTTCAGTCGACTGCTCTTATAACTTCTGAACAAGTTTGACTGTTATAAATCTATATCAATTCAATTAGATTCAATCAATAAGTAAAATAGAAGAATTCAGAAGAACATAGCATCACATAACTACGGTTTCAATCTACCCAACTATGAAATTAGTTCCACATAATAATACTTTTATTGCTTAACAAGTTCAAATACATGATCAACATAAAAGAATAGAGATGGAGAAAATAAACTAATGAAGTCCGGCAATAAGGTCGACTGGCTGTCACCCAGTCGACTGCCTTCGAGTACTGGATCTCTTTTCTCCTTCTTTGATGTTGATAGAATGATGCTCTGGTTTGAAGTCTTGATGTGGTTGTTGGTGGTGATGGATCAAGAGATGATGAATAATGCTTCTTTTCTCATATTTATAGAACACGGCTGTGAATTAGGGTTTTGCACTTTTTCAGGAAAGTCCTTCTTTATTTGATTTGATGATTTATTTCTTTCTCTTTTCTTCTTTCCTTCCTTATCTGTTAACCACGTGCTCTTGGAAATCCCCAGTCTCTAGATTTGATTTGCATAAATCTGGATTCAGATAGATTTGAAATTAGATTTGGATGAATCTTCGAATATCTTATTTGTTTACTCCGCCGCGTACCAGTCGACTGCCTTGGATATAAGTCGACTGGTCTCTGAGACATCTGTGGCTTCACGATTTCTCGGTCAAGTCGACTGTTGTGTAAACTTGATTCCCTCTGTCCAGTCGCCTGTAAGCATGATCAGTCGACTGATCGCTTCAGTTTCCTGTGTTTCATCCTTACAATCCTGAATTTGCTTCGTTTTGCTGTTATAGACTGTTTCCTATGGAAAAGAGAAAATAATAGTTAAATACCATATATAGAGCTTTTAAATGTGCATTTATAATAAGATTATTGCTTCTAAATGTGAATAATAATGTGTTCATCAGATCTTTACACTTTACATTTTTCAGTGGAAGCATATATCACAATAGTTTACATGTAATGACAGCGGAAGCAATTTACAACATTATACAAAGATACAACAATGAATAATCCATAAGCATCAGTTCTCCTTTAATTTTTATCAAGCCATTTATCTTGCATACAATACTGTGGGTACGTCAGTTTATTCAACCGACGAAAATTATACACGGCCATCATTTCTATGCCGGAAAGAGTATAACGATTCTCATTTCTTAACAAACCACAGAGTTGTTCACAAACAAAACTAAAGGGACTATCCTGTTGATGTCGTGTTGTGATTGTGCACTTAGTCCTTAATGCAGTTATTATGTTGTATGAGACTAATGCGCACTTGTTCGGATTCTATGCATCCCATACTACATAGGTCCGAGGGCAAGCCTCTTAATCGTTCTTCATCTTGTAGGGTTCAATCCCTCGTCATGACTTAATCTACTACTGTAACTACGGTAAGTATCCTAGATGATCTATGAGTACAAGCTCATGTACAGAAAACCTGGAGGGGAATCCCACGCCATGTCTTGACGCATCAAGCATGCATTCTGCGGCAATTCAGCCTCCTTCATGGCACACGATCCTCTTGCAGTCACCAAACATCCCACAAGCGTCGCCAAGATCCCGATAATTCCGAAGTAGTGCCAACGCTATGTCCTGATGCATCAAGCATGCATTCTGTAGATCACTCTCATATCGTAGACTCGAGGCCCTCATACTTGTGTTTTTCTCTCACTTTCATCACATCTCCACTATGTATCTAGTCCTTAGTTTAAGAGAATCATGAACAAAATCAAATCTCTAGAGTTAGCCTCTCCACTATACCGGACTTAATCATTCATTCAACATGACCCAAACCTTGGTCGTTCATTTCCACAATTCATTTCAATTCATTTCTTTTCAATTGCCGGCATGAGACTTAGCTACCCTCTAGTTTTCAATTTCAATTCACAATTTCCAAGAATCGAGTCTTTCAAACTCATAAGTTCATTTTTCAAAATTACAGTAGATTTTCCTTTTCATGTTCATAGCTTTCACCATCATAAAACTTTTCACAAATTCAATAGGATGATTTACTTCATTTCATGCAAGGATAGATCTAAAATGTCACAACCAATCTTTATTCATCAACAATAGATACATAATATTTATCAAAAAGCAAATCTAGAATTCTGAGATGTCGAAAAAAGATCTGGACAGTCGACTCAGAACATACTCAGTCGACTTATTCAACAAGGAAATTATTCAAGAAAAGTTTCAGAAGAGTCGACTACTGCACAAGACCAGTCGGCTGTTCCGCAGTGTTTAGAACTCTAAAAATATCAATTACGGGGCAGTCGACTGTTACTTAAACCAGTCGGCTGTTCTGCAGGGTTTTGATTCGAAAACTTTTATTGTTCAGGACGGTCGACTACTACATTTATTCGGTCGACTGAATAGAGTTAAATTTCGAATTAAGGAAATATTTCTTCCTTCTGTCTTTCAATCAGCACACATCACTTTTATTAAACTACAGTATGTTCAATATCGATACAAACATGCAATTTTATCCGGTTACCATCATCATAAACATAGTTTACAATTTAATGTAGAATTCTCATAACTAGTGTTTTCTTTCACACAATTACGATTTCTAACCATACATTCTTCCTTTACTCATTGTTTGTCTACGGAGATGAATATTAACTCCGAATTAGCATGCTAGAAAAATCAAGATAATAACACACATTAAACATATCATTTCATGGAATTTCGAACTGTACATATTTTATTTCATCAGACCAGTCGACTGTTCGACGTGATCGGTCGACTGCACAGATGAATTCCAGTTTCTCAAAATGTCTTTAGTTCTTTTCCATTCATTCAAATTTTCAGCATGGAAGATTTCAATATAACAATCATTCTATCAATCCAATTTTTCACACGCATAATGACAATTTAATCTCAATCCTAGCATGATTTCTATTCTAGAAGTCATGAGAAACACCCACCTTTTTGAAGAAATAAAGCGAAATCCCTTAAAGCTTCCTAGTTGCGATGTACGTCTCCTCCTCCTGCTCCTTGCCAGAAACGAATCCTCCAAATGGCAATGGTGGCCGGCCTCCAAAGAACAACTCAACTCTAATCTTTTCTCTCTTATCAAATTTCTATTGTACTTAGAGGAGAAGAAATTAGGGGGTATTTATACTTAATTTAGGAATTGATTGGAGGGTTAGGATCAAATAGATGGTTATAGGATGGGGGGTTAGGATGAGAGTAGGAGTTATAGCAACCACCCACACACTCAAAATAACTACCCACACACTCTTGCACTCCTATGCATAAACCGGCCCCCACTTGGTGTGTTCTTGCATGTGTACGTGCAATGCACGTGTGCGTGCAATGCATGTGCACTCATGAGTCCCCCATAATAAAAGTTGTACATTATTTTTACAAAAATAATCTTAAAAATATTCTACATTACAAGTTACAATAAAAGAGAAATAGCTCGTGGGCTTTATTTAATGGGCCAATTTAGATTTGGGCTAAAAAGAAGGCTTTTGTTTATTTGAAGAAAATGGGCTTTTATGAAAATAATTAGAAAACACATATACATATATATACATATACACATTATTCATAATGAAGATAATTATAAGATTTTTATACTACAAAAATTGCACGGGCACAAATTAAATATTTTCAAGAAAATCGGGGCATTACATAGTTAGGGGCAGAGGAAGACCTAAACTAACTTGGGTGGAAACGGTAAAAAAAGATATGATAGCTTGTGACCTTACATAAGATATTGCGTTAAACCGAGCAGAATGGAAAACCAGGACTCATGTAGCTGATCCCAACTAGTTGGAAAAAAGGCTTTGTTGTGGGTTGGAGGGAGTGGAGGGCCTCCAGATAGTGTATGAAATAGTGCTAGATGGGCTGACTCGGTCTTTATTCTTGGAGATGTGCTTTGTTGGTTAAACTTTGTTTTTGGGTTGGCTGATACCAATGAGAGTTTCAGGCGCAATTGATAGAGCTTTTGGCATTCACCACATGATTGAGTAGATCGGAGAGTGGTCTTCATATGGCATATGTGCAAGTCGTTACTGGAATTGTAGATGTACAAGACAACGCTTTGTGGAAGCCGAAGAAGTTGTCACTAGCGTGTTAGACGTGCAAGTCATCATTTTTGAGGTAGACTGCTAGTTGTCACTAGAATGATTTGTTGGGATTGCATGTCTTGCATACTTGTGTTCGATATGAAGAGAAGACGTTGAAACGAAGGAGGTCGAAGCATCGTTGGAAGACAGCAACAGCAGCTACAACAACCAATTGACAGTCAACTTCCTAGGGGGCAGCCGACTGTTCAATCTCTCTCTTTGGGAGTGATTACATCGCAGTTGACTGCTCAATATGGCAGTGGGCTGGGTCTAGGGTGATTTTTTTGGGGCAAACTTCTACTTCAAGTTAGATCGTACGACTTCAATCGTGTGACTTCTTCTTCATGATATATCAGGTAGTTATTGTATCAATACTACAACCTATAGTTTTTCTAGAATTCTATATATTGTAATAGCCTCAATTGAGAGAGCAAGTACTTCATTGAGAGTTCTCCATTGTAAATAATATATTATTTCCTAGTGAGGCTTGAGAGATAAATATGTTATTGGTGAGAGAGTTTATAACTCTTGTAATCTTCTCTAGTTGAATAATATATTCCTTATTTCCCCCCATTTTAGGTTCGCATTACCAATTAGATTGGATTGCCGACCAACCTCATTCATACCGCCTACCCTTTCTGTCCGGCCGAACCCACCTCTCCAAAACATTCCCAAGCCCACACATCCACCCAGACACCTCTTTTTTTTAAAAAAATTTTAATTATAGAAACTCAACAACATTGGGTTCCTTTCACTTATGTTAGTAAGAAGATGAAGAGTATAAAAGCATGACCGGGTAGAATTAGAGTGCACATTACAAATTTTCTTTTGTGTAATCTCTATAATTAAAAAATTTTAGTATTACGTCTTTCTCTTAAGGAATTTTCTTCAATAAATTTTCAAAATTTCAAATTTCTATAAATCTTTATGAATCAATTTAGGGATTTATAGTATTGGTTCACAAGATTTTATTATTTATTGAGAGTTACAATACACTCTGATCATTTCGTGTAACTTTTAGTAGCAAAATGTTAGATCTACATGAGTTTTTATTCTAAACATATATTATAAATATACTGGGCTTTATTTTTTTAACTAAAAGATAAGGTTTTTCCCATCAATATCTGAAGATTCTGAACGAACGGCTAGATTAGGTACTGAGCCGTATCCTAAATTTCCATGTTGAGGACTTCCTTCCTCACGGTTCTCCATCTCGTACTTTACTTCTCCCGAGAAAACCAACAAATTCTCGCGTGTACTACCAATTTAACAATCTAGTGAGTATTATTTCTAGATGGATCATTTCTCCTCACAATTATTGGCTTTCTCTCCTCTCTGTCTAACTCAGTCGGTTGATCATTTCTCCTCTTTCTCTGTTAGTGAGGTTAATTTTTCAGGCCTCTCTCCCTCGTCTATCGTTTTGGAGGAGTGTCCCGAAAGGCCCTCTTCCTCTCAGGAGGAGGAGGCCTCTCCATCTTTTCACTCCCCCTCCTCTCTTCCTAAACCTCGCTTCATTAGAGCGAGTGCGCGCATTCAGGCTAAAAATACTCATCTACCAGTATATTCGGGATTGCCTGATAAGGATTATTCTCCCTGTGCTGCGCTGCGTCAGTTGCAGCCGGCACAATCTTCCCTTATCCCTTCCCAACGTTTAGGATCATTTATGTTCCCATCTTTGACTCCTTCTCCAACCTGGAGCTTGCTTCTTCTGCCCAAGATCTTGGGTTTCTTATAGATCATTTGGACTCACCTCGTATTCGTTCTATTAGGAAGAAAGAATATTCTAGAGTTAAGGAGTTCCGTTCTTCCAATGATTAGTGTCTCATGGAACATCCGTGGTTTGCACTGCCCTACCAAGCGTAGGGCGGTTTTTGATTTAATCTCGTCATCTAGCTGCGATCTTATTTCCATCCAAGAATCGAAACTGGAATCACCCTCTTCGGCGATCTTTCGCTCCTTAGGTGGATCTATTATTTCTAGATGGATCTCCTTGGATGCTATTGGATCCAGAGGGGGTATCCTCTTTGGGTTCAAGGAGGCACATTTCTCCCTTATTTCAGTTCAGCGGTTGAACTTTTTCTTAATTGTCAAGCTCCACTGATCAGCTTTCAACTGCCCGCTTATCGTCATTTCGGTTTATGGTCCCTCCTCCCCCGATAGGCGACCATTATTTTGGAATGAGTTCTCTTCTTTACAGCAATTCTCCTCTGATCTTTGTTTCTTTTGTGGGGATTTTAATGTGACCCGTTTTGCATCTGAAAGATCTAATCAGGTTTTTTCCTTATCTCAATCGGGCCTTTTTAATGATTGTATCCGTAATCTTCAATTATCTGACTTACCTATTTCTGGTAGGTCATTCACCTGGTCCGACCAACGGGATCTCCCTACCCTCGCCAAACTTGATCGTTTTTTGGTATCGCACTCCTGGTTGATGAAATTTCATCAATCTTTTGTCCAGGCTCTCC
This sequence comes from Hemerocallis citrina, assembly GCA_017893485.1. Classification (NCBI taxonomy): domain Eukaryota; kingdom Viridiplantae; phylum Streptophyta; class Magnoliopsida; order Asparagales; family Asphodelaceae; genus Hemerocallis; species Hemerocallis citrina. The sequence continues at coordinate 8,160,540 of CM030361.1, forward strand.
CCAATCCCTCATCTGATCATATTCCTATCTTGCTTCATTCTAATTTCTGTTTCAACATCAAGCATAAATTCCGTTTTGAAAAGTTTTGGCTTCAAGATCAACTGTTTGTTAATCTTGTTTCGGAATGCCTTGCTTCGGTTTCAGGATCTTCCAGGTTAGGTAACATCCTGCTCAAGCTTCACGCTATCAAATTCGGTTGCAAAATATGGAGATCGGAGAGACAAAGCAACACCAATTTCCTTAAGAATTTTCTATTGCAAACCATTGCTTCCATCGATAGGATGGAAGAGTTTGGGCCCATATCCGAGTCTTGTAGATCGGAACGCCGATCTTGCAAGCTTGAATATGAGGACATCCTTCACCAGGATCATCTTAAGTGGGCTCAGAGAGCTCGTCTTAATTGGATCAAAGAGGGTGATGCTAATACAGCGTTCTTTCATAACTTTGCTTCCCATAGACAACGCTGCAACCGCATTTCCTCCATCACTGCTCAGGGTGAGGAACTTACGTCTGATGAATCCATTCATCGGGAATTTCTTTCTTTCTACAAAAATCTTGTTGGATCCAATAAGCATCGTATGATAGAGCTTGATTGGATTCAACTTTATGGTATCCATCAGCATGATCTTTCTTCCCTCGAGGAGATCAAATTGGCCGTTTTTGCTTTAAAAAGCGATTCGGCTCCCAGGCCCGACGGTTTTTCCGCTTTCTTTTTCCAAAAATTTTGGGACCTGCTTAAAGCAGATCTCCTTAAAATGTTTCAGGATCTTCACCAAGGATCCTTCTCATTCGACCGTATCAATTATGCTCATATAGTTCTTATTCCTAAGTTCATTGGGGCTCATCTTGTCTCTGAGTTCAGACCTATCAGTCTCATCAACACTTCTTTCAAAATTATTATGAAAGTGCTTTCTTCCAGATTGAGTGCTATGATTTCACCGTTGATCGACTCGGTTCAGTCCGGATTTATCAAAGATCGTTTTATCCTCGATAGTGTAGCCTCGGCTCAGGAGATTATTTCCCATTGTCATAGAACCCAATCGGAGGGCATCCTCCTTAAGCTTGATTTTCAAAAAGCCTACGACAATGTTAATTGGGAGTTCTTGTTTGACATTCTCACATTTCGTGGATTTGGTCCCAAATGGATAGCGTGGATCAAATCCAGTTTATTTTCAGGCACGTCATCCATTTTTATCAATGGGACGGAAGGTCGCAAATTCAAACTCAAATGCGGTCTTCGCCAAGGAGACCCCATATCCTCACTCCTCTTCTCTCTTGTAGCTGACGTTTTTAGCAGGCTTCTCAGGAACGCTTGGAATTTGAACATGGTTGAAGGGCTGGGCAGCTCCCCTTTTTTTGAGGGAGTACTCAACCTTCAATATGCGGACGATACTATCATTTTCACCAAACCTAATTCTCACTCTCTCCGTAATCTCAAGCTTCTCCTCTACTGTTTTGACATGGCTTCTGGTTTATCGATTAATTTTCAAAAATCCTCTGTTCTCTGGTTAGGCGGATCTCCCAATCGCCAAGTGGAAGTTTCCAACTTTTTTAACTGCCCGGTAGCTTCCTTCCCGATAACTTATCTGGGCATCCCCCTTCGTTGGGGTAAGCTGCATAGATCGGGTTGGTTCCCTCTTATTGACAAAGTTGAATCTAGGCTTAATGTTTGGACTGGTAAACTTCTTTCAAGAGCTGGTAGGCTTACTCTTATTAACTCTGTGATTTCTTCCATGCCCCTTTATCTTATGTCTTTCTACTATTTACCTTCCCGGGTTATCAAAAGGATTGATCAAATTCGTAGTAATTTTTTTTGGAACGGTTCTTCTACCTTTAAACCAGGGTCCCATCTGTGTCAGTGGAAACTGATCTGCTCTTCCAAAGAGGAAGGGGGACTCGGGGTTTTGGACATTCGCGATCATAACATTGCTCTTTTAGGTAAATGGTTGTGAAAAATCCACAACCATGATCAGTTGCCGTGGATTAAGATTGTTAGGGGTTATCGCTCCTCCACCAGCCAATGGTGGGAATTTCCAGAGTCCTCTTGTCGCATTGCTTCCCCCTTTTGGAAGGGTATTTGGAAGGCAGCTTCCGCTTTTCATTGTGGGATTTATCGTATTTGCCATGACGGGTCAAGAGCTAAATTATGGTCTGACCTTTGGATCGGTAACACTACGCTAGCCACGACGTTCCCCTCTCTCTTTAATTTGGCGGTTTATCCGCTGGCGACCATCGAGGATTCTTTTATCTTATTCGACAATGTTCGTTTCTGGTTTATACCTTTCACTATTGATCTTCCCCAATCTTTGGCCGAGGCCTTTGATGACCTCATCTCCTTGCTCAATAATTTCGAATGGAAATCTTCAGAGGGCATCGGTTGGCGATGGTCTTCTTCGGGATCGTTTTCAGTTAAATCCTTTTATAAATTCCTTAACTCTAGAGGAGTTAGATCCCCTGTAGCTAAATTCTTCTGGGATATTTTGGCACCTCTTAAAGTGATTATCAACTCTTGGCTTGCCTTTAATTTTAAGTTGCCCACGGTCGATATTCTTAACAAAAGGAACTTAGCTTTGGGTCAGCTTTGTGCGCTATGCACTCAACATCCTGAAGATGCGAATTATCTTTTTACTCAATGCTCTAGTGTTATCCCGTTGTGGAAGATTAGCTCACTGGCTTGGGGCACATGTGCTATTCCACCTGACTTATCTTCTTGTTGGAGCTTTAAACCCTCGAACCCCCAGTTCGGTAAAGTTTGGATTCTGTCAATTCATATCATTATTTGGATTATTTGGAAAGAGAGGAATGCTATCTTATTCCAGCACCGCAAGCACTCTAGAATCGCTATGATTGATGATTTTCTATTCCTTTTCAATCTTTGGTCGTCGAGTTGGAAATCTTCGGATATTATAGTTCTTGCTAATCAGAAATTAATTGACGCTTTTACTTGTCTTCGTACTCTTCATAGCTTATAGCTTGCATGTTTTTTTTCGGCATTGATTATGTATTTAGTTTTCATTATATTGTTCTCTCCCTTTTTCAGACTTGAACTCTGCTTTCATTACCGTTGGCAAGATCAGGTTTTGTGCTCTTCCGGAGGTTCTTTGATGCCTCTTTTGGGATTTCCTTTCCGAGTGATAGCTTTTGGGTTTTGGCTTGCTCTTCCAGCAGTTTATCTCTGTTCTGCTTATGTTTATATTATGAATTTCAATTTTTATTACTGATGCATTCTATCATCAGTTTATGTTAGTGCTTATCTGGCCTCCTTACTTTTTTGTACTGACTTTTATGGGATGATGTTTATTAAGAGGTCTCTTTCCTCTCCTGGTTTATTAGCATTTGTGATGCGGTTTTGTTTGGTGTTTCTTGCTCTCTGAGCATCCCTTCTTTTATTGATGTGTTGTAGCTTCAAGCTTTCTTTGTGCCACTCTTGTTGAGAGGGCTTCTGTATGATCTATTCGGCCATTGCTTTTGTTGGCCTATTCTTTTTAGATTGAGCTTTTTCGGAGTTCGCTGCTGTCTCCGTAGCGCTCCTGAGCTTATTTGTTCTCTGACGAGTGTTCTATTTTGATGGCTGCTTTATTTGCTTGCGTTGTTTAGTTTGCTCAGGTGTCTTTCCTTGTCGCTGGACCCTAGCCTATGCGCTGCTTCCCCACATTCTGGCTAGCGGATTGTTTCTCCAGGTCAGGGGATGTTTGACTGTTTTGGTGTGGATGGATTGTTGCTGTTTTTGCTGCCTTCTCCATCATCGTCTCTGAAAGCTCAGCGCTTTTGGCTGCGTTCGAGTCTCTAGCCCTGTTCCTGCTCGTTTGGTCTCTTTAGCTATGCTGAACTATGTAGTTGTTTACTTCTGTCCTTGTTGTTATTTCTTTTCGTGTTATTGTGTTCATTTTACAGCTTGTAAAATTGTTTGTATCTGACTTTTATTGAGATAATATTTTGATATTCTGATGGCTGGGGTCCTTAGGACCCTATCCGGTTCATAAAAAAAAAACAGTCTAGTGAGTACAGTATATTCTTTTTTTAATGAGACGGATAGAGTCAATAGACTCCAGCCAGCTCAAAAAATATATTAATAAATTGAAAAGTACAAGATAGACCGGTTTTACCAGAAGTAAAACAAAAATACAACATTGAGTACAGTATATACGACGGTCTAGAATATCCCAATTTAACAGTCCCATCATAAATTTCCTTTTACCAATCACACCCCTCCACGTCACCCTCCTCACGTGGTCAAATTCCAGCTCAGCAAATGCGAGCCCCCACCAGATCTGACCACCCTCTTCTTGTAATTGTAAACCCGTCCCTCTATCCTCTCCCTCTCCATCGTCCCAACTCCACACCCCCCCATTTCCCTCAAAATTCGCGCTCCAATCAATGATCAACCTCGGCATGGATTCCCGCCCTTCCACGTCGGCGACGGCCGAGAAGGCTCTCTCCTTCCTCTCGAAAGGGTGGCGCGAAGTCCGCGACTCCGCCGGCGCCGACCTCCAGCTCATCCGAACCCGCGCCAACTCGTTCAAGAGCATCGCCGACCGCGAGCTCGAGAACTTCCTCAACTCCGCCTCCACCTTTCCCGTCCCTAAGAGCAGCGGCGGCGGATCGATCGCCGAGTTCGAGTTCATGAAGCGGTTCCAGCCGAAGCTCTCCGAATTTCGGAGGGTCTACTCGTCGCCGGAGTTTTTGGAGAGGTGGAGCCCGAGATCGATTCGGAACGCGATTGTGGAGGAAGTGGATTTGGTGGATTTTGATAAGGAGTTAGTGATGAGGAGAGGGAGGAGGAGGATTGGGTGGAAAGGGGAGGAGGAGGGAGGGAGAGAATGGGAGCCGATTCGGGATTTGAAGAGGAGGTTCAAGGAGTTTGAGAGGAAGAGTAGCCAGTTTGATGAGATTTTTAAGAGTAATGAGCTCGTCGAGAAAGTCAAACTGGGATTGGTAAAGCTCTGAATTTCTTTTTGTTTATTAGTTGTTATTGTTGTTGGTATTTGGTAGTAAATTAGTTTGTTTGGGTTTTTCGAAGAAAATAAAAGGGGGATTTTAGAATTAGGATTGCTGTTCATATGGTTCGTGGTGCAGGAGAGAGTGCAATATGAGCAAGAAAGTGAAATTAGGATCCGCTGTTCTGTCTTTCTATTTGTTTATTAATTGTTACTGTTGGTATTTGGTAGTAATTTATTTTGTTTGGTTTTTAAACAGAAAATGGGATTTTAGAATTAGGATGACTGTTATTATGGTTTATTTGGGTCGATAATTAGTTCATGGTGGAGAAGGATGCAAAATTAGCAATTGTTTCCCTTCTAGGTTTTGCAAGACAACAGAAAGTGTTTATTGATATGCAAGACTTGTCTTTTTATAAAAGTGGAAAGACAGAAGATTAGAGTGGCATGTTTCTTTTATAAGAGCTGAGTAAGGTTGAAGAAAAAATTTATTGTAAGAGCTGATCTTTGCTCTTTGGCATTAGAGATGGTAAAAGATTCATGGCTATTGCTCAGAGAAAGTGTATTGATTTAATTCCAAAAATTCTTATTCAATACATAAGATTGCTAATCCATTTAACCTCTCATGACATAGTCAATCACAACTAAGATTTTAACATTTTTAATTTAGAAAAACTTCTTTTAGCAAATGTCATAGTCACAAGTATAGTCAACAATATTCTATAAGCAATTGAAACATTAGCAAAAAATGTATCTAATGCTCCTTTTTGTGATAAAAGTTAATTGTTCTAATTTTTTCTTTTTTGTCTTTTCTCATATCCGGATTCTTGCTTCCTAGGCAACATGACAAAAAAAGTTTCAACACAATGATATAAAATAAGAAATGTTGAATACACCTGATAAAAGTGGATCACGAAAGCTATTGGAGCAATGCGAAGGGTTGTCCAGTGATGAGAAAGAGAAAGAATTGTGGAATTTCCTCCAAATTGAATTGAATTCTTTCTTGGGTGAGGATGAGAGAAATAGATTTGAATTGGAAAAAAAATTGAAAAGAAAAGTTGAATATAAAAAAAAAAATAATGATGCCCTATAAGCTCTAATTAAATTCTGTATAATTTTCATTTATAATTACGAAGAACCATAATTACTTATCATCATTACCAACTCAAGGCTCTAAATACAATTACCGTTGTAGACTTGGACTCTTGGAGTCTCTTTGGAATATTTTTTTTAATTTAAACTTTAAAAAGAAAATTGAAAAGTTTTTAGTTAAAGACCATGTGAGGTCCCAAAATTTGGGGGCTCGAGGCGGTCACCTGCTCGGCCCTTCCCCATGGCCGGCCCTGAAGTCACTTTATGGATTAAAACAAGCTCCAAAGCGTTGACACAAAAAAATTGACTAAGTAATTACATCTTATGTATTCAATGTTAATGAATATGATAAATGTGTTTATTCGAAGAAAACAAATGATAAATGTGTGATTCTTTGTTTGTATGTTGATGATATTATGATTTTGGGATCTTGTTTAGAAGACATTGTTGAGAATTATATATCTAAGAGTTTTGATATGAAAGACTGAGGAGAAGCATATATAATTTTGGGAATGAAAGTGACTAAAACTTCTAGAGGAATATGTTTGAGTTTATCTCATTCTATTGAAAAGATATTGAGAAAGTTCAGTTATTATGATTGCAAGTATGTAGATACCCCTTATTCCCCAAATGTCCCTTTAACTAAGAATTTGGGTGAACGTGTGTCTCAACCTAAATATTCTCAAATGATTGGATCCTTGTTATATATCTCTCTAATAGGGCTAGACCTATTTTTTCCTATGTTGTAGAAAAGCTTAGTAGGTTCACTAGTAACCCCAATAAAGAGCATTGGACAACCTTAGAAAGGGCATTTAAATATTTGGGGAAGACTTAGATTATTGTTTGTTGTGTACCGGATATCCATCTTTAATTGAAGGATATTGTGATGCAAATGGAGTAAATGGTAAAGATGATGTGAAATCTACTTCAGGTTATGTTTTTATGCTAGGAGCAGTTGTTTCGTGAAGTTCTACTAGACAAACCTTTATAGCTAGGAGTGCTACCTTAGCAGAGTTAGTAGCTTTAGACACGGCTAGGTCTAGAAGCCGAATTGTTGAGAAGCCTCTTGCGTGAGATTCCTTTGGTTCCTAAACCTATTCTATGCATACAGATTCTAAAAGTGTGATTGAATTGTTAAAACAAGACAGGATTAATAAGAAATATAATAGACATGTGCAACTGAGATTTGCATATGTGAAAGAGGTTTCTCAACAATAAATATCAAAAAATAATCCATTCTCTCTCTCTAATCAAGCCAAAACCTCAAGTTTCTCAATCTCTACTCCAAAGTACTCTCCTTTTTCATGTTCAATTTTTTCCCCGTCAATTATCCAAACATCATATCATCAAGCTGAGCATTATTTGTCGATCGGGATCTTCCTACATCACGCCCGTGCGCGATGTAGTGTCGGAATTCAGAGGTAGGATAGTGTGTTTGGTTTGAAGTTTTTTTCTTTTTTCTTTTTCCAAAACCTAAAAACGTGTTTGGTTAGGGTGTTTTGTGAAAAGAGTTTTCACAAAACTCCAACTTCAGTCATTCTCTCTCTACACGAGCGCAACCTTACATTTTTTAGAAAATTGTTTTTGAAAACTCCAACTTGTTTGGTTAGGGTGTTTTTAGAAAACTGTTTTCAAAACAACAAACCAAACGCAACGGTGTTTTGATTACCATTGCCTGCACTGAGGCGGTATCAAACACTTGGGGAAGAGAATGATTCGCTAATACTCCAAGCCCAGTGATCTCTAAACCTTTTTTATTTAATTGCAATCTTTTATACACATCATGCAATAGAATATTGGTAAATTTTTCTAACAGTATAACCTAAATTTGAAAGCGACGAATGTAATGTCATGCAAATTGAATAATGCAAATATCTTTGAGGAATGTAACATCACTAGCAACAATTAAACCTTTATCCCAAATTTTTGGGGCTATTAATCTGCACATGGCTAGAGTGGAAACAATTATCATAAAAAGGCAAAGACAAAACTCCTAGAGTTCATGTACATATTAACATATAATGCCAAGTGAAAGCTACTATGGATGATGATGCCTCCATTTTTTGTGGTGCCGATTGCTCAAATTTTGTGGTATTTATTCAGAGTGTTGTAGTTCAAAATGCCATAAGAATTCCTATTTAAATGCTTAACCACTTCTGATGAAAATTTCAACACTTATTGTTTAATGTATGTTGGGATTTTTAGTAATTGCTTAGAAACTCATTGTCACAAGCATCTGAATTGCGAAGATATGCGGTTTGAAGTAAATTATTATGAGCATCACTTATTTTTTATTTGTTTGTCAGAATTTGTCCACTTATTTACAATTCAATGTCTTCTGCAGAAATCTTTTTACAAGGAGCCAGAGGAATTGAAGGTAAGTTAGATTTTTAGTTTCTTATCCACTGTTTGTCTATGCATGATTTTTTATGACATTTGTATTAGATACCTAGTGAATTTCCATCATGATCTTGTTTTTGCTAATGCAGCAGTTAATTGTTCTACTAGTATGAGTTACCATCCATATCATTAATAAATCTGTAGATACTTGGTAGGTTGAAGGTTTAATTTCTATTTCTTTATTATATTGTTTCTACTTGTGGTACTGCCAGGATTTATGCACCAGATTGTATGTGTGCTTTGAAATCTAGTTATTCACAGTGTCCTGATTCTTTGTATTCTGTGTGAAAAAACTTTTGATGGGGAAACAGCAATTTCTACTTTCAACTACACGGAAAATTTTCCAAATGAATCAATTTTCCCATTTAGTTCTGTGGATTAAACCTTCTGGTCTAGCTGAAGAAGTGTAGTGATTATGCTAAAAAAAAGTTTTATTAATTCCCAATAAGATAAGACAGCCGAACAAAATCACGCCTCATGTTGTGATGTTTTTGCTGTAGAAACTATGTTCAGTAATTGGATGACTGCATAAATATTAGTGTTATCCCTGTTTAAAGTGGAATTCCTTTCGTAGCTGAGTTTATAATTGAATGATATACGTGTGTAAAGGTGCATTCATATTAAAAAAATGTTAAAGTCTTCTTGAAATGTTTTGACCAATAATCTGTTGTTATTTAATTATGCAGGAAGTTCCACCATTGGACTTGAACGAACTGTTGGCATATTTTGTTAAACAATCTGGGCCATTCTTTGATCAGCTTGGCATAAGCAGAGGTATCAACATAAATGTTTCATTCCCATCTTTTCCACTTTCTCATTCTGACATTATGATCTGTGTTGATAGTGCAGTAACAAAATCTTCCTTACATAATGTCAGAGGTATCAACATAAATGTTTCATTCCCATCTTTTCCACTTTCTCATTCTGACATTACGATCTGTGTTGATAGTGCAGTAACAAAATCTTCCTTACATAATGTTAGATATATTATTGTGGGTTACTTTCTTGTGTGCACAGCCTAATATTGTTTTATGTGGGGGTTACTTTCCTGTATTCAAAATCCCTCCTATACTATAGTGTCTGTATCTTGAATTCTAGCAAGGAGAAGTTCATATATAACCACTTACATCTCAAAATACTATTTGGTTGCAGATATACGCCACAAGGTAGTGGAAGCACTATGCAGCAGGCGGAATGATCCACTCATATGTCAGTCTCCGTCCCTTTTAGACCATGAAAACATCAACGATGAACTTGATTTCCGGATAGCTAGTGTGATCCAGAGTACAGGTCACCGCTATGATGGTGGCTTCTCACCGAAAGAGTACACAATGGAAAATAAACGTCATGTTGCAATCGTAACCACCGCAAGCCTCCCATGGATGACTGGGACTGCTATAAATCCACTTTTTCGTGCTGTGTATTTGGCTAAGTCATCAAAGCAAAATGTAACCTTGTTGGTCCCTTGGCTATGCAAGGCAGATCAGGAACTTGTTTACCCTAATCGATTGACATTTTGCTCTCCAGAAGAGCAAGAAGCTTATATCCGAAACTGGGTGGAGGGAAGAGTTGGATTTAAAGCTGATTTCAAGATCTCGTTTTATCCGGGAAAGGTAATAATGTGTTGCTTTTTTTATTATTAGTTAGGTGCATGTGCATAATATTGTCTCCAGATACACAAAGTTTCGTTATAGTTGTATAAACTTTTTCACTGATTTTGCATTTAGTTCTCTAAAGAAAGGCGGAGTATAATCCCTGCTGGTGACACTTCACAATTCATTTCATCCAAGGAAGCTGATATTGCTATATTAGAAGAGCCCGAGCACTTGAACTGGTACCATCATGGGAAGCGATGGACCAACAAGTTCAACCATGTTGTTGGTGTTGTTCACACAAATTATTTGGAGTATATCAAGAGGGAGAAGAATGGGTTCATCCAAGCTTTCCTCGTCAAACACATCAACAACTTGGTTACCCGAGCATACTGCCATAAGGTAACATACAATACCGTGCTTTATCGTATACGATACTGTATTTTGTCAGTCTGACATCTTTGACTGACGACTATCATTTGTGCAGGTTTTGCGTCTTTCTGCAGCAACACAGGATCTACCAAGGTCTACCATATGCAACGTTCATGGCGTGAATCCCAAATTTGTCGAGGTTGGCGAGAAGAAAGCTGCCGAAAAAGAGCAAGGCCACCAGGCATTTTCCGAAGGTGCATACTTTTTAGGAAAGATGGTCTGGGCGAAAGGTTACAGGGAGCTAATCGACTTGTTGGCAAAGAACAAAAGTGAGCTACAAGGATTCAAGTTAGACGTATATGGCAATGGAGAAGATTCAGTAGAAGTACAATCAACAGCACAGAAGTTAGACCTACACCTTAACTTCCTCGGAGGAAGAGATCATGCGGATGATTCACTTCACGGGTACTAATAACCTACTCATAGATATATGTATATTGCCTTCATCATCCTCTTAGCTGATAATGCTTTATGTTTGGTTACTTTTGCAGATACAAAGTCTTTATCAATCCTAGCATCACCGATGTCTTGTGTACGGCAACTGCCGAAGCACTTGCCATGGGAAAGTTTGTTGTATGCGCTGACCACCCATCAAATGACTTCTTCATGTCATTTCCAAACTGCTTGACTTACAAAACCCCAGAGGACTTTGTATTAAGAGTAAAGGAGGCATTATCGAGTGAACCTCTGCCTCTCACTCCTGAACAAAGGTACAACTTATCTTGGGAAGCTGCAACTGATAGATTCATAGAGTACTCTGAACTTGACAAAGTTCTCAACAATAACAACATTGAATCAACCGTAGGAAGAAAACTGGGTAATAGCAGGATGAGGAAGTCTGTTTCAATGCCAAGTATGTCAGAAATGGTTGATGGGGGACTGGCTTTTGCTCACTATTGTTTCACTGGAAGTGAAATCTTAAGGCTGGCTACTGGAGCAATACCTAATTCGAGGGATTATGATAAGCAGCATTGTCAAGATTTGCATCTCTTGCCACCAAAAGTACAGAATCCAATATATGGTTGGTAAGGATTTCTTTCTGTATCAGTTTCTCAACACATACAATCTGTCTTGCGTGGTAATCTTGGGTTTTCTAGTAACTATTGTGGGCTGATGGATCAATATCTTGGGGTTTCTTGTGTAAAACTAAGGATCGAACTGGAATGGTAAGACATACATGGAAACGAACTTCACTTTTATTGTTTAGTTCCAAGCACCATAGGTGAGCTTGTGGGCAGCTTCTATGATCATACAATCTAAATGATGGAGATACATGCTTGAATTCAGCTGTTCCAGTTCGTTGTACAGCTAGCTATTTACAGAGATCTATAAATCGTCTCAGATGCATTGCCCTGAAGAATGGGTACAATACCTGACAAATTACTTAATATTTTTCTTTCATTTTTGGCCTTAGTGTGTAGATTAAGCTTGATCAATATACGAAACAATGATATAGTATCTTCAACAATAGTAGGCATGGAGGATATCCTGTTGATAGTATTATGATAGACAATTTTGGTCTTTTATTTTCCCTTGGTTTTTATATTGAATGCTGCTGCTTTTCCCACTGTAAAGTTTGGGCAGCTTCTGCTGTTTGCAATTTACCGAACAGGATTATTTGCCAATATCAATTTTGTAAAAGCGTGTCATAATGAAACTTTTGTAGGGAGTGGTTCTATTTTAAGACAAGGATAACCTCGTACTGTCAGCATTTTACTTGATGGATAACAGTTTGGAATTTCGCACGTTTCTACAAAGTTTTTTGTCTTCTTATATGTAGAAGTTTAATTTCTTACAGTATGTTGATGTGGAGGAAAAATATGTCATCAACATCTTTAATTGATATAGGGATAATTTAGCAAATGCCTCATTTAAAATGTGGAAACTAATATATACCCTCACTATTTTAAAAAATTAAGAAATACCCCCAGTTTTGACGAAACCGTTAAAATTTCCGTTAAGTGAACTCACATACGTTACACGTGATATGTAAAATGACCTAAATAATTAGCAATGCCCTCAATCAGAATGTGAAATTAGCATATACCCCCACTATTTAAAAAAAATAATATTTTGGATATTTTAGCAAATTGCCGGATGAAAAATGTGAGTGTTAAGTGTTGTTACTCATTCTGAACAACTTTCTTTCTGTACTGATGATAACAATGTAATGGAAAGAGGTTGTACATAAGATTTTAACCCCAAAAAAAATACAAAAAACATAATCTATTACAACCGATTGTTATGCATCATTACTAGCTTGTGTACCATCATCTATTACAACAGATTGTGTGGTCTCCTGTTCATCTATAGAATGTGCATTATCATTTTCATCATCTTCATTCACAATAGGTTCAACAGTAGCTTGTGTATTACTCATAGTCACAAATCTGTCGTTTATAAATAATTCGACAAGATTTAATATTTGAAAATCAACAAAAATCCGTCAAATTCGGGAAAAAGTTCGGTAAAAGTTTAGGAAGAAATAAATTCAAAATTTAATGCTAGTTTTTGTATTTTGAATGAGGGCATTTGCTAAAATATCTCAAATATCTTTTTTTTTTAAAAAATAGTGGGGGTATATGCTAGTTTCTATATTTTGAATAGGGGCATTTGCTAAAATACATTTTATCATCGATATTTAGGTTACTTTACATATTGCGTGCAGGGCCGGCCCAGGCCTGATGCAAGTGAAACATTTGCATCAGGCCCCCCCCCCCCCCAAAAAAAAAATTTGTATATGTGGGGGCTCCCGTTTTCAGAAAAAGAAAAAAAAAATGAAATGTGTATGTGGGATATATGTAAAAAAAATCTAATACATGAGGGGGGGTCCCGTTTTCAGAAAAAAAGAAAAAAAAATGGAAATATGTATATGTTAAGGTATATGTGAAAAAAAATTCTAATACACGAATTGATTGATTGATTGATTTATTTATTTATTTATTTTGGGTTTGTGTGGGATCCCTTTTTGAGAGAGTGCTTCAGGCCTCCAAAATTCTAGGGTCGGCCCTGATTGCGTATGATGCGCGTGAGTTCACTTAACGAAAATTTTAACGGTTCCGTCCAAATTAGGGTTATTTCTTAGTTTTTTAAAATAGTGGGAGTATATGCAAGATTCTATATTTTGAATGGGGGCATTTGCTAAATTATCTCATTGATATACATTATTACATTGCATGGGTTTATATGAGTAGTAGTTTACCGATAAATGCCTGAAGATTTCACAGCTATAATATAATCGATATTTTCTTCACTTCAGAATAAATTATCCACAGGATATAACAGAACCATCCGCGACTTGCAAATCGAATTAATTACATTGTTGTACTTGTTAGAAAATATTGGTTGTACCGACCTCAACACAACACTAATTACAGCTGCAAAAATAGGTTGGCGCTGTCTTTCTGTCTTTAAAATAATATGTTTCCTTGCCTCCAAAATAATTGCCAACTGTACCTCTAAAAGTCCCATGTATTCTTCAAGTGGGGTTTAGACTCGGAATTGTCAAACAAACACATTTATCGTCGTCAAACAGTTAGGTATTGTAATTCTTGTCTTACTAAACGAGTAGAGGAATGACATTGTAGAATTGCCATACTAGCATCTACTTGATCAATTCAGCTTATAGCTATGCAGGATGAACTGTTCGTACACTAAGTGAGTCTTCATATACAATGGATATAATCTTTTTATACAAAGCAAAGTAATTAGGGGTATTTAGCAGGGGCGTATCTAGGTTTCAGGGGGTTCCAAACAAGTTTTCAAATTGAGCGTTTTGCAAGTTGACAAAATAAAAATGACAATTATTTAATTGCAAACAAACTTGAAGCATTGGTGAACAAACTTTTTAAATGAATATATATATATATATCCCCAAAAAAATTAATTGTTAACATACGCTTTTTATAAGAAATGTCTCGTGGAAAAAAAATATCGGACAAACTATAATAGTAAAAACGAAATGTGTCATCTCAAAAAGGTAAATATGATATATTAGAGAACACGATCATAATGAAATGATGATGAATATATGTATATGAGAATACTAGTTGGAAGCTTAAAATGTAGAATAACCATATGCACTTGAAGATTTGGTTAGAAATTTATCATAAACAGGTAATTAATATGATATATACCATAGAACATTGAAAAAAATATCATAGAGTGGCATAAATGGGTAAGTTAAAAATAATATTAAATTCATAAAATGGTAAAATGACATGTTTGACTATGTGAAAAGTAATTAGTTTTAAAAATAAAAATAATTGAAAAATTAATTAGCCCATGTAAGTTTCAAACCTGCAACCTTTACATTATTAGCACGACACTCTAACCAACTAAGCTAATAAGCTAACTGTTAATATAATGTAATTATATCAAAACATATTACATTTTACTTTTTAACATTCTAAATACTTAAAAAATATGAAGCTCTATAAAGCAGTTGTTTATGCTGTTTGGGCCCAGATCCACCCTTGGTACTATTTACACACATCATAGACCCAAAAGATAAAGGTTTCCATTCCTTGATACATGCACACATATGGGTGATAGTGAGTAGCCTAATTTGTGTAGCAAATGGATATAGTTAGCCTGGGGGTTCAACCACCAACTACCCATTTCCCTCCTTTTAAGACAGCCAAACCTTCTCCCCATTTGAAGAAAGAAGTACTTCAGATGGAGGTGAGATCGACGATAACCTTCGCCGGTCGTCTCCTCAATGACGTCATCAGTTTCTTCATTTTCTCGGCGCTTGACCTCCTCGACATCATCCTTTGCCTAGTCTACAGGCTGGCGGACTACACGATGGAGGCTACGCCGAAACCCTGCTACTGCTCTCCTTCAGTGAAAGACATGGTTATCTCTGAAAATGGTGACTTGAAAATCGTGCAAGTTAACTCTTCGTCCAAACTACAGTTGGAAGACATTTCCGATACTTTGTATTCTCGCTCTTCCCTTCTCTCGGATATCTATCCTACCGCTATACCGTCCAAAAGGTCTGGGCCGATAACTAAATACACCGTAAACCCCACCATTGTTGAGATGTTGCAAAGAAAGATTGGGGACAAGAAAATGTATCAGAGATGGTCTGACTGTCACTGCAAGGATTGCAGATCTTGGTGCTCGCCTCCTCGTCGAACGAGGAGTCCTCTGTATGTTCATGCCCAAGGACCCAAAGGTAATTAGTTAATCAATATTTTAAAGAAGCACAACTGGTCTATAAAGCACAAACACTTCTATTCAGGAGAGATCAAGTTCTACATTCAAAAAGGCACTGCTTATTTTGATGTAGCAGTTTAAAATTTTTTTTCCCAAGTAAAAATCTGAAAATTTTGTATTGAATGGGATACTAGTTATTTTGAAACAGTTTTTGAAAGTGTTATATGCATGGGTGTGTAAAGTTACATAATGTTTGTATCGATGTGTCTGTGTCCTACTTCTTAACTATTAAATTGTCGTCATGGTTTGTTTGAGGTCACCATCCATCGACCATGTCTAAGGACAACTTAGTATGACAATAGGGACCAGATTTGTAACCTTTATTTATGATAGTTGTCTACAGTTATGCCTTGTGAGCAAAAATCTTGAAAGCGCTTTTTGATCCTTTGAGACTAAATTGACGGTGCTGTAGATCCTAATTCTATGTTCTAGATCCTTTTTCTCGCATGTAACTGTAATTCAGCAAAGTGGTTTCAACTTAATTTGATTCTGTTAGACAAAAAAGAACTAATTAAGCTAGTAAAATGTGTAGAATGTGAAAAAGGCTAATCTACATCGTCCATATGTATTTAGATGGATCTGTAGCAAAAGAAGATGTGTTGTTCATCCATGGATTCATATCGTCATCTGCATTCTGGACGGAGACCGTGTTCCCTAACTTCTCAGAGTCGACAAGGTCAAAATACCGGTTGTTTGCAATCGATTTGCTAGGGTTTGGTCGGAGTCCAAAACCTACGGACTCATTGTACACTCTCAGAGAGCATGTTGAGATGATAGGGAAGTCGGTTATTGAGGAATACAAAGTGAAATCGTTCCACATTGTAGCACACTCTCTTGGGTCGATTCTAGCTCTGGCCCTTGCCGTTAAGTACCCAGATCAAGTCCAGTCACTAACTTTACTTGCTCCGGTAATAACAAATCTTGATTGTAATAAGAATAATCTTGATTTTTTTTTTTTTTTTTTTTTTTTAATGGCATTATGATTATTGATATATATTATCTTTAAAAAAAAAAATAATAAATGGCTCGGAATGTGGCTGTTCAAAGTAGTGAAAAAAGGCTAATGAAAATTCAGGGTCAAAGAGATGAAGAGAGGCTTAAAAATAATTCTCCTCGTGATTTGAGACTAATATTTACAGTAATTTTTGTAGCCCTACTTTCCGGTGCCAAAGGGCAAGCATGGGTCGCAATATGTTTTGCGGAAGATGGCACCGAGAAAGGCTTGGCCGTTGATAGCATTTGGGGCATCGTTGGCGTGCTGGTATGAGCACATTAGCAGGACTATTTGTTTGCTAATTTGCAGGAACCATAGACTCTGGGTGTTTCTCTTCAAGTTCATTACTCGTAACAGGTACCAATATATTTATTGTTTTAATTATATATATATATATATATATCGGACTTAAATTCTTAAAGTAAAAAAAAATGGTAAATGAAAATCTTTTCTCCGAACATTTGTGATTCGTGCAAATTCTATCAATTTGTTCTTTTTTTAACAGAATCAAAACATTTTTACTGGAGGGTTTCTTCTGTCATACACACAATGCGGCATGGCACACTCTACACAATGTAATCTGCGGTAGTTCGGGTAAAATCAATAAATATTTGGACATTGTGCGTGACCGTCTCAAATGCTCTGTAACTGTGATACATGGAAAGAATGACGATGTTGTTCCAGTCGACTGCAGCATTGCAGTCAAGACCAAAATCCCCCGAGCCAACCTCAAGATCATCGACGATAAGGACCATATCACAATTAACATAGGACGCCAAAAGGAATTTGCAAGAGAATTAGAAGAGATTTGGAGCAATAATGCACAGAGGCAATGAGAAAGGGAGATGGAAAATTGAAGCTTAAATATATACATAATAATGGTAGATAATTTTTATGAACAAATGGGCCTGCAAATTAAGCTGGATTTCATCACTTAAATTTGTTTGTTGAGGGAGTTTGGAGGTTGGGCTGTATTTTCTTCCTTCTGACTGCCATTTTGTAAATTTGTTTCTTTATTTGGAAATTTTAAAATAATAAATTTTTAAGTATTGTTGTCATGTTTAATTTTTAAGAAAATAACCCATTAACTAAGCATCGAACCAATGATCATCCATGACTTCTGTTTACTACTGGTGCCAGAAAGGCTTTTGGGGGTCTTATTGGCGCATACCACGGTGGGGTTCTTGTTCTTGCGCCAGTCATACTGCAAAACAGATTAAGCTGCCGGCATCAAGGGCCCGAGATTATATACTGCTGAAGAAACAGAAAGGGTTTTTTCAAATACTTAAATATCATATTAGTTCCTCACACTTAATTATTTCTGTATTAGTCCCTCAATCAATTGCAAGTGATCAATTTGAGACCAAGTTCAATATTATAAATATTTAACCCACTAAACCAATTTGAGAGAACAAAATAATAAGTGGTAAGATTTAACGACATCAGGGCCTGCCCCCCAGTGGAGGCCGGGGAAGCGGCTGCCTCGGGCCCCCTAATTTTTCGTAATTTTAGGTGCCCCAAAATATTTTTCCTCTTATACATGTAGCTACTTATTTTTCGCGTAAAATAAAATTACACTATGTATAATTGTTATTAGGGACCCCAAGTTTAATTATTTGGGCCTTCAGAATTTTTTTAAAATTACTTGGGCTTGGGCTTGGGCTAGTGCTTTGAATGAATTTGGGCTTGCTGCCGAGTTGCTGATTGAATTTAGGGAAAACAAATTCATCTCCAAATCCAATATGCACCCGACCCGCACTCACACCCGAGACCCGACCCTCCACTTCAATACCCTACCCTCCATTCTCCAAATCCAATCCATCTCCAACCCGTTCGCTTTCTCCCTGTCTCACAATTTATTTTTTGAAAAGTCCCTAATCTAAATCTCCAAACCTCCAACCAAGGCTCCGACTCCGTTTCCCATCTCCGACTTTATTCTCCATCTTCAACTTCCTTCTCCATCTCCTTACTCCTAAAGTCCTATGCTAAGTTCAAATTCCTAAACCCTAAATCTAAATCCCAAATTCCTAAACCCTAATTATATGCAAATCTCTTGTTGTTGTTGTGTTGTGGGTGTGGTAGATTGTTGTTGCTAAGTTGCTCTTGCTGTTGCTCTCTTGCTCTCCTTGAGTTGTTGAGTTGCTAAGTTGCTCTTGTCACTTGCCGTTGCTATTTGGTAGCTATTTATTATCCGATTTTACTTTTCAACATGATGAATTGTTGCATTGTTTTATCGTTGCGAATCTAGGGTTTCAAATTAATAGATTATGGTATTGTTTTATTATTGCGAGTCTCAAGCTAGTGTTTCAACTTTTAAATTAAAAAATTATGGCTTAATTAATTTGAAATTTGATATATTAGAGCTTAATTTTAAAAAATCATATATGTTTTTTTGTTGCTGGTATGTATGGGGGCTCCATTTCGGAAGTTCGCTTCGGGTTCCTGTGAACTCAAGGCCGGCTCCGATGACAAAACGACTATTTTGGGAGATAGAGATCCTTCCACTTCCGAAATCTTCTTGAAAGTAGTAGGTTCACTGAATCAGAATATTCATGAAAATGTAATTGAGCATCTGAGTGATCACTTTTGAAGTTGATCAAGGGGATAATTTAAAATTAAAACATCAATTTATGGGGTACTAATTGGGGACCTATGTGAAGAAAATAAAAGTAAATTAAATAAGAGAAAATAATCCTATATCATCTCTCCCAATATTCTCTTATCTTCTGATGTTGCTTTGTTGTGTACACCTTCCCGTGATAGGCCCGTGGTTTAGAATTTGTGTAGCTAAAAAAGAAGGGTAATGCTACACCTACTATCAAATCTAATATTCTTTCCTTTACTGTCTTAGGTGTCACGCTATTAGTGGAGGTTATTGTAGAGTAGGTGGTAGAAACATCCAATAATAGTGTGCAACCTAAGGTAGTAAAGAAAAAGATAGTAGATTTGGCAGTAGGTGTAGCATTACTCAAAAAAGAAATAGGGGCATACATTATATTCGTCTTAATAAAATTTTGATGAATCAAGTTGCTAACTTTGACTGCAGTGTGAAGAGATGACCAAGAGAGGTAGGGAGATTGAGAGGGTGGAGAGCTCCAGTAAGCGTCGTCTTCAGTGCGATGGTCCAAGCAAGCCAAGGGGACTCTCGCCTGCCAAAAACAGTAGGCATCACTTCGATCAGAGAGATCGCTCAAAGCTAACTTCTAGAGATTATGTAGAGAGGAATGCATCCAGATTCCAAGATGAGTCTAAGAAAAGATCCTACGTAGAAGTTACCAAAGGCGAACGACGTAGGGACGAGGAGCATAGAGCTCAGAGGATCCACAGATCACCGGAGACGATGAACATTAGAAAGAAAGAGGATGAGGAAGGAGAATGGGTACTCGTCAAAGCTAAGAAAAAGAGTACTAGGGACAAGCGAGAAGATAGTAACAAGAGCTATGGGTCCTCGGGAGGCAAGGTGGCAGGAGGTAACCTATTATGTCATAAGTGCGCGCGAAGGGGACACTCCATACACCAGTGCTTGAACGATTGGTTTTGCTTCAGTTGCAAACAATCTGGACATATATCCACGGTGTGTCCACACACCAAGAGCAGCAGTCCTCTTTCAGTCAGACAGACTACCTCGCCGGCGAAGGGATTCACTTCGGTTTGTAGCAAAACAGAGGAGAGCAAGGCGGGGCGGAGGAAGATGGCTTTAGCAAAGATATCTCCGACACCGATAATGGTTGAGTTCGAAAGACGATATCAGAACTGTGTTTTGGTTAAGGCGCATACGAGTAATCCTAATTGCCGCGACAATGAAGAACTTTTGCAGGCTACTACAACAGCTCCCACAACCTGGAAGTGGATGGTTTCACCGACAGCGGAGAATAACTTCCTCATACATTGTCTAAATGAAGATCGTGTGGCAGAGCTTATCCTAATCAAGGGTATTGAGGGCAGAGCCAGGGACGACATGGAATTTTATGTGACGTTCAGACGGTGGTCGCGCAACTCAGGGGCGCTGAAAGCAGAGTCTCTTTACTCCGTTTGGCTGCGTCTATATAATCTACCATACCACTGCTGGGTTCGCACAGGATTTCAGGATGTGGTAAGGAGTTTCGGAAGGGTTCTGGACATAGACAGAGGGACTTTGGTACACTCGAACATCGAGTTTGTGCGCATTCAGATTAGGGTCGTTAGCAAACAAGACGTCCCCTCTATGATCGGCGTAGATTTTGAAGATGAAAGATTTGAGGTCAAGATCATCACCAATGTTAGGAAATCGGTCTCGTTTCGAGGAAATTCGAAGGCAGAGGATGGAGGGGAAAATCTGGAGGTTGTAGATGCACATACACCGTTCGATAGGGAAAAGATGCATCTCAGCCGACCAGAGAGGGAGGTGAAAGCTGGCTCGCATCTTCCATTGGATCTGATCAAGACGAATCAGGGCCGCCCATTCGAAACTACCAACACAGCAATGCCTCCATCAGATCCCACGTACATCCTGCATAGGCAAGACAAGCTGGCAGATAGGATGGCTACAGTGAAGGCGAAAAGTGACGATAGATGTGAGGCTTCCTTAATTCAAGGAATTTTGAAGAGGGATGTGACATTGGAGCCGCGTGAGGGACACCTCCAAACATAGGGTTTTAATGAGATGGTTAGATTCTCGAGAGATGACGTTGAGGAGTCAATCCGGATTGCTCTTAACTCACTTATCGCTAACATGAATGTCGATGGGTCCAATGGGCCGAAGCCCATAGCTTTGGATCATATTGGAGAGATTATTACAGTTAGGCCTACAACGAATTCGAGCATGGCAAATGCAGGGGCTCGGACTAAAGGGTTTTCAATGGCTATGGGCGAGGATCTCGAAGGAATTTTGAGGGACAATTTTTCGGAGGTTGGTCAAGATAAGGAGCTCAAGTACGGAGAAGGAGAAAACATTGTCTCCACTACGGTTTTTCCAAAGGTTTCCTCTTCCAACTATGATTTTCAGGGAGAAGACACGATGATAGGCGCGTTAGAGGGTATTAAAGAGAACAATTTTATATCAGAAACTGAGATTGAAGCTGGAGATAAAGAAGGAGGAATAGCTGAAATGGGAAGCACTGGGAAAAAGACTGCGGATGGTCTAAGGAAGAGCAAGAGACAATTGGACATGTGGGGTACGCAGGGGCCAAGCGAGGAAGATCTCATTAGGGCTGCGGCAAAAGGAAAGGAACCGGCATCTGCTTGTGGAGGTAACACTATTAAGATTTACTAAGTTGATATATTTTGCTAGTCTCTACGGGTTGCACATGGGAAACACTAGGGTAGAGCAACATCAAAATGCCAATAGAATTAGAGAGGACATCAAATGGGTTAGGGCTTCGAAGCTAGATGAGTCCTATCTAGTGAGAGTAGATGATCGGGGATTAAATAATATTTTTATGTCGTACATCTTTTGGAATGTTAGAGGTATGCGCCAGAATGGTAAAAAGAGATTGATTAATGATACAATCAATAGACTTAAACCTTGTATATGCAGGCTTCAGGAGACTAGGATCGAGAATCCAACTGATGTAGAATTTCAGAAGCCTTCGTGGGCTAATGATTTTGAGTGGAGATTTAAGTTCGCACTTGGTTATTCAGGGGGTATAGCATTAGGGGTCGATTTAACTATGTTCGAAGCTTTAGATCACAAGATTGGGGAATTTTTGGTAAGTGTTAGAGTCAGAAGGAGAAACGATGAGTGGGTTCACATGATCACTACGGTTTACGGACCGTACGACTCTAAAAGAAGAGGGAGGTTCTGGGAAGAGCTACGACAGATTAAGAACTACTGGGCGGACCCTTGGGTTATCGGGGGAGATTTCAACATCACCAGATATCGTTACGAACATGGTGGGAGGGGGCCAAGCCGCATCGATCAAGAAAATTTCAACCTTACCATAAATGAGCTAGAGTTAATGGAGATGGAGCAGATTGATAGAAGGTTCACTTGGTGTAGAACCCCGTATTTTCAAATATTATTTTATTATTTGAAAATGAATTTAAATGAATTTCTGAGGATTTAATTGATATTTTCTAAAAAGATCTATCTTTTGTACACGTGCAAAACACGTGCAAATGAGTTTTGAGATGCTTGAAAAAATTAAGAATTCTTTATGAAAAATCATTATTTATTATTTTGGAATTATGTAGTATTTTTCCGGATTTTTCTGAATTTAATTAGTACTATTTGCAAATTTTAATAAAAGAAGGGCTTATTTGCAAAATTGACAATTTTAAGGGTTGAAGTGCAAAATGTATTTACTGGACTTTCCGATCAGTATTTGTTAAGGTATAGAAGTATATTTTCATATAAATCCTAATTTTAATGAATTATGAGATGAATTTCCAAAAGAAGATATATATATATAATTGTATTTGGATGGATTGTTTTGCAAATGTATTTCCTAAACCCTAATACTTGATCCCGGCCTATATAAGAGAGTTTGCAGCCGTCATTCGCTGCACAACTCAGATCTTATTATATTTCTATTCTCTTGGTGATTGAAGAAGGAGTTCTTGGATCTAGCAAGAGGAAGACTTGTGGATTCTTCTTGATTCTAAAAGGTGAGTGATATAGACTTGTTTGTTTATGTGTATGATTGCATGTTGTTTTGTTTGATGATTTCGTATCTTGTATGAAATCGATGCCATGGTTGTTATTCGTAATATACATGTGAAATCCATGATAGATTAGTAGATCTCGATTGACAATTCTTGATTGCTTGAAACATGTTAAGATTCGATTATGATTATTGAAGATAAGAAATTGGATGGAGGAATCTCTAGACATTGTTATTTACGAGTTGGATTAGATATGAGTAGAGGAAGAGATTTGGTATTTGAGATTGACTCCAGTGTTGATTATTGATTTCAGACCTAATTTGTGAGATCTGTAGGCCGACAGTCGACTGGGTCTATGTATCAGTCGACTGGTACGACCCAGCTATTGTATCTTTAGTTTTTCTCGATAATCCGTTCTGGACAGTCGACTTAGACCCTCCTCAGTCGACTGGTACACTTAGAATTTATTTTTCAAAGTTATCGTAGAATTTCTCTCGGGTAAGTCGACTTATGTTTTTATAAGTCGACTTATGTTCTTATAAGTCGACTTATGTCCCCTTTTAAGTCGACTTATGTTTTGATAAGTCTTCTTATGATCTTTATAAGTCATCTTATATTTTTGATAAGTCTTCTTATGATCTTTATAAGTCATCTTATATTTTTGATAAGTCTTCTTATGATCTTTATAAGTCATCTTATACTTTTGATAAGTCTTCTTATGATCTTTATAAGTCATCTTATACTTTTGATAAGTCTACTTATGATTTTTATAAGTCATCTTATACTGTTGATAAGTCTACTTATGATTTCTATAAGTCACCTTATATTATTGATAAGTCTACTTATGATTTTTATACGTCATCTTATACTGTTAGCACTTGGATTGTTTCTTGAGAATTATTGACAATTATCTCGGGTAAGTCGACTGATGGTTGGTTAAGTCGACTTACTGCACTTGTTATAATCTTGACTATTAGTTCTCGAGGCAGTCGACTTATTACGGCATAAGTCGACTGGTTCTGATGAGTTTTCATGATCTTGAAGGTTCTTGTTATCGTTAGTTTATTTGTAGATGAATATGTTCGTCGGTGTAACAGTCACCATTGGTGATGCATGCCGGGTTCGTATTCTATCTATACCCTCTTAGTTTGTTTGTAGATGAATATGTTCGTCGGTGTAACAGTCACCATTGGTGATGCATGCCGGGTTCGTATTCTATCTATACCCTCTTAGTTTGTTTGTAGATGAATATGTTCGTCGGTGTAACAGTCACCATTGGTGATGCATGCCGGGTTCGTATTCTATCTATACCCTCTTAGTTTGTTTGTAGATGAACATGTTCGTCGGTGTAATAGTCACTATTGGTGATGCATGCCGGGTTCGTATTCTATCTATACCCTCTTAGTTTGTTTGTAGATGAATATGTTCGTCGGTGTAATAGTCACTATTGGTGATGCATGCCGGGTTCGTATTCTATCTATACCCTCTTTAGTTTTGTAGATGGATATATGGGTATCCGATCTATGGTATTATTGGAGATCGATTGTTGGACATACATCGTGGTATTGAGATTTATTGATAGTTGGGCATGATCAGAGAGGTGAGGATTATTGTTGTTCTGATCAGTCGACTGGTCCTTTGAACAGTCGACTGTACCGTACAGTTAAGCTGTACATATTTTGAGAGAGACTGATTGATTGATACTTGATCGTTGGTATTGTTTCTTGACTCGGCTTCACTCATGTACTGGCCTATCGTTCTTGTTTCTGATTACATGTTCAGTTTATGTATTTTGTTCAGTACATGTTGCTTATGTATATTTGTTTGTTTATGTTTGTTGTTTATATCACTCACACCAGTTATGGCTGACCCCGTAGTTTTGGGGGTTAGGGTTCAACTCTAGCCTCACATGTTGCAGGTTATTGCTTAGAATTGGAGGCTTGGATGCTTGGGTTAGCTTTAGAGAGTATGAGTGAGATGATAGAGCCATGTGTAATTTTGTAAAGAATAGTGTTGTAAAAGAATTATTGTAATGTAAGGTGTTTGTATTTCCGCTGCTATTTGAAAGAAGTTGTTGTAATAAAGATTTGGAATAAAATGATTTGAGTTTTGGCTATGTATGTTGTTACATTGAAGTGGATCGCTGGGAAAGTGCCACGTAATTTTCTAAGTTTCGTATTTAGAAATTCGGGGCGCTACACTTGGTCTAATATGCAGCCTTACCTGATATTAGCAAAGCTCGATAGGATTCTGGTGTCCTTAGATTGGGAAGATGCACATCCTTTGGCCAAAGTGAAGACGATTACGAGATATACCTCAGATTATCTTCCGTTAGTTTTGGAAAGTGGGGAAGAGTACGTCAAAAAGCGGTACCTCTTCAAATTCGAGAAAGCTTGGACGTTGTCAAAAAATATACGTCAGGTGATAGATGATTCGTGGAAGGCAACTACTATGGATGTGACCGCAGTGGGAATCTGGATCGAAAAGACAAGGAGACTGCGTAAGCATATCAAAGTTTGGGCAAGGAGGGAATTTGGAGTGGTCAGAATTAGATTGCAGGAAGTGGGCAGTAGGGTAGCAGAGTTGGAGGTTATCCAAGAGGGGAGGGAACTTCAGGAAGCGGAGATAGAAGAATTGAGAACTAATAGACTTGAGATTCAGCATATAGCCGATATGGAAGAGCAATATTGGAAACAACGCTCGAGGGTACAATGGCTGAAAGAGGGAGATGCCAATACAAAATTTTTCCATAAAGTAGCCAACGGTAGAAGGAGACAAAACCACATCACCAGACTGCTGATTGATGGAGATTGGACGGAGAATGAAGGATTGATTAGGAAGGAATTCGACAAAAGTTTCAAAGAGCGGTTTGGGAAAAGCAAAGCGTTTAGATGTAAGCTAAGTCCGGACATGTGGAGTTCCTTCAGAATTGAGGGAAGCGAAGAAATAGAGGGAAGTTTTACGGAAGTGGAAGTACACCATGCAGTGAAGGCGCTAAGACAGGACAAGGCACTGGGGCCAGACGGCTTCCCAATATTCTTCTATAGGCTTTATTGGGATATCATTAAGGTGGATCTGATGAACATCTTCAACGAATTGCACGACGGGGTAGCAAACTTGGAG
Organism: Hemerocallis citrina; assembly: GCA_017893485.1. Classification (NCBI taxonomy): domain Eukaryota; kingdom Viridiplantae; phylum Streptophyta; class Magnoliopsida; order Asparagales; family Asphodelaceae; genus Hemerocallis; species Hemerocallis citrina. The sequence goes on from CM030361.1 coordinate 8,186,912, forward strand.
AGAATTAACTATGCTAACGTTGTCCTCATCCCAAAAAAGAAAGAGGTGTCAGGTGTACAGGACTTTAGGCCAATTAGCCTACTGAATGGATCCTTCAAGATCGTAACAAAAGTGCTGGCACAAAGACTGTCTCCACTCTTAGACGAGGTGGTAGGTGATTCTCAAAGCGGCTTTATCAAAGGCAAAGACATAATGGATAGTGTGGCTTCCGCTCACGAATTGGTATTTAGAGGGAACGAGGATAAGGCCGACGGATTTCTACTTAAAATTGACTTCCAAAAAGCGTACGATTATTTGGAATGGATTGCGTAGATGAAGCATTTCAACTTAAAGGCTTTGGACCTAAATGGCGAATGTGGACCAAAAAATGTGTGCAAGGGGGAAAGTCTTTTATTCAGGTCAATAGGCAGTTGGGTAAAGAAATCAAATGTAAAAGGGGACTAAGGCAGGGAGACCCGATGTCTTCTCTACTGTTCGCTGTCGTCGCAGACGGATTGGCGGAAATGATCAGTAGAGGTAAGGAACAAGGGATCATTCAGGGTATCAAAGCTAGGGGATTCAGGATACAATTTCAATCCTACAATATGCAGATGATACTTTATTGTTCGGAGCGGCAAAAGATGAAGAAATGAAGGCATTAGGCATGGCCCTACAGTGCTTTGGCGCTTGGACGGGAATGCCAGTGAACCAAACCAAGACTTGCATTCTACCTATTAGAGACCAAATTTCAATTTCCATTGACACGATCAAGAGTTATTTCGGTTGCGAATCTAGTCAATTTCCTCTCCTCTATCTAGGAATTCCTATCAGACCAGGCGCACTTCAAATAGAGGATTGGCAACCGCTGATAGATAAAATAGAGAAAAAGCTTTCCGGTTGGAAGGGGCGACTCCTTACGTTAGGTGGAAGAATCACACTATTAAATTCGGTGCTTAGTAGTCTCCTGACTTATCTTATGTCAGTTTATGAGCTTCATGATTTGTCACGCCCCGCTTCCCAAAAATGCGGAATACGAGCACGTAACAAAAGCCTAGCGAATGATTATTATCATCCTTAAGCTGTTTCAGAAATCTTTGCAACACATCACAGGCAATATATCAGAGTCGGAAGCAAAAAGTAGAACCAACATGCAATATTGAATCAAATTCACCAACAGAATTTTACTTGAAATCCAATTCCATTGTTCTCAAATAAAACAGAGTCTGGAAAAACAAATATTCTGGGTCACATCGCTCAAATACAAATAATACTCAAGTCTCAAATTGCAGAATAATACAAGTCTCACGAATACAAATATAATATTCTAGCACGAAACAGAAATAATAATAGTAAAATTTCAGTCTCTAGCCCATCATCTTGCCAATACCTTTAGGAATCTGTCCTCCAAAATCTGCAATTCATAGAATGCAGGAAAAAGGAAAAGAGAAAACACAAGTACCCGTCAATGGCAAGTCCGGATCATAAAATAGAGTAGGATACAAGCACAAGAAAGCTAAACAGATCTAACTAATCATCAGAACAGACCTAACATGGTATGGTAAAATCAACTAACATGGTATCCTAGCATATGTCTCAGATGTTAAGTGTCAAGTGTCAGCTAAACAGATGTGTCAGGTAATCAGATAATAGATATGTCAGGTAAATCAGATAACAGAGTTCAGATAACAGGTATTCAGATTCAGATTTAGATTTCCATATATCAGATTCAGATTCAGACCTCAGAACAGATTCAGAAACAGATTCAGATTAATGTAAGTCTTGTGTGATTACTATCTAGGTAGCACGACATGCATCCCAGTTTTTACTACATGGTTGCTACAAAAAAATAGTTTCACTTTAGATTTCGTAGGGGATATTATAGGGCCGTGTACTCAGGGCCAGACAGATATCAGAACAGACAGATAGAACCTAGTGGTTCTCTTCTCCTCTACACCTTCCTATAAGAAGTAATGTAGACAGGGTCAGAAACAGACAGATAGAACCTAGTGGTTCTCTTTTACTCTACACCTTCATATATAAGAAGTGATGTAGACAGGGTCAGAATACAAATAATTATATGGGAAATACGGGCCCCCTTCTAAGTACACATTTCTATGCTTTCCCACTACTAGATCTTTCCCATACCCCGGCTTGATTACTTTTGTTATGGTTATTAAACAGACATGAATGTGATCTAAAGGGTGTCAAACTAATATCATATGTCAAGTTTAGGTTTAGGGGATCAGATCAGCAAGTATAGATACTATACAGTCACAAATACGAGCAAAATAGTGTATGTTTGTAATCAGGCCAGCAAGACCCATCTGTACTATAACAGGTATTCAGAGAGATAAAGACATGCAAATCACAATCCGTCGAAGGATCTAGAAACTAGACATCCACATGCTTCTAACGGGTATAATAAAGATATACACTAGTTCACAACATCTCATCTTAAAAGTCAATTCAACACAGATTTCCTGCACAGCCAGAAAACAGGGGAATGACTTCCAACACATAAAAACAGCATGCAAAGTCATCAAATAAATCCACTAAAATTCTGAGGTAATCCCCCATATATATAGATTTTAAATAATACTTTTTAATATTTTCCAGAAAGTATAGATATGGTATCAAAAATGAAAAGTAACACAAAACACGGTTTTGATGGATCTGGAATTTCTCAACACTGCTGTACAAAATCAAACATATCTTACAAACAACACATCGAAATCTACTTCCGCCAAAACGTGGTGAAAGTAGACAAAATTATCCAACTTTCATATCTCACATAAAATTTCCATACAGTAAATAAAAATAGGGTGAACACGGCATTCAACATAGAGCAACACGCAGTTTACAGCAAAAGTGCATCAAAGAAAAGAGTATAAGACATCGCTCAAAACCTATCTTTAAAATACCACATAAATCTGAGAACTACCTAACATCATGGGAAACACTGGACAAAATATTTTGGCATGATATTATGTGTAACTTGGATCTTGAAAATAAATAGATAATAAATTCTACCCTGAACTGAATCTGGAAACTACCGATATACAGTCACTAAAATAATCATAACTAATTCATACGAACTCCAAACTGGGTGAAACCAGTGGGGTTAGAAAATAGATTCAGTTCTCTACAAATTACTCAGAAATGTTCATGTTGAGATTCGGACTCTAACCCAGGCAAAAACAGCAATCTATTCAGTACAACCTGAATTTCCAGATTTCACAACTAAACTTCAAAACGTTATAACTTCTACAAAAATGATCCAAACTCATCCAAATTCGAAACGCCACATACCCATCATCTAAATATCATATCTAAGGGTTTCTAACATGTCAAAACCTAATATTTTCATATGGACAATCCCACAAACATGTTTCATGCGCTATTTGACCTACGCGATCAAATCGCACTTTGGGTGAAACCTACGGCATAAACTTATCAAAACTCATATTCTAAGTCATCTATGGCATGTTTTGAACAATAGAGACGAAACCCATAAATAAAAATATGATCTTTTGGTCGTCTCTAGTCTCAACTACCCTATTAGGTGAACTTTCGACTTGTATCATACTAATGACGTTAAGTACAAGTTACTTGCCTCTTTGACGATGCACACGATGCTACGAAACCTAGCAAATAAAAACCCACGAGAAAAAGTCCTTCCACGCGTGATATCAAGCGAACCCACGAACCGAAACTTGCCTACGATCGTCTCCTTGAAGCACGAACTCAAACGGACAATACCCACTACTCCAAATCAGCAAGGAGGGATGTAGGAGGGCTGTTTTAAGAGGGGGGGTGCTGGTTTGATGGGGTTCGGCCACAAGGAAGGGAGGAGAGACGAGTTGTATGAAGCGGGGTTGTATAATATGGTGGATGGGGGTGATCTTTGTGGTCGGCCAAGGCAAGAGAGGGGAGAGGGAGGTCGGCCTGGGGGTCCGGGATGATGGAAGGAAGGGGGAGGCCGGGTTACAAATCGGAGAGGGAAAGAAAGATTAGGGTTAGGTTTAATTAGATATTAGGGGTTTAAATAGGGAATCAAAGTGGGTTAATAGGTAGTGGATATCAATAGGAATTAATAGGTATACAATTGGGTAATGGGTATTGGGTAGATTTCAAATGGAGATACAAAATGCAATGAATCCTATGGCTCCTAAAAATCTCCTTAAGGGCTAAAAATCTCAAATTGGTCAAAACTCTTCTAAAAATTCATCATGGCCCAAAAATAGTTATTAAATATGAACGGAACCAAGAAAATGAGAAAATATCTCAAAATGGCGAAAAACGAACAAACAACGCACAATCGGCTCAAGGCGGTCAAAAATGCAAGAAAAATAATATATAATGAAAATAATTTAATATATGGTCCAGAAAAAAATACAAGGAATATAATAAGACAAAAACAAAAAAAAAATACCCTCAAAATACCAAAACGAAAAACAGGGGTTACATAATTGGGTAATTTAGTAGATAGACAAAATCAGAAGAAGATTTCTCTGAAAAGGAACTGAAGAGTCCAACAAAGGACTTTCCCTGGTTAACTGGGGTAGAGTTTACAAAAGGAAAGAATTTGGAGGCCTAGGGATTCATAATTTAAGGGATATGAACAGAGCACTACTGAGTAAATGGTGGTGGAAAATGAAGAGGAGAGGGAATAACCGGTGGTGCAAGTCATTGCCAGATACAGGGGTAGGAAAGCATGCCTCTTCGGAGGGAGAACTATATTCGGGAAGTCATCTTCACTATGGAAGGGAGAAGCAAAGGTGGGGGTAATGTACAACTCCAATACGAGATGCAGAATTGGAAGCGAGAAGGATACTAGATTCTGATGGGACAAGTGGTGCGGTAAAGCAGTTTGGCGAGCTTATTTTCAGCAGCTGCAGAGGCTACGATTAATACAGACTCTTTGGTGGCTAATGTGTGGCAGAATCAGAGGCTTAAGTTGGACGTCAAGGGGCAGTTATCGCAGAACACAATCTCAGAACTGACGGACCTTAACTTCTTTATCAGGGCAGAGGGGCAGTACAATAACGAGGGAGAGGATACAAGAGAATGGATACTTCATTCTAATGGGGAATTCTCAGTAGCCCCAATGTATAAGAGGATCAATAATGGAGGACTCAAAAGATGCCAACAGTATTTGGAGGCTAGGGGTACCATTGAGGGTCAAAGTGTTTGCTTGGTTAGTCATGAACGACGCAATCCTATCAAAGACCAACCTACGGAAAAGGAACTTACTTATAGATGTTACATGCAAGGCATGCACGAGCCGAGAAGAAGATACCAATCATATTTTATTCTATTGTATTAAAGCAAAACTAGCTTGGGAAGTAGTAACTTCGAGATTTGGGTTGATAGATTGTCCTAAATCGAGTTCAGATGTCTGGGAGCAATGGGGTCTAGAGCTAGTTAGAAAAGTAGATAGAGAGGAGTGGGGTGTGATGGCTATAGCTATGATGTGGTGTTTGTGGTTAAGCAGAAATGATGTATGCTTTCGAAAAATTAGCTGTCGCTTTGCGGTTATCATGCATAAAATTATATATCTCTTTCATGATTGGACAGGTAATAAGGGAGCAATGAAACGACTGCATATGGAGGAGGAGGAATAGGAGGAGCAAGTAGCGACAAAGCTTTGGATACGACTGCTTTCTGCATTTAGCAGATTCTTTTGGGAGTAGCAGCTTATAGGTGGATGGTCGCTTCAGAGTGGGGCACTAGATTATTTGCCATTGTATCTTTCTACTTGCTTTGTTATTTTGTCTAAGCGATGTATCTTTGATGTAGATGTGGTATTTTGGGATTATTGTAATTAGTACTACTTTGTTTCTTTAATTACGTATTAATGAAGCGATGACAGGGTCATCTTTTTATCAAAAAAATAAAAATAAAAAAATTGACTGCAGTGAGCATTACATCTCGCAGGTTACCACTCCGATGAGCTGTTACATGTAAATGCATTACAATTACAACTTTACAACAGAAAAATACCACGACTCACTAAAATGTTAATCCTAACAAATATCGTAATTCCAATTTTATTCAAGACGAATTTAGATTTTCATATACGTTCCTGAGTGTATGTGTGTGTGTGTGTGTGTGTGTGTGTGTGTGTGTATATATATATATATGGAAAATGCTCCATTGAAAACGGGTCTAGTTTTCACGGGTTGGAAAACATCAATCTGAGCCGTTGGATCGCTCATGATCGTGATCAGTGGCTCAGATCGAGCTCCCCATAACCAGTTTCAATTGATCAGCGGAGGGTTATTTTGAAAATTTCGTCCCAACTAACTCTTCGCTGAACAGATTCTAAAAAAATTGATATAACCTAGGCCGCTGTTGGGAACAATGACCTAGGTTATAAAAATTTGGATTATAGGCCGTTGTTTGGAACAACGGCCTTGTTTTAAATTTTTATAACCTAAGCCGTTGTTCCCAACAACGGCCTAGGCTATAAAATAAAATTTTATAGCCTAGGCCGTTGTTCTAGGCTATAAAAATTTAGAAAAATGTTGTTGTTCCAAACAACGGTCTATAATTCAATTTTTTATAACCTAGGCCATTTTTCCTAACAACGGCCTATGTTATATTCATTTTTTCAGAGCGAATCAGGCGAAGAGTTATTTGAGACGAAATTTTCAAAATAACCCTCCGCCACTTAAGTGATACTGGGTGATGGGCGGAGGCGATTTGAGCCGCTCATCACGATCAAAAGTGATCCAACGGCTCAGATTGATGTTTTCCAACCCGTGAAAACAAACATATTTTCAATGGAGCATTTCCCTATATATATATATATATATGTATATATGCGAGTCGATTATAGCTTTTATCTCTCCAGTTATTTTCCATTATTAAATATAAAAGATTACAGTATTTTCAAACGTTTCTCTTAACTACCTCTTAATAAACAAAAGGAATATCTAAACAATAAGGTCTCTCTTATGAGAAGTTTACCTTCTTGATAATAGCAGGATTAGTGCCGATAGGTGCAGGCATAGATGAAGATGTAAAGGGGAAGGCGATATATATCTAGATTGGATGTCGTTATTTTGTTGTTACTATTTTTAGAGGGTGGAGGGCTGTTGGTGGTGATCGATTGGGTGATGTCGTTGACCCGTGATGGATTTTCAGCAATCGAATGAGGTGCTGTGAATGGTTCCTTAGAGCATCTCCAAGGGGACTAGCCAAAATAGCTAGCCAAATTGTCAAAATTGTCATTTTGCCTAGTGAATTTGGCTAGCCATTTTGGTTCATCTCCAATCATGCTAGCCAAATTCACTAGCTATCCAATATTTTATTATTTTTCAAAAAAAAACAATAATTAGACAAACAATATGACTAATTAAACAATATAACTAAGTAAACAAACTAATTAAACAATATAACTAATTAAACAAACAATATGACTAACTATTAAACCAGATTAATTAAAACCCAAACATAATTAGACACAGCCCACAGCCCATATTAAAAATCCCACTACAAAATTAAATACCCAAACAGATCCCACTACAAAATTAAAAACCCAACCATCGTCTTCTTCCCTTCTCCTTCTTAAAAACCCACTGCCGAAATTAAAAACCCAACCTTATCTTCTCCCCACTGCCGAAATTATCTTCTCCCCACTGCCGTTGGGTTGTTTTTCCCAATATTTTAATTTTGCCGAGCCCCCTTCTCCCTCTCTATTTTAGCTAGCCCCCTTCCCGCTCGGTAAAATGGCTAGCCAATTTGGCTAGCCGTTGGATGGCTAAATTGAAGGTGGCTCTGTATTTTTGCTGATGCCTGGCAATTATACAGAGCCATTGGAGATGCTCTTAGGGCTTGTCATGCATGCTTGGAGTTCCCTTCATGACTTGGCCATTTGCAGGGGTTGCCTCCGGTAACTAATATACGGCAAGTCGTGTTGTAGTTTTGCACGAACGGGTTGTGATTATGAGGTTTATTTTTTTAGTTTAGTGTGTATATAGAAGTATACATTTGCATATATATCAATATACTAGGCAGTGCAAAGTAATAAACATTCTTGAATATATAGATGGTGCAAAATCTTGAAATATTATTTGACAAGAGACATTCATGTTTTCTATTCAAGGCGAATGTTGTGTGTAATTTGCGTTACTTAAAGAGTACTGCAAATTTTTAGAATACAAATATTAGCGCATTCTTCTTTTTGATGAATCGGATAGAGCCAAAAGGCTCCAGCCATCAAAAAATATATATTAATCAATAAAGCAATAATAATACAAACAAGCATCAATGGTTTTACAAGAGGTAAAACAATAAAAAAGCGAGAAATAAAGAAATACAATAAAATATAATAATGTGAAAATCCATCCAAAGAGCGAAACCACGGAACGAAGCGCCAATCAGTGACCAGCAAAAGAAACAAAACAGCCCAGAGCCTCGAGCGACAGACCCAAGACAGGAGGGGGAAGATCTCACTCCATGACTACGGCAGACTCCACTAGCAGTCTAGAAAGACTCTAGCGGCTCAACGGCGAAGAGCCACTGCTAACACCGGGGAAGACAACTAGCTGTCGCAGCGCGAAAGAGAACAGGCTAGGAAGCTGACACGGAGCCTGATTTTCTCGCAAGAAGCCGGGCACTCACACGAGTCTTGGAAAGATCAAAAACCTTCTTAATGTAAATGCGCTTGGCAGGGGGAAAGGCAGCCCGAGCAGAAGGGGCCGCAATCGCCTCAAGGTCAGCAGAAGAAACAGCTACTGAGATGGGATACGGGGGGGAATAGAGGCAGCTGGGAGTAGTCATCGGGACAGAAGGGAGGGACTTGGAGGAGCTGGCCTCAAGGAGAGATGAGGAGCCATCAAGACAAAAGTCCTGCATGGGTGGAAGGGAGAGCAAGAAGGATTCGAAAGCTCTTAGGATCTGACATAGCCAAGATTGGGCTCCTAAAAGTTGGTACCAGGAGAATAGGGATCCTGGATGATGAAACGAGATCACAGAACAACAGGGATGAGAGAACTTCAAAGCACAAGGATATTCGTAGAACAGAGAGGGGGTCTTAAGCCCGAAGTTAGCTCTATCTGGATGTATAGAGGGAGCAAAAGAGCGGGAGAGTGTAGCAGTCTCCCTCGCACCACTACACAATGAAAGATACGAAGAATAGGATTTAAGGCAATCAGGAAATATGCTCAACCTCCTGAACAAAGACGGAATCACAGAGTTAAGGCGGGGACGAACCATGATAGAGGCCCGGCGAGGGAAGGCTACAAGGCTCGTCAAAACTTTGCGCTCCTTAAAAAGGAGAGCAAAATTCGGCCGGTCAAGAGGGACAATAGAGGCACAGGGAGAAGGACAAGAGGGAGAGGAATACGATGCTGAACTCTCGGCCAAGACCGAGGAAACGAGATCCTGGCTCTAAAAGAAACAAAGGAACAAATCAGGAAATTAGCGCATTCTTCTAAAAGAAACAAAGGAAAGAAGGAATTATTCTGATGGAAGAGATGGTCTGTCAATTTTGGATTAGTACTCTAAGGATATATAGTGGCTAAATTTAAAAAAAGTATACAAAGTTTTGGGCCAGTGTAAAAAAAATACACAAAAGTTATTTTTTATATAAAAAAGGAATACAATGTTTAAATAAAGTTCACTGAGTTAATTAGAGTTAGGGTTAGGGTTGGATTAGAATTTTTTCCAAAAATGACCCTTTTTTTGAAAGTTTTTTCCGAACTGTCCTATTTTTTCCCCCTAAACGACCCACTTGCTTTTTGAAAAAAAACGAGTTTGGTTAAAAATAACTCGTTTTTTCAGAAAGCGAGTGTGAAACTATTAATTTTCGAAAAGTTAGACTCGCTTTTTGAAAAAACAAGTTATTTTTAACCAAACTTGCTCAAAAAGCGCGCTTAGTTATTTCGATAAATACTTTCGAAAGTGGGTTATCTTGGTAAATACTTTTAGAAAGTGGGTTAGTTTGGTAAATAATTTCAAAAAGTGGGTGATTTTGGTAACAAGTTCTTTCTATATCTCATTGTCACTTCATCTTCTTTAGACTACTATATATGAAATCGTTTGTCAGAACTTTCTATGTCACATTGTCACTTCATCTTCTTTGGTCATGATTTTATAAAGTTAGCAACTGTTTAGCAGTAGTCGAGGATATACATAACTTGACATTATTTCAGTATACACATAATTGGTGTGTTTTAAGTTGTCAAGAATGAGCCCATAGATACTCTCAATTTTCGGTATACACATAATTGGCTTTTAACCTATCAATCATATGCGCTGAGTTCTTGCGCCAAAAGTCTCACACTCATTTTCTGAAAAAGCGAGGGTGGTTGAAAGGGTTCATAATATTTTTTTTGTATTTCACATTGGCGGAAATGACTAAGTTATCCCTTTCTTCATATAACCAGATTATCACCTTAGGGGTAAAAGGGTCATGCGGTAGTAAGGGACGGATGAAGTTCATCCGTCTCTCACTTTCACAAAATTTTTTTATTTATAAACTTTACATATTTAATATATATTATTTATATTTAAAGTATTAAATCCACTGAGAGACGGAAGATCTTGCGCCAACAAAGAAATTTTTTTCTCTCTTGACGTGGTAATAGAATATTTATTTTTATATTGATTTTTTGGGTTTTTTTTAACGGGTCCGGGCCCGGGTTCAGGTCGGGTCTCTTTTGAGCGGATCCGGACCCAGACCTGAAAGTACAACGGGTCCCAATTTAGGACCGGGACCCGGATCCGGACTCGGATAGGCCGGGTCGTCAAGAGAGAAAAGTGATCAAGAGAGAAAATTTCTTCTTTGTTGGAAAAAAAATAATCTCGGGCTTTCAAAACAAGTGCAAGAAATACAAAACAATATATTATGAGCAAACCTTAGTCTGCTGACAATATTCAGAACTAGAGAACCATGTCTCATCAATTACCACGTCAGGCTTTTGTGGTCTACCATTATGTATAACAGCAGCCATGGACGAAGTTAAAACCACCCTTTTAATAGAAGAATTTTTGGCGTAAGAACCCAGCACATATGATTGATGGGCCAAAAGCTAAGATTGATTGGGAGTATCTATGGGCTCATTCTCGACAACTTAAAACATACTAATTATGTGTATACTGAAATAATGTCAAGTTATGTATATCCTCGATTACTGCTAAACAGTTGCTAACTTTATAAATATAAATAACTTTATGTATGAAGATCTTCTGTCTCTCGGTGGATTTAATACTTTAAATATAAATAATATATATTAAATATATAAAGTTTATAAATAAAAAAAATTTGTGAAAGTGAGAGACGGATGAACTTCATCCGTCCCTCACTACCGCATGACCTTTTTACCCCTAAGGTGATAATCTGGTTATATGAAGGAAGGGGTAACTTGATCATTTTCGCCAATGTGAAATACAAAAAAAAATATTATGGACCATTTTAACCACCCTCGCTTTTTCAGAAAGCGAGTGTGAGACTTTTGGCGCAAGAACTCAGCACATATGATTGATAGGTTAAAAGCCAATTATGTGTATACCGAAAATTGAGAGTATCTATGGACTCATTCTCGACAACTTAAAACACACCAATTATGTGTATATATACTGAAATAATGTCAAATTATGTATATCCTCGACTACTGCTAAATAATTGCTAACTTTATAAAATCATGATCAAAGAAGATGAAGTGACAATGTGATATAGAAAGTTCTGACAAACGATTTCATATATAGTAGTCTAAAGAAGATGAAGAGACAATGAGATATAGAAAGAACTTGTTACCAAAATGACCCACTTTCTGAAATTACTTACCAGACTAACCCACGTTCTAAAAGTATTTACCGAGCTTACCCACTTTCGAAAGTATTTACCAAAATAACCATACGCGCTTCTTGAAAAAGGAGTTTGGTTAAAAATAACTCGCTTTTTCAAAAAACGAGTCTAACTTTTCGAAAATTAAAAGTTTCACAACGCTTGCTAAAAAAGCAAGTTATTTTTAACCAAACTCGCTTTTTCAAAAAGCGAGTGGGTCGTTTAGGGAACAAAAAAAAAATAGGGCAGTTCGGGAAAAACTTTCAAAAAAAGGGTCATTTTGGAAAAAATCGTTGGATTAGCGTAGGGTTTAAAAAAAACTATTTTCATCTTTCATTTTTATTTAAAAAAATCACATTCATCTTTTATTTGTGTTTAAAAATATATCACTTAACTAATCATAAGTTTAAATAAACATCTCCGAACTAACCCTAACCCTAATCCTAATTAACCCAATGGACTTTATTTAAACATTGTCATTTAAAAAAAAAAAAAAACTTGTGTGTACTTTTTTTCAACTGGCCCAAAACTTTGTATACTTTTTTTTAAATTTAGCCGCGTATACTCTTGGTATCAACTTTTAGGGGCTCAGTCGTGGCTCCATCAAGTCCTGAGGGCTCTCAAACTTTTCTTGCTCTCCCTTCCCCTCAAGTATTCTATGAGTTTTGATGCCCCTTCATCTTCCCGTTGGGACGGCGCCACCGAGTTCACCCCTTCCGACTCATCGGATGCTCCCATCAGTCAGTGTTCCCTTCCGTGGCCCATCATTGAGAGCGTCTCTTCATCTGACCTTGTGGAGTTCTCGCACCCTTCTCCCGTCAAGCGAGTTTACAAGAAGAAAGTTTTCGATCTTTCGATGATTCGAGTGAGCGCTCGCCTTCTAGCGAGGAAAGCAGGTTCGGCGCCCGCTTTTCAACAAGGACACAGTTGAGATTCGCCTTCTTGTGGTCATCACTGGTGTCAGCAGTGCTTTTTCGCCGTTGTGCCACTAGAGTCTCTCAAGACTGCTAGTGGAGTTGGATTTTCGTCATGGGGGGAGTTTTTATACTCCAGATCCTATTTCGGGTTCGGATTATCGATTTTGGTCTTCTTTTCGCTTGCGGCGCCGGGCCTTTTGCTCCGCTCTCTGTTTTCGAAGTGGTGCGCCTTGCCGTGTATTTACCCTATGTGTTTGCTGCTGTTTATTGTATTTCTTTTATTGTTCGCTTTTTGTCTGTTTTACCCCTTGTAAAACCAGTGACGCTTGTTTGTATTATTACTGCTTTATTGATTAATATATTTTTTGATGGCTGGAGCCTTTTGGCTCTATCCGATTCATCAAAAATTTAGCCGCGTATATAGTATTCACCACAACCTTGGGAGCAGGTCTTAATCGTATTTATTAATTCATCCTTTCAGGTTTAAACTTTAGAGTACATTTTAGTGAACATAAATATAACACTTGCTAAATCATCGATCATTTCTACTTGATTAAGTCACAAGTTGTGTCTGGTAAGGTTCGTTATGTTGTAACTATATATATACTTACAGAACTGGGCTGAGAGATTAAACAAGTTAATAATATGCCCTCTCGTCGTGGACTGAGATCAATGATTCAGTAAAGCATCAAACTTTTTGCTCAAGAATGCAAGTGAACTAAATGTTGGATATATAGATATATTCTCACAATATGAACTAGTAATTTATACGTGTGATGCGCGTCTTAATAAATATAATTTTTTTATAAGTAAAAATTCAGATGCAGTCTGGATTTTACGTGCGATACACGTCTTAATAAATATATATTTTTAAAAGTATAAATTTAGACGTATTCTGGATTTGATCTAAAACCTCATTTACAATAGTTATGCACGTGCATTGCACGGGTTGGTAGATGGACAAATTACACTAAAGCCTTCTCTTATTATAGTAGTAGAGATAATATTATATGTAATATTATTTTATGGGTAACACGTGTGTTACACATACTAATGGTATGAATATCGGAATGCGGGTTGAGTGAATTCAGAACCCAGTACCCAAATCAGTATTTATCCTATAAATACTGGCATATGATAATAGTCTAGGTATTCAAATTTTGATACCTAGAGTAAATATCTCAAACACCCTTAGTCAAGTATATTAAAAAGAGAGATCGTCGAAGAAGGATTTCGCCGGAATCCGTCGACGTGTCCGACAGCCTCTACCGCCGCGGCTGTCGCCGGCATCTCCACCGACCACCGGCTCACCCCACCGCCAGCCGCCACCCCGCTGCAACACCTCCTCTATCTTTTCGAGCGTCAGATGGTGGCAGGGTGTGGGATGAAGCCAGATCCAAATTTTCAATTGGGTCGTTTCGATGTTTGGTGTTCAAGCAATGATCGGATCCTTGTGTGGGGGTCACAGATCTACTATGTGCACTTGGTATTTATGATGTTTGGTGATTGGATCATTTCCGTGTTTGGTTTTCGGTCAAGGAGTGGATCACTGTGTGCATGATAAGATAGCTCACGTGCAGTAATTAGTAAAGTATCTCTATTGCACCTGATCCTGGTGTTTCGTGGTTAGTTGAGTACGGAATTTGCTACAGTACATTTTCGATTCAGATCCAACCTTCTGGATCACTGTGTGCATGATAAGATAGCTCACGTGCAGTAATTAGTAAAGTATCTCTATTGCACCTGATCCTGGTGTTTCGTGGTTGGTTGAGTACGGAATTTGCTACAGTACATTTTCGATTCAGATCCAACCTTCAACTCATCAAAATTTTGTCCACTCTAAGAGCATCCACAGTCGTTTGCTATAATTCCCATATTCTCATATTATGAGAATTTTATAAGAATTGAGCGCTGCAGTCGTTTGCTATTTTCTCAAAAAATAGCAAACGAGCTACAGTCGCTTCTCAAATATGAGAAGTGGGCTAGCGAATTTGAGAATATAGAAGACGACACATCATGTATCGTCTCAGGGTTTTTTTTTTTTTTTTCATTCCGATCGAACGAGACAACTTGTCTCGTCCCGTATATATAACTATATATTTTTTTTTAAAAATAGGGTCGGACGATACATGTTGTATCGTCCTTCCCAAAAAAAATTTTTTTTTTATAAAAACAATCGAACGAGACAGGTTGTCCCGTCCATTTTGTTTGTTGGATTTTTTTTTCCATGATCCAACGGACCAGATTGGATGAAAAAAAAAAAATTTCAAAAACAAAGCACGGACGAGACATCATGTCCCGTCTAGCTTTTAGGGCTTTTAAGAAAGTAGGTTTAGTTGGTTTAATGATGCTTTAGTAGGTGTTTAGATAGGTTTAGGTTATATTATAATATTTAATTTATTTAATTAATATGTTTTAATAGTTAATCGGTAATTAATTAAATCTTTAAAAAAAAAAAACGACAAAACCAGATGTCTCGTCCTTGTCAAAATATAGCAAACGATCACTGCAACACTTTCGATCTATTCCATTTCTATTCGTCCCATTTTGCCAAAAATAAGAATTACCATTGTGGATGCTCTAAACTTCAAGATTTGTGTTGTTATTTAATTTAATTTTCGAAAATATTGCCGTATTGACCCACTTTTTGAAAATATTTGGCGTTCTGATCCACTTTAAAAAATAATTAGCGAACTGATCCAATTTTGGACACGTCAGCAAAAACCGTTATTGGAAAAAACGACATAGGTTATTTACATGTCGTTTTTTTCAATAACGGCATCTATATTTAAAAAAAGTGTCATGCCGTTATTTGGAGTAACGGCATAGGTTATTTTATTTTTCGACAGCTTGTAGTCACCATTTAGAGAAAAAATTGCAAATGTGAAAACATATAACAAATGTCGTTATTTCAAATTATTTCAAATAACGGCATTCTCAATACTGATGCCGTTATTTGGAATAACGACATCAGTTATAAATTTTTTTATAAAAAAGTAACTTATTATTATTCACCCTCTCTGATGAATAAGTTAATTTTTTTTAATAACGGCATCAGTTATAAATTTTTTTATTATAAAAAACTAACTTATTATTCATCCTCTCTGATGAATAAGTTAATTTTTTATAAAAAAAATTTATAACTGATACCGGTATTCCAAATAACGGCATTAGTTATAAATTTTTTTTATAAAAAATTAACTTATTATTCATCCTCTCTGATGAATAAGTTAATTTTTTATAAAAAATTTATAAGTGATGTCGTTATTCCAAATAACGGCATCAGTATTAAGAATGCCGTTATTTGAAATAACGGCATCTGTTATAAGGTTTTCACGCTTGCAATTTTTCCTCTAAATGGTGACTACAAGCTGTCGAAAAGCAAAATAACCTATGCCGTTAGTCCAAATAACGGCATGACACTTTTTTTAAATATAGATGCCGTTATTGGGAAAAACGGCATGTAAATAACCTATGCCGTTTTTCCCAATAACGATTTTTGCTGACGTGTCCAAAACTGGGTCAGTTCGCTAATTATTTTCGAAAGTGGGTCAGAGCGCCAAATATTTTCAAAAAGTGGGTCAGTACGGCAAAAAAATCTTAACTTTCTGTGTTATTGTTTATTATACAGTTTTACAGAAAAACCCTTTTATTTACTGAAATTACGTAAGTAATAATTATTCAGAAAGAACCCTCTTTTTTTGGAATTTATTGTTTATTCCTTTGAGATGGGAAAAACATAATCGTCCGTACGAGGTTCCTAAATTAGAGGGATTTAGTAGTGCTGAATTTAACAGTTAGAAAGTGAAAAGCACAATAAGAGATGTGGATGTAATTGTTGGAAATTGTGTGGGCAGTGAGGGATGCTGTTTAGACTAGATTCAAATATGTTTGGACTGGATCAGATCTAAATTAAAGATAAGTTCTTTACCTGTATATATTTTAATTATTTGTTATTGCTAAGTGCTAAAATTTTAAACCATGTTAACTGTTGTTTAATTAAATACAAGTTGAATGACTGTTTTGGCTATGTGCTAAGGGTCAAACATTTATTTTGATAGGTTAGATTATATGTTTTAACTACAAAATTTTATCTCTAATTAAATTGTTGTGTAACCCCTGTCTCCATTAATACGTATTTTTTTTAAAGTATTTTTCCGTATTTCAAATTCTTAGTATCTTGTAACTAATTCTTCTCAAATGATTATTGATTTTCAACCTAAATTGTATTTCATTCTATGATTTTTGATATGATACCTAAATGTTGAATCTTTTATTTTAATTATTTAAACTAATTTATTTATTCAATTACTTGTTACATTCTATAATTTTATATATATCATTTTCATTTAATTATTGCTTGAAGCCTAGTCCCAGTCTAATATTAATATTATTATTAAAACTACTTTTATGAAGCCCATATTTGATCTATATTATATTATCTATTTAATATCAAGCCCAAGCCCAAATTGTTTAACTATTTATTCTTAAAGCCCAATTTTTATTTATTCTGCATAATTTATTTATATATCTAACCTGAGCCCAATTGTTTATTATAAGCCCAATCCCATAATTGATTTATTAAAATATTTTGAGCCCATGATCCAAGCCCAAATCTAAACCCAGTACCCATATATTTGTACAAAATCGATCCTATATGCTTACCCGTATACAATCTCTTCACGTTTCCCCCCACTTTGCACCTTCCCGTACTACACGCCCCACCACCTCAACTACCCCACGTTCTCACCCCCCATTACTTTATTCTTTATTCATTATTTTATTAACCCCCCCCTCTCTTCTCTCACCCCGTCCCTCTTCTTTCTCCCCCTCTCACTACAAGGAATTTGACATATAGTGACAGCGAAAATCCGAGGGTAAAAGGCGGAAAACCGTAGGTATAGCCCGTAAAACCTATACCAACAGACATATTTTTCCGTAGTTTTTAATTAGCTATACCCACGGCACAATGCCGTCACTATAGCCTATAGCGACGATTTTTTCACCCGTTGGACAAAACCTCGGTGTTATACCCACGGTTTCGTATCCGTCGGTATAGGTTTTAACGACACCTCTTGCTTTCCTATACCGACGGTTGAAAATCCATTGCTATAGGTTATAGTGATGATTTTCGCATCCACATATTTGAATATATACTCATCGTTCTATACACAATTTTTTCTTATTAATTATGCTTATGATAATTTAATATTTTCTTTTATAATATTAATCCAATTATAAACTAAATACACAATAAAATAAATAAATGTGTTTATGAAACAAAATTAAATAAAATTAAACATCAATCATATTAAAAATTAATGAAGTATTCCAAGCATGTCAAATTACAAAATAAAATTCACTTTGTTTAACACAAGAAATATAGCTCCTTAGCACAGAACAAAAAGCTATTTACAATAATGATTGGGAACTCGTGTTCCCATCAGAATTAAGCTTCAGGAAACTTTAGAACTTTAGCGTAATTTTCATTTTATATAAAAGAGCTCATCATTAAATAGGACACGGGGCAACCAAGTATAGCTCATGCGCAAACCTGCATACAAATGTTGAAAAGATAAATATGAATTTAGCAAACCTCCATTTATCATTCTCACAAAAAGCTATGTAATCAGTATGAACTGAATTTGCATTTGAATTTAACTGAGAACAAGGTACTAAGTGCATGTAGTTCAGTCTGGAGAACATATAAAAGCTACAAACGAAAGAGGATGCATAATTCCAGCTCCAAAGAGAGGAGTTAGAAGAATAAAGCTTGTCCACAAGGTGGCACCTGTGGCCCTTATGCAATCATAAGCAGGTGGTTGTACCATCAAGGGTCAAAGCACAATGTCTAAAAGAAATACTGAATCATTCTTACTGTGAAACGTGTGTTTGGATATATGTGCTAACGTGCAATCTGATCAGGGAAATCATGTTGACACTATACTTCAATGATAATGAAGTGGATCTAGTTTGTCATGCAAACATGAGATAAAAAGGCTTACCAAACATGTACACGCAGCTCGTGAGAGATGAGAGGATCCAAGAATACCACCTTTTATGGCGCTCATACTAATGAAGTAGGCTACTATATCTGACCTTTATTCTTTGACATAATTAACTTTAGTAATAAGACTAAATCTGAATGAAGATAATATTTGTCCTTTTACTATAGTTGTTTGACTGTTATATATATCAGTGAAACCATTCATATAAGATTTTACACAATTTTTTAATAAAATAATCAGTATAATATTTTAGATAATTCTAATGAATCCTCTACAACTCTCCATCCTGCTCAGTAAAACTATACTAATAATGTTAATTGAAATATAGAATTATATTTGAAAAAATTAAAAACAAAAAAAAACTGTGACTATATATAGCTTTACCTCAATATGCATAGCTTTACCAATTTTCCAAAACTCAATGCAGCAACCAACACCAGAACTAGCAAGGATCATCCATGACGTATCATTGTCAAGGAGGTTACGTGAAAACAATTAACTGACTGATAAAGCTCACAACAACTGATTTTGCAGATAATCCTTCCATCGATTTATTTTTGTTCCAAAATTGGATATCTGCAGGAATTTACAAGTACCCCATTATTCTAAATTTTGAAAATAGACGAACTGTATATTAGACAATAACCAAACATACCATTTTTGAATGCCAAGAAATCAAACACGGAGTGTAAGAGAGAGACAACCATATATACTATTATTAAGCAAAATCCCATTTTTGCGGCTTTTTACTATCATGGCCCCATAAACATAAAAGGCTTTAAAAAAATATAGAGTTAAAATTGTCATTTTTTACAATTGCTACTAACCGGTTTAAATTTAACATCGGCAAGCTATTAATTGCAATTTTCCTTAATAATTTTGATTGGGAAATTGCAATTTTATTATGCATTGAGAAAGAACTTAATATATGGCAAGCTATTAATTGCAATTCCCCTTAATAATTCTGATTGGGAAATTGCAATTTTATTATGCATTGGGAAAGAACTTAATATCGGGAAGTTATTAATTGCAATTTCCCTTAATAATTCAAATTGGAAAATTGCAATTTTATTATGCATTGGAAAAGAATATATGGTAACTACTATTTTTCAAGAGTCAACTTTGCATGGTTCCCATACTCATGGAAACCCACAAAATTCTTCATTTTCCGAAACTGTTAGCATATATGGTAACTACCGTTCCTCAAGAGTCAACATGCATGGTTCCCATAAAACGTGCATCGCACGTGCTGATTACTAGTGGTTATAACCAAAAGGTCAAGAAAACTCTCTGAGACAAACATAAAAGAAAATAACATTAGGCTATCAATACAAAAACATTAGTCAACCGACTTTGATATAATCAAATCTCATCCATATATTCCAGGAGACAATTTGAATCTCCTATCACTCTAACAATCTTTTGAAGTATTTCAGCTTGGACGCATTTTCGTATTCTAACGGGATAGTCTCTTCATCACTGACCAAACTCCATTGACTCATCTTCTATAATTAATAAGAAGAAATATGTAACAGAAACTGAACACATTTTCATAGCTTCTGGTTTCTAATTACGCATAAACGGAATGAAGAGTTCAGAATAATAATATCGCCACTATAAATCCAAGCACACATCTTGAAGGATGAAATAACTATAAGTGCCTTATTACGGAATTTTACAACAAACAATAGCAAACGTTAGGTAATTTTCTATAATAATTAGCCCATAATAGAACAAAATATTCCATTTTAAGGATCAGAAAGTGCATTACAACTTGCAAACCCTGAAATAAAAACAACAAGAAGGGATTTTATATAGCTGATACCCATGAGATGACAGCTATTCCAGAATGAAGACAAACTGGCAGCCAAATTGCATTCATTTAGGTAACCTTTTATTTTCTTACTTTCTATTAATTGAAACAACATATTATTAGTTCAGGTAAACTGTCTATTAATTTTAGGTAAACTGTCTAATAATTTTACTGTCTATTAATTTTAAATCAAACTGCATTCGTTCAGGTAAACTGTCTATTAATTTTACTTACTTTCTACAATTGATACAACAAATTATTAGACGAATAAAGAAACCAAAGTCAAAATTACTCATAATATGTAAGAATCTATTTGCTATATGACTTACTTGTCCTTCTTCAGAAAACCAATAACGAACCAATTCACGATATTAATTTCGGTCAACCATATCATCCGGTAATGCAAATGCAACTTCTTCTTCCGTTTTACTCGGGTCATATGCCATTGACTTTAAATCGCTCTTCCATTACCTCCACTTCTTATTCAACTCAGATTTCAACATTTCTCTTGTTATGTCATTTATAGGAGGAACAAACTCAAATTTGGACTAAACAAAGAAAGATGTTAAATAAATACAACATAAAATGAGTCATATTACAACTTTTGATACAATATAATTTAAATATACAATTATAATACCTTTATTATTTCCAGCATCGCATCCTTGTCCTCCTTTGGCATGTCTTTTCAGGATTTGTAGCTGATGGGAGCATATTGATGCCTTCGAGCAGTGGCGGAGCTAGAATTTCATCCACCGGGAGCGAAATCACTAGATCTAAAAATTTTCATCCATAACTGTTTGAATATTGTTAGAAATTAAATTAGTATCAAACAAACAACGAGTGTTTTAATTAAGGTAGTGAGCTTATAATTGCATCATGCCTTAGAAAGTTAGGTTTCATTCCTATTTCCTAATGATGAGCAAAACCAAATTCATCAAAAATAGTCACGCCTAAATAGAAGGATAAGCTACTGATCAATCAGAAACAATTATAACAGAAAATCAATTTCCTAATTATTTAAACTGTGTTCTTAAAAAGGGCCTAAATGGGCACTCAATTTTCTACTAACATCTCATAAGAAATCATCTGATACTAATACTTGAAATCTCAAGCTCAGTTATAAGTTTTAACAGCCTCAAATCTCAATATATAGAAATTGCGATTTGCGACTTCAATCTCAAATTTTCTCATATTCTCAAATATCAAACTTCAAACCTAGATCCGCAACATCCGCTCATATTCTCAAAAAAATCAAATCTTTTTTAAAAAAAACATATATATATTTTTTGAACAATCTCAAATCTCAAATAATTATCTCATATTCTTAAATATGAATTATACTTGACTCTGACTGTGAAGATGACGATTGAACTCCTTGCGAGATTTTTTGGAAATGAAGACGACGCCTTGGCACTTGGTAGATGAGTGACTTGGGAACTTCAGCGCCTTCGAAGATGAGCGACTCGCCGACTTTGATGCCTATGGAGATGACTATGACGGCGTTGAGGAGATGACAGAGATGTCAGTGAGAATTTGGGGAAGGAGGATTTGAGAAAGGAATTGAGGGTTTCGAAGCTAGGTTTTGGAGGAGATCGAGAAAAGAAAAATTAAAATGTAGAAGAGAGCAGCGTAAGAAAAGAGGGAGCGAATCGGGTCAGGTAGTGTGTAGGTGTGGGCCTCAGGAGGAGCGAGCTGTATGGGCTTACATTTAAAAATATTAAATAAACTTTTTTACAAGGGAGCTGCCCAAGCCCAGGGGGAGCGGCCGCTCACCCTGAGCTTGGTGTGGCTCCGCCACTGCCTTCGAGCCATACTGCCTATGAAATGAGTAAGAGTTGTCCCTTCCTCACCAACGGGTTAACCGCACTTGTCTAAATTAATAATTATGAAATCACCATCTTCCATGTCCCACACATCCAACATTCTTGTTGGGAATCTCAACCGTTTAGGTTCTGCATCTATAAGTAAAACAAAATTTATATAATTAAATTGTTATAAATAAATAAAGTATAAATCCTGTGCATGACACAAATGCTGATAAACGCTAGATGACTTTAAAGAAAAACTTTTGAACAATTTGATGTGCTTTCAATAGATTCTGGACGTATTTGTGTACTAAGTATTTCATGCATGAACACTAATGTTAAACATTGTGGTCACCATCAATAGTAGGAGGATACTGCTATTCTATTTCAGACTTGCGGTTATTTGTCTCTTGAGTTTGATTTAATTCCTCATGGCAATATGATCCTCCACCCATTTTCTGTGTGATCATAACCTACATTACAGAAAAGTATAATTTTTCATCCACCAAAAGGCATTTGATTTATGGCAAGCCTCTTTTATATCAAATTGTTTCCTTAGCCAAGACTGGTTTATGGCATGGATAACAGGAAGGGTGTGTGAGAAATATGCAAACATCTAATAAAACTATGTAAGAAAATATATAAAGTGTAAATGAAGACTGAAGAGAACTTCCGAAGTTAGGGAAAGGAAAACAAAGATACCTCGTGAATTATTAGTTAATCAAGACAATTTAATAATGTTGATTGTTCGTTAGTTTCAATATCCTTTCTTCTCACTATCTAATCAGTGAATATCAGGAGAGACTTGATACCTACTGCTGGATTTCTTTGATTATGGCTATAAAATTATAGCCATAAAGTATAACAATCTTCATGTGTACTGAAGTTGCAAGTCATAATCTAGAGAAAGAGATACTATCATAGTACTAAAGCAATATTAATATCCTACCGAATGGATATTACATCCAGTATTCGGCCCACGAAAAGGGCGTTCAAACCAATGGGAAAGGTCATAAGATTCATGCTTAGCAAAGCTCGATAGGAGTAAACATTATTCATTCAAATCAAATGCATGCTAGCGAGTATTAAGCCAACCCTCCTTATCTAAGAGGAGGTGGATGCTCCTGTCCATCTTGCCTCAGGTGGAAGATTTCGATTACTAACCAGATGATCAGCAAACCTGCTATTTCAGTCAGCATTTCATCTCAATATTCTAGAAAAAAAAAAGAATCTCAAATGATGTTTTAGAGTAGAAACAACCACTCAGGTGTTTTGAGAAATTTTGAGTGATTAACAGCATGAGTCAGCCACTTCAAATGTCCGCATGTAATCTACAATTCCAGTAAAGTGTGTTGTGGACATCCCTTCCCTTTTGCACAACATAATGATCTTATAGATTCATAAGAAGAAATTGAAGTATCAGCATTGGAAATCTTTCCACTCAGACAATGGGGTTAATGAACAATTGTGGTTCAGGATAGAAGAAATTAAAAGAAATAATTCATTGTTACTCAACAGTTACATAACAGACTCCAGGACTCCAAGGAACATGAAGGTCATTGAGTTCGTTACTTTCATTTATTATCTAAGCTTCTTAACCTAAATATAATCAAGTAAACAAACCAAATTACTGTAACAACATATAGATCTTAAATTAAACATACACTGGTTGAAACCTACACTTAGTTTAAGAAGGCAACTGAGGAAGACATACTTGAGAGGGTCAACATTACAAAGAGCAAAGAAAGAAAGCATAGAGTTGCCTGTGCATATGGAGGTTTGCACGAACTGGCTATTATTTGGTTGGTTCATATTGTAGGCTATCAAAACATCAAACACACCAGTTGGTGTAACTATCATAAATTTCAGCCTTTCAAATAGGGGCTCAAACTTAATCAGCAATACATGACATTACTTAATGATGCCTATTGTAAAAAATCAAAGAAAATTATGGCTATAAAATTATGGCGGTAAAAAATCAAAGAAAATTTATACCTAAGGTTTACAAAATTAATCAAAAATAGATGACCGCGGGTGATGGTGGAAGCGGTGGATGACGGCAGATAACGAAAGACGATGGTGGAGGAAAAGGTGGGCGACGGCGGTGGGTGGCGGCGGAGGAAGACGACGATGG
Organism: Hemerocallis citrina; assembly: GCA_017893485.1. Taxonomy (NCBI): domain Eukaryota; kingdom Viridiplantae; phylum Streptophyta; class Magnoliopsida; order Asparagales; family Asphodelaceae; genus Hemerocallis; species Hemerocallis citrina. The sequence goes on from CM030361.1 coordinate 8,211,365, forward strand.
TTGAAAGGGAGACGGTGGCAACGGTGGCGATCGACGAGCAACGGCGATGGTGGGAGGGGGATGATGACGGCGACATGGATGAATGACGATGACGTGTGGTGAGTTGGGGATTCGGGTGTGTGAGAGAGAGGAGAGAGAGAGAGAGATGGGTGTGAGAGAGAGTGTATAAATTGGGGAATTTGGGATTTGGGGAGAAAATAAATTATGGAATATACCCACAGTGTTTTATCCCGTTAGTAAAACTTGTAGTTACGTATTAAAATCTCTAAAGCTATAGGATACCTATACCCACAGTTTACTATACGTCTGTAGGTATATAATGCCTATACCCATGGTTTTAGTGATCCGTCACTATAGGTGTCCGTTGGTATATGGCAAATTCCTTGTAATGTCTGTTTAAAACACAGAACACCCAACCGAACCGCTACTCATCAACACATTCCTCACCCTTTCGCCATCCCGCTCACCTCGACTACACCTTCGAGCCCCGCTCGCCTTCCATGACCAGTCCACTGCCGCCCAAGTCGTCACCATTCCTCTCCCTACCTCCGCTCGTCATCCCCTACCGCATCGTCTTCTTCCTCGGTGTTGGCGCCAAACCCATCGAAGGTCATCTTCAGCCGCTCGTCTTCCCCACTCGAAGCCTTCCTTCGTCTTCAAGCTCCTCACCCGCACTCCGATCGCTGCCACCCTGCAGTCTCCCACTGTCGACGCATCGCTCGCCATTGCTAAACTCAACGCTCCGCCTCGAGCCTACCGCTCGCACCGCCATTGTCGACCATCACCCAACATCATCCCCTTCGAGCTCGACCACCGTCCTCCTCGTCAAGACCCCAAAGTCCTCCGCCTTCCTCGCCGTTGAGTTTCCCCCATCGTCTTCTTCGACTGCTCCATCTCCAAGTCCAGTTGCCGTCTTCACCTCCCTCGAGCTCCACAGCCATCGACCGCACCTCGTACCTTGTCTCAGTCGAACACCGGAGCCTCATCGTTTGCCTCCTCTATTTTTGGAAGTCGCTCGCTCTCGTCGATAGTGCCTCCCGCCGTCGCTCCGCTGTCGCCACCCAGTCGCGACCTCCAGTCGCACCGCCCACACCCGGTCGCCGTTCACTCACTCTCTCTCTCTCTCTCTGTCGCATTTGAGGAAGAAGAACGGGATTAGGTATTCTTTTGGTGTTTGGTGTTTTGGAGAGGGAATTGGATTATATTGGTGTTTGGTGTTGTGTGGAGTAATCTGCTGTGGAGTTGCTGTGTAGACTTGATTTGGAATTGTTGCCTTGCTGTTTCGATTTTGAACGTGGCTCGCACGTGCTTGTGTATTCCTGTGTTCATGCTTTGCTGTCCGAGATTCTGATCCCGTTATTCTTGTTTTCGGTATCATCATCGTCGTTATAAGGCAAGTATCCTCTTGTATAATTCGTTTGTTCTCGTACAAGCTTCCTTTGAAAAATACCGCAAGTACATTCATTGACTATCCGTTACAAATTCTAATTCGTATTCATCGGTCGAATTGAAATCTGTTACTATACATAATATATTGATCCCGTATTCATACATGATTACGAATACTTTGTTGCCATATGCATTGCATGAACATGATTGATACACACATATGTACTCTTAGGATTATACATGACTATGTGCATGATTATTTTACCCGTGATAGTAGTTTGAATGCAGTTATGATTTCTGATTAAGTTCATCGTAGTTACAATATTATTTTATAAACCCTGACATGCTCCTGAACCAGACTTGTAATAGAAATTTGACCAAGTACATGACATTAAAACTGTGTGTTTTTGCATTTCATGAGTTAGAACATGTTCCATGCATAATTTCTTGATATTTCCTGATCATATCTTGACATCGTTCTCGTTGCATCATGATCATATTTGATTATAATAAAAATAACAAGTCGGGATATAAGGGAAAAGATTTAGTAGTAGGCAATATAGAGGAGCGTACTCGAACGGGAGCTCGTGGTTTCCCGATGCAAGTTGCAAGTTACAAGTTGCAAGTTTGCAAATGACAAGTTTACATGTTCACATTACAAGTTCACACTCTACATGTTCCACATTGCACGTATCTCGACACAAGATATATTTTACATATTTTCCCGAGTACGTAATCTATAGAATCCATCACTAAGTCTAAACGTTCACTTGATTGCGTGTATCAAACATGTGGTATGAGACGCATGATTGCTGCACTAGTTAGGTTAATAAAAGACATGAGATTAACACGTGCACTTACATTATCCAATTACATGTACATGTTCATGTTGACTTGCTTACTTGTTACATGCCACTTGTTCATGATGTCTTGTTCATGATCCTGTTTACACATTGTATTTCTCCTATTACATGATTCTTGATTCCTTGCTCTTTTCCTGCTTCTTGTTCATTTTTTTTACTTGTTCTCTTAGCTTGTACTACTTGCGGCCCATGACTTGCATTAACGGGCATCTTCTTGTTTCTTCTTTTGTGATAATGTACTTGAATGGAGAGTTACTAGAAGGTATTGCTGATCAAGTATTTTAGTCTCGTTAATTATCATGTTACTTTAGTTTATCTTTTATTCATGTACTCTTTATTGTATTCCGGACATGTTTGACCCGTGATGTGGCTAAAAATGGGGGTTTAATCGAGACCGTCCAAATTGGGCACGAATCCTGAAGTCCAAGGGTAAAACGGTAATTTCACTTACTAACGGATCTGAAGCGGAAACTGGTTCTCCTCCCCAAAGAACCGTTAACCCGCGAACGGATCTACCTCAACTGGGTGCGGGTGTCAACCCGCAATAAACTCGGTCCAACAGGATAGAATTAGGGTTTCTGATTGATATTAATCAACGGCCCTGATTCATATCTATCCTTTCACTGGGGATTAGGGATTACATTCCTAATCTGTTTACAAGGAGAATATTCCTTATCAGATGACGGGAATTACATTCCTAATCTGTTCCCTGAGACGCCTATAAATACCCCCACCCATCTCCATTAAGAGGTAATCAATCTTTCTCCAGTTTTTGCGCTCTTTCATAGTCTTCCTAGATTACTGACTTGAGCGTCGGAGGGTGCGTCGCCGGGAACAACCCCGGTGTCTCGCACTTTTTGCAGGTGTACGGCGGGAGCGGCGATCATACCCCGACGGAACAGGTATACAGGTTTACTATTCAGTTTCCCTAAGAATCCACAAATACTATCTGTTTGCCCCCACACCAAATTTAGCGGCAACAGATTGGCGCCGTCTGTGGGAAGCTAACGAATAGAGACCTCTCCTCTTCCTGGTGAACAGATCTTCTCCAGCCATGCCTCCTAGGAAAGTCAGATCAAGAGGGTCTAACAGAGGACCCAACCCCGATTAGCAGCAAGAAGTTTCCATCCAGCCTACCCAACAGCAGGGACAGCTTCCTCCTCAAGCGGAGGACCCACTCCAACAGGACCTTCCTCCTCCAAACCAGCCACCTCCAAAGGGTCCTAACCCTCAAAAAGAGCCTCTTCATCAAGACCACGTATCCATCCACCACACCTCTTCGGACTCTATGGCCTCCCATCATCCCCGAGCCTCTGGTCGCCACAATACCGCCCTCAATCGCCAGAAAGATGATGACCTTCGCCGCCATCTGGATGAGAAGCGGGCCCGAGAGGGAACCTCCCGCCAACACCGTCTGGACGAGCGGTACCCTCGCCACCAGGAGTATAGAAGGTCCCCTAACCGGAGGGGTCGGAAAGAATCCCCCGAGCACTACCGAAGAAGGCCACACTCCCCTACAGGTCGGCAACAGCCCAGGGACAATGAGGCACCCATCACACGTGCCGAGTTCCAGCAGTTCCAAGCGACCGTCCTACAAGCTCTCAATCTCCGTCCCAACACCAACGCGCCCAAGATTCCATCTCCTCCCCCGGTCCGCAGCCCTCGCCGACGGTCCCCATCTCCTCGTCCTGCTCCTACCAACTCCCGGCGTACCCCAAGTCCTCGTCGCTCCCGAAGTTACCATCGCCGTAGCCCTCGCTCTCCCTCATACGAAGACGAGTCTAGAGGCTCGGCTGATTACCGTCGGAGGGATGAAACCATGTACCGCCGTCTTCATGAAGTAGAGAGGCGCCTGGGTCAGATAGACCGAGAAGAGGAGCTTAGGGGGAGGACCCTACATCCTAGCCGACCCCCTTTCTCCCGAACCATAGTGGATGCACCTGTGCCGTTCGGTTTCAAACCTCCCCAGTTCGAGACTTACACCGGGGAGACCGACCCCGTTGATCACATCGAAAGCTTTAAGACCTTGATGCTCCTCCATCAAGCTTCTGATGCCCTCCTCTGCAAAACCTTCCCCGCAACTCTCAAGGGCCCAGCTCGAGAATGGTACTCTCGCCTTGCCCCCTCCTCAATATTCTCCTTCGAGCAGTTCGAGACCCTTTTCGTCACCCATTTCGTAAGCAGCCGTAGAGCTGAGAAGACCAGCATCTCACTATTGCACCTCCACCAGAAGAAGGGGGAGAAATTGAGAGACTATGTGAAGAGGTTCACAGCAGAGGCCAGGTCCATAGCATCCCTCGACCAGTCGGTCGCTGCGGCAGCATTTCAATCTAATGTCCTCAATTCCAACCTCCGCTCCTCCCTCGCCAAGAAGCCTCCACAGAACTTTTCCGACCTTCTCCTTCGCAGTGAAAAGTACATCCGGGCCGAAGAGGCTGAGCAACGACCCAACTGGGAGGGGTCTTCCTCCGGGTTGAAGAGAAAGGGAACAGAAGAGGAAGGAGCTAAGAAGCTCCAGAAGGATAATACCGGCCAGCGCCGACCTCCCCTAGATTCGAGAAGTTCACTCCCCTCACCACTAACGTCTCAACTATTCCGATGGAAGTCGAAAAGGAAGGGATCATACCTCCCACTCCGAGGATGAACACTCCCGCCAAGAAAAGAGATAAAGAAAAATGGTGCCGTTATCACTGGGACCATGGGCATGACACCAACGACTGTCGCGCCTTAAAGAACGAGATTGAAGCCCTTATCCAGAGGGGGCAGCTGACCAGGTTTGTAAGAAAGGACAAAGCCGAACTTCCTCCCCCACCTCGAGGGGCTAACAAGCGTCCGGAACGAGAAGAGACGCCTGACTTCGAGGAAGAGCGAGTCCTCCACCTCATTCATGGGGGCCCAATGGGGGGCTCCTCAAACTCCTCTCGGAAAGCATTTATAAGAGAAGTCAACTCGGTCCGAACCACCCCTCCTCCCAAAGGCCTCGGAGTGCCCGTCACCTTCTCCGACGAAGATCTTGAAGGAGTTCGCACCCCACATTGTGACGCACTCGTCATCAGCCTTCACATGGCAAATTTCAAAGTGGAAAGGATCCTAGTGGATAACGGCAGCTCCGTAAACATCCTCTCCCTCGCCGCTTTCAAAGGCCTAAAGCTCTCCTGAGACAGACTCAAGCCCGCCGGCTACACGCTCCATGGGTTCACGGGAGTGCCAGTGACTATTGAAGGGGTAATTACCCTCGACGTAACCACTGGCAAAACTCCTACTACCCGAACGGAGTCCATGGACTTCATGGTCGTAGATGTCCCAGCAGCCTACAATGTCATTTTGGGTCGGCCCGGCCTGGCTGTCCTTGAAGCTGTTCCTTCTGCCTATCATCTCAAAATGAAATTTTCCACTCGGGCCGGAGTAGGGGAAGTAAGGGGCAATCAGGAGCAGGCCTGCAAGTGCTACATGACCTCCACCCTTGGACCCGTCCTTTCCTTAGAAACTCTGAAAATCCCCCAAGATGTTGCTCGACCAACGTCCGAGCCGGTGGACGAATTGGAGGAAGTGCTCTTCGCAGAGCAGGAGCCGACCCGCAAGTTCTTTGTTAGCAAGACCCTCCCGTCCGCCCTATACTCAGATATTGTACAATGCATCCGAAGGAACCAAGACCTCTTCGCTTGGTCAGCTGCAGATATGCCCGGTATCTCCGAAGAACTCTTAGTCCACCGCCTCAGCGTTGATCCGGGGTCCAAACCGGTTCAGCAGAAGAGGCGTAAGTTCGCCCCCAAACGTCAGCTCGCCATTAAAGAGAAGGTGGACAAGCTCTTAAAGGCCCGGTTCATACAGGAGGTGAACTATCTTGAGTGGTTGTCGAACGTAGTAATGGTGAAGAAGTCCAATGGGACTTGGAGGATTTGTATTGATTTCACCAACCTCAACAAGGCCTGCCCCAAGGATCCCTTCCCTCTTCCGAGTATAGACACTCTGATTGATGCAACCTCGGGACATCAGCTCCTCAGCTTCATGGACGCCTTTTCAGGCTACAATCAGATCCGGATGTTCCCCCCAGATATCCCGAAGACGTCGTTTGTGACCGACCAAGGCCTCTATTGCTACAGAGTCATGCCGTTCGGTCTAAAGAATGCAGGTGCAACATACCAACGCCTCGTCAACAAGGTTTTCCAGGCTCAGATCGGCCGGAACATGGAGGTGTACGTTGACGACATGCTTGTGAAAAGCATCTGAGGCATTGATCATGTGACCGACCTCCAAGAGGCGTTTGACGTCTTGAGAAAGCACAATATGAGACTCAACCCGAACAAGTGTGCATTCGGCGTCTCATCAGGGAAGTTCCTCGGCTTCATGGTTAGCCAACGGGGAATTGAAGCAAACCCGGAGAAGATCAAGGCAGTATTGGACATGGCCCCTCCTAGAAATGTTAAAGAAGTTCAGAGATTAACAGGCCGCCTCGCCGCCATAGGGCGCTTTCTTTCAAAGTCCTGGGGGAAATGCCTCCCCTTCTTTAAGGCCCTCACGGGGGCTAAAGGATTCGAATGGGGGCAGCAGCAACAGGAGTCCTTCGACCAACTCAAAGCTTACCTCATCAATCCCCCTCTCCACAGCAAACCGATCCCTGGTGAACCCCTCTACCTCTACCTGGCAGCCTCCGAGCAGACCCTCAGTGCAGTCTTAGTGAGGGAAGAAGACCGGGCTCAGAAGCCCATCTATTATGTCAGCAAAGTGCTTCGGGATGCCGAGCTACGATACCCGAAGATAGAAAAGATGGCTTATGCCCTGGTAATGGCCGTGAGAAAGCTCCGCCCGTACTTTCAGTCCCATCCGGTGGTCGTTCTCACCGACCAGCCGCTGAAGCAGGTCCTCCATAAACCCGAAACTTCGGGTCGCCTTATAAAATGGTCTATAGAGCTGAGCCAACACGATATAACTTATCAACCTCGGACCGCGATCAAGGCTCAGGCGCTAGCCGAATTTATAGTTGAGAGTACTATCCCCGAGTCCAGCCAAATAGTGAAGGGACCACCCATCTGGTCGGTTTATGTTGACGGATCCTCTTGCAATGAGGGAAGCGGGGCAGGGGTCATCCTGGCAGGCCCAGATGACTTTATCCTCCAATACTCCCTCCGTATAAACTTCAAAGCCTCGAACAACGAAGCTGAATACGAGGCGCTAATAGCCAGTCTTGGAATGGCCCGAAATGCAGGGGCACAACGCTTGCGGATCTTCAGCGACTCTCAGTTGGTCGTCAATCAGGTCCTCGGCGAGTATGAAGCCCGCGATGACAGGATGGTTAAATACTTGGCTAAAGTCAAAAGCCTCATGGCACTGTTTGAAGAGGCCCTCATCCAAAGGATCTCCCGAGAAGAAAATGCTCAGGCCGACGCCCTATCCAAATTAGCCTCCTCTTCTCTTCAAGGCCTCGAACAGACTGTGTTGATAGAAGTCCTCCTGACGCCGAGCATTGAGGACGAAACACTTGACTCCGTTGAAACATTGCCTGTCCTCCTCGAAGACAATTGGATGAAACCCCTCGTCGAATTCTTAAGGGACGGACTCCTTCCTGAGGATCCGAAGGAAGCACGAAGAGTAAGAACCCGAGCTGAGCGTTACACACTAATCGGAGGCATCCTATATAAACGCTCCTTCACCCAGGTGGACGGACGGCCCTACCTGAGGTGCCTCTCCCCTGGGCAAGCCGACTATGCCCTGCAAGAGCTTCATGAGGGCATCGGCGGGGCCCATTCTGGTTCCAGAGCCCTGGCGCGCAAAGTGTTGAACTACGGGTATTTCTGGCCCACTCTACTACGGGACGCCGAACGACACGTTCGGCAATGCAGCTCCTGTCAGAAGCACTCCGACATCCGACGCCTTCCACAAGCACCACTCACCTCCCTATCAAGTCCAATCCCCTTCGCAATATGGGGGATGGATTTACTAGGACCATTTTCGCCAGCTCCCGGACAGCTTAAGTTCCTAGTCGTGGCAGTCGACTATTTCTCGAAATGGATAGAAGCCGAGCCCCTGGCCACGATCACCGAAAACAAGGTCGTTCAATTCTTCTGGAAGAGCGTGATCTGCCGATTCGGTGTCCCCAGGGTCCTAATTACGGACAACGGAACGCAATTCACGGGGGCTGCCTTCCGATCTTTATGTGAAGACCTCGCCATACAACACCGGTTCTCCTCCGTCTCCCATCCTCAGTCGAACGGCCAGGCCGAAAATGCCAACCGACAGATCCTTTCGGGCATTAAGAAGAGGTTAGACAAGTGCTCTAAAGGCTTGTAGGTCGATCAGCTGCCCAACGTGTTCTGGAACTACTGCACCACAAAGCGGACCCCAACAGGCGAGAGCCCATTCAATCTCACCTACGGGTCCGAGGCCATCATCCCCCTAGAAGTCGGGTTACCCTTTCCTCGTCTGATAGCTTATGAAGAAGAGCAGAACGCTAGGGAGCTCAGAGCAAGTCTAGATCTGATAGACGAAATCCGAGAGAGAGCTGCCATACGCCAGCAAACTTACCGAAGAAGGATCGAGCTAGCATACAACAAAAGAGTTTGCCCAACAGACCTCAAAGAAGGGGACCTAGTCCTCCGAAAGTTGGCCATCTCGTTTCCTAATCAGAAAAGCAAATTGGCCCCGAACTGGGAGGGATCTTACAAGATTTCTAAAGTAATCCGCCCCGGCACATACAAGCTAGAAGACCTCGAAGGCAGGGAGATCCCCAGGACTTGGAATGCCGACCATCTCTTAAAATACCAAGAGAGAACAATAACGCCTCTCTAAGTAATTCGAGATGTCGAACCGTTCCTTTCCTGTTACTTGTAGTGATTTTCTTTCATTTTTTCCTTGTAATAACGGCTAGCAACTTTAGAAGCAGCCGACCATTGGATATTAATAAATAAAGTTTTTTCATATTTTTGCTACTGTTTACATCTCTCTGCTTTTAACTCTTCAATCTAACGATGGTTCGGAGTCCAAAACTCGGCTCGACTTTACTTCCTCGGTTCGCCCATAGGCTAACCAGGAGTAGATCGCCGTTCGGAATTGCTCCCACAGCCGTTGAACTACACCGATGGTTCGGAGTCCAACTGTCACGCCCCGCTTCCCACTATACGGAAATACAGGCACGCAACTGAGGCCCAGCGAATGATATACATCATCCATAATCTGTACAATTATAAGCTCAACAAGATCTTTATAACACATTCACGCAGACAAATATAATAATCACATGAGCTGAAAATAGAATAACCATCATTTGGATAATACATCAATATCGGGTCAAGATGCCCAGGAGTACAAGGTGCCAGAATTAGAATAATATGATAAGCAGTTCGCTATAACAACTAGATAAAATAGCGACTGAAAGAAAAACAACATAAAGTAGTAAGGAAGCAGCAACGATCATCTAGAGAGTCTGCTCATCTGGTCCATCAGTACCTGTATAATCATTAACTCAAAGAAAAATAGAAAAGTTTCCATTAGAGCAAGTTTCGGGCAGCAAGTAGCAACAAGCAGAAAAAGGGGTAATACAACAAGATATAACATGGAAGAAACAAGAAGTAGAAGTACAAATACAATATGGAAGTAAGCAAGGAACTGGGACAATATGATCATGTAAGTAATAACGGTAACTAGTGTATTCTAGACTTCAAGATATAAGCAATTGATAACCTAGGCTCAGTTAATCGATAATCATGTAATCAAGGATCGAGAGTCATGTAATCAAGAGTCATGTAATCAAGAGTCATGTAATCAAGAATCAAGAGTCATGTAATGAAGAGTCATGTAATCAAGAATCATGCTTAGTGAAGATCTCAAGTTTATCTGTTTTATTAACTTATCTAATGCACACAATCCTGTGTCCCATACCACAAGTTCGGTGCATATCAATCATGTGACGTTTAGACTTAAGTAGTGAATTCTATAGGATTATGTACTCGGGTCTTCCAGTGATAGTATCAAGACATGTAATCATGAATCATGTAATCGAGAATTATGTAATCAAGAATTGTATAATCAAGAATCAAGAATCAAGAATCATTATTTCGGAAAACACGGGCCCCCTTCCGAGTATACTCCCCTATATTGTCCATTACTAAGCCGTACCCTTATGACCCCGGCTTGTTATTATTTTATAATTAATTATGAACATGCAGTTGGTACGACTAGTGGAACGGTGTAATCAAATAGTTTAGTCAGGGAAAATATCAAGTGCAGTAATCATGGACATGAGACGTAAAACGAGTACATGTATCGAGAGTAGTTATTATAGAATTATCAAGTGATATAAAATGCATTCTATCAACCTATTGTATATGCAAGTTATTATTACAAGAACAATAATATACTCAGTTCATTAAATATGAAAAGTAATGGATTTATATGCAAAACCGTAAAGATGAATTTTTAGACAACTTGACATATCTGCATTCAAATTCACTTTTCCGTTGTTACAAAAAAACAAATCCAATTCCGTCAGAGATTCTAGAAAGTAGACTCTCTTCCGGTTCTAACGCATATTCACACGATACATTCTAAAGACATTAGCGATGCGTACAAATTCATTCTTCGCTGGTTTCGATGTTTCGCGCACATTCTGGAAATTCGGAGTTACAATACTAAAACTGCGATATCTCACAATCTATACATTCGATTGAGAAACTTTTGGATGTTTCGGATATCTAGACTCGAAGGGCTACGATTTTCATGTAGAAAGTTTTTCGATCCAGTGTCGGGAACATGGTCAAATTCTCAGTACGAGATGCCGGTTAGTAATCCCGTGCAGGTTCAGGAATTCGTGATATGTCAGTACTAAAATCGCGATATCTCACAATCTATACATCCGATTGAGAAACCGTCAGATGTTCTGGATTCGGGACTCGATGGGCTACGATTTCCACATAGAAAATCTTCAATCTAATATTGAGAACATGGTCGAATTTTTAGTGCAAGGTCAAGAAATTTTAGAGATACTAAGGTTGAATATTCGATATTCGATAACACGATTCGAAATGTGTTAACGGTTCACTCTTGAGTTGATATAACATGGAACATGTGACTAGAATAGAGTTTGACAATAAAATATGGTGATAACTAGACTACTTGCCACGAGTCAAAGGAAAATGCTTGTACGAGAACAAAAATAGTGTACAAGGTACTTGCCTTATAACGTGACGATTTCAGTGATAGTGTTAACCACGAAAAGAAGCGATGTCGGCAACGGACGGCGGTACAACGGCGGTAAGAATGATAGCAAGACGGTAGCTAACGGTAGCAACGGTGAGCGACGACAACAACAAGGTGGCGCGGCATCGGGTTATTTTTCGGGGTTCACGGGATCGTAGAAGCGGAGTCGTTGGCTCGAAGGTGAAATGTGAAGTGGAGCTTGGGCGTTGCTTGCTCTCGGTATGAAGGAGGCAGAGGAAGAGAAGAAGGCAGGGGAAGAGAATGAGAAGAATGAGATGTAGATATGTGAAAGAGGTGGGGTGTATATATAGAAAGAAAGAAAGAAATGAGAGGCACAGCATGCATGTATGCATGCATGTGTATTATGTTGGTTGTAGTGGTTGTAGAAAAATGAAAGAGGAGATAGTGACGGAAGGGATAGGAGAGGTGTAGAAAAATCAAAGGGGGGTAGTTGGCTGTAGAAAAATCAAGGGATAGGTTAGGAAAATAAGAGTGTAGGGTGGTGGAGATGTAGAAAAATCATCATAGGTTTAGGAAAAATGAGGAGTTAGGCGTAGAATTAGGTAGGATTAGAATTAGGATTAGGATTAGGATTAATCAGGGTTTAAAATTTGTATTTAAACTCTAATCGAAAAATCACAAAATTATAGAATTGATCAGAAAAATATTCTGGCTTTAGATAAAGAGTCCAAAGAGAAAAATAAAACTGATCAGAAAATTGAAGTACAAAAATTTACGTAGTAAGATACGTACTACTGGAACAGGGAGTTACACCAACACTTGGCTCGATCCTACTTCGCAAGATCGCTTCTAAGCGAGCTAGAAGTAGTTCGCCATTCGGAATTGCTCCCACAGCCGTTGAACTAATCTAACGATGGTTCGGAGTCCAACACTCGGCTCGACTTTACTTCCCCGGCTCGTCCATAGGCGAGCCAGAAGTAGATCGCCGTTCGGAATTGCTCCCACAGCCATTGAATGGTTCGGAGTCCAACACATGGCTCGATTCTACTTCGCAAGTTCGCTCCTAAGCGAGCTAGAAGTAGTTCGCCATTCGGAATTGCTCCCACAACTGTTGAACTAATCTAACGATGGTTCGGAGTCCAACACTCGGCTCGACTTTACATCCCCGGCTCGCCCATAGGCGAGCCAGAAGTAGATCGCCGTTCGGAATTGCTCCCACAGCCGTTGAATGGTTCGGAGTCCAACACTTGGCTCGATTCTACTTCGCAAGTTCGCTTCTAAGCGAGCTAGAAGTAGTTCGCCATTCGGAATTGCTCCCACAACCGTTGAACTAACCTAACGATGGTCGGGGTCCTATGGCTCGACTTTACTTCACCGGCTCGTCCTCAAGCGGGCCGGAGGTAGATGGCCTTTCCGAACTGCCCCCACAACCATCGAGTCGAGCGGACGAGGTACCGACCCTCATATATGGCAAAAAAACCTTCCGAGGCGAAACCACCGTCAGATCGTCTCAAAATGTGTGCTAGAGTGTGATGAACGGATCTGATTAAGCCACGTGTCCACAAAACGACAAGATAGCGTTTTATTGGGACTTGCGCCTCTCTCCTCGAAATCCACATCCTAATAATGATCAGCTGTCGAGATCAAGCCACGTGGCCCAGCCTCGGAACATTTGCAATTCTGCCGGGCCACTGAGTCGAACCGGTACGAAATAAGTAGAAGTCAGGACCACGGCTCGCTAACTACCCCCATGACCATCGAGCCGAGTGGACGAGGCACCAACCCTCGTATATGGCGAAAAAACCTTCCGAGGTGAAACCACCGTCGGATCGTCTCAAAATACGTGCTAGGGTATGATGAACGGAACCAACAACGCCACGTGTCCGCAAAACGACAAGATAGCATTTTCTTGGGAACCGGACCCGCTTCGAGATTCGTGCAACCATCCAACGGCTGTGATCGCCTCGCTTCGCTCAGCTCCAAACGCCGAGCGACAAGCAACCAGAACCAACCTTGGGCAAAAGTCACTCCGGTCACCGAGCGGGTGTCCAGCCGACCCGTTCCGAGCGAGTGTCCAGCCGAGCCTCGAAAGAAAGTTTGAGTTAAGGTTTAGGGGACCTTCCCCTCGGTTCTGGACTTTGGTCATCACCTCATCCACCGTGATCTCCCCTGACCCTGACACCCACGTCGGAGCCGTCAGAGTCAGGAGAAGATCATGGTGGAAGAGCGACCACCCATCCTCCCGAAGCGACCTCCCCCTCGGTTCCGGACTTCGGTCACCACCTCTTCTACCGTGATCTCCCCCGATCCTGACCCCCACATCCGAGCCGTCAGAATCGGGAGAAGATCATGGTTAAAGAACGGCGACCCATCCTCCCGAAGAACCTTTCCCTCGGGTCCGGACTACGGTCGCCAACTCTTCTGCCTTGTCCTCTCTCGGCCCTGACACCCACATCGTAGTCGTCAGGAACGGGAAAAGAACAAGGCAGAAGGGTGACCACCCCTCCGAACCTCTTGAGGTGAGAATTTTTCACAAGGCTGGCATCCGCCCAAGGGCAGACACCATCGATGCCACTAGAGTTCAAGACTACAATGACTGAAACCACAAGGGGGGTGTGGTACTTATAGCCGTCCCCCAAGAGACTGTCATTATGACCCTCGAGAATCCAACAGTCACACCTAGGGAGCTGAAGCGCCGCGTATTTATTAAGGGGCCCCACTCTCAATGCCCTTGGGAAGGTGGAACGCCCCCACGGATCTCGGAGCGCCATTTAATGTTATTAGGGGACTGGTCCCATCTTTTCAGAACGATGCTCGAATGGCCAAGGGCCCGCACTCCTATTCAGGCCGCGTGGCCGCAACTTCGAAACAGCTGTACCTTGGCCGCCGCACCGAGCCGCACCTGAAGGCGACGAGCAAGATTCAGAACCGCAGCTAAAGCGTGAGTTTCGAGGCCAAGATGCTCGACGAGGCAAACACTCGCCTCGCGGTACAGTTCGAGCCTACCCTAGCTAGCGCAATTACAGCACAACAAGAAACCAGCAAAGGACAGTTCGGATAAATCAACTCCAATTTTATTAATATAACTTGGATAAATTTACAAAAAGAATACAACAAAAGACAGTCCGGAAGCCCAAAGACACGACATGACCCATTCACTGCCTCCGCGGAAGGGGGACGCTCCGGTTCAGCGATACCTTGGGTCGGCGCTTCTTGACCTCCGAGCTCGTCTCTAGACCAACGAATCGAGACGCCCCCTCGCCGCTGACCCTGACAGTCGCTCCAACCGAAGCACCAATTAAAGACACCGCTACCCCGCTTTGGGCGTCAGCTGCCGTCCTACCTATAATGGGGGTTCGGCTCGCGGCATGATAGAACGTAATCCCTCGCTCAATTTCTTCGCGAGTGCACGAGGTGCTCCGGACGTTAGCCCTTACCGGCTGAGGTTTGAGCCGAGCAACCTCTTCCTCCAGTTCGACGATCCGGTCCTTCAACGTGTCGTCCTTTACAATCACTTTGAATCGAGGAAGTTTCGCCGAACCAGGATACTCGGCGCTGTCAGATATAACGCGGCGCAAATGGGTCACCTCGATGCTCTTATCGACCGTCACCCTTTGCAGCTGTTCTACCTTCCTTGCAAAGTCATCTCGTTCGGCCGAAACTCGGACCAACTCTTCCTCATTCGCAGATTGTTCGGCCTCGACTATTCGCAGATGGTGCAGTTCGACCAACACCTCCCTATACATAATCTCTAAGTTGTGAAGTATTCTCCTCGTCAGATGAACCTCGCCCTCGAGACGATCCTCCCGGGACTGCTGAAATAACTTTGCTCGGCGCCGATCCGCCGAGGTGATAAGAGTCTGCTCGGCAATTTGAAATGAA
Source organism: Hemerocallis citrina (assembly GCA_017893485.1). Lineage (NCBI taxonomy): Eukaryota > Viridiplantae > Streptophyta > Magnoliopsida > Asparagales > Asphodelaceae > Hemerocallis > Hemerocallis citrina. Next base: position 8,226,652 of record CM030361.1, read on the forward strand.
AAAGGGACAACATTGAAGTACTATATGGCCGAACCAAACACTTAGACAGAAGTCCAAAATCAAAACACAACTCTTCATTCATCAAAAGCGGTGGCCAGTCCGCAAAAGGCATTACACTATTTGAAAGAAAACAAAACAAAAAACTACAAGAATTTGCGAGGGAATCAGGGGTCCACCTGCGTCGCCGCTTCGACCACGGGCGCGTCGCCAGGTGGCCCCTCGATCTCCCCTCGACCTGGGCGTTTGCCACAGGAGGGTCGGCCTCCTCCTCCTCGTCTTCGCCTTCGAGCTCGTCGCCTTCGGCTCCCTCCTCCTCACCGCCTGAGGGCGACCCGGGCCACAGTCTGTAGCCGACCCGCTCGAAGCCGGGGACACGATCCTGAACATGGTCGAGTGCCCTCTGATAGGACCTCTCCGTGTTCTCAGCCATGTGTTTCTTCGCCTCAGCTTCGGCTTCGGCCTCGACCTCGGCCCTGATCTTCACGGCCAGCGCCTCCTTCTCCGCCTTCAGGTCGGCCAGGGACTTCACCGACGTGGCCAATTCCTCGGCGGCCTTTGTAGCCTTGGCAGACTCCGCATCGAGCCGCCCCTTGACCCTTTCCAGGTCGGCTTCAAGATCAGCGACTCGGACTTCCAATGCCTCGGCTCGTCTCTGCTCGGCCTCGAGTTCCCGGACCGCCTTGACCTTCGCCGCCCTGTCTTTATCGCTGGCGGCCCTCAGCTCCTTCTCCTGCTCGGCGAACGTCTTGAGCAGATGGCCGAAATGGCAAGTAGCCTGCGGAAGACAAAGGTAAGCGCAATGTGCAACCCGAGCAGTAAACTTGAAGAAATTCGCAAAGAGAAACTTACCGACACGAGCGATCGAGCCACTTCGTAGGTGTCGTCGCCAACCGTCCCCGCATTCAGTGCGGCTTTGTCCTTCGGGGTCGCCAAGTGCTTGACGACCTGCACAGACATCTGCGAGTTGCCGAGGAATCCGTCGTGATTCTTCACTCGCCAGTTCGGCACAAACAACTGCTTGTGCTGCTCGGTCAGGATCTCCTCGGCCGCTTTGGTCAACGGTGGAGCCTCGAGCAACAAAGCCGCGTTGACATCAAAGGCCCCCTCAATCTGGACCGGGGCCACAGGGACCGAAGGCTCCTCGACAACGACCACCTCCGAAGGTGCCTCAGTAGTTGGAGGAGGCGGGGTGGTAGTCGCAGCGACCGTGGGCTGCGGAGTCCACGAGGCAGCTGCGGCCGCCCTCTTCCTCTTCCTGCCCCCGGCCAACTTGGACCTATCGGCCATCATAGCGTTGAAATCAATCTTCATCGCTTCTGCATCAGACAACAAAAAACGAGTCAGCAAGACGAACTAAAGACTTGAAAGAAAAATGAAAATAAATGAGATGTCAGGAGCATACTCGGGTCGATGGGGCTAAGGCCGGACCCGAACAACACCTCCTCCGTCAACTCCCTCCAACTCAGCAAGGGAAGGGCCATGATCTTTCTCGCCACCTCCTCCTCGGCCTCAGACAGTACAGGGTCGGCTCTCGCAAATTTCGGCACCTCCGGTTTCCACCGGGTCGGAATGTGCCGTATCGGCTCCCCCCTTAATATAAAATACTTCTCTTTCCAACCCTTAATCGAGTCCGGGTTTTCTATGATCCTAACACCCTTCCTCGGCCCCAAGTAGTACCGATGCTCTGTCTTGTGCATCCGGTTTATCCGATACAGACCTCGGAAGACCGTTAGGTCCGGCTCGACTTCGGCTTTGCGGCACTGAAGCAAGAAAGCATTTACGTGATGCCATGTGTTCGGCATAAATTGGGTCGGCGCGAGGCAAAACCAGCCGAGGATCTAGAGAATGAAAGGATGCAACGAAAAGCGTAGTCCGGCATTCAGGGAGTCGAAGTCGAACATGCACATGTCCGACGATGACAGCTTGGAATTCGCTCGCATCCCGGGGCCGGGAATCATCAACTTGTACTCCAGAGGGATGGCGAATCCCTTTCTGATCCGAAGGAGATCCCTCTCGGATAGCACCGAAGTAATCTCGTCGGCCTCGGTAGGAAGGGCCGGGTTGGGTTCTTCAAGGACTTTCGACTTTCCGTAGACCGCCTTCTCCAGGAGGTCGCCCTCGTACTGCCTGACCCCCGAATGTCCGAACAGAACAGAGGGGTATCATCCCATCTCAGGGGCTTGCTTCGGGTTTTCCACAATCACCTCAACCACGGGAGATTGGGTCGCCACCCTCTTCTTCTTCTTCTCCTGCCTCGCCTCGGTAGCCGATGGCTCAGCGACCTGCTTTCCCTTCCTTCGGACCTCCGCCCTTTTCCTCTCCTCGGCGCCATCATCACCCGAAGACGAGGCCCCACTCCCCGAGTTCACTCTTGACATCTCTAGAAAAAAGCTAAGGCTAAGTAGACTGACCTTTGAAGTGACGTTCACGGTCGGAATGTGCTCGCCGGAAATCGCCTGGCCCACGCGACAGCTAACGTCACCGTCTTGGAGCAAGAGTCGCCGCTAGCAGAGAACTTAGAGAACAAAAGTGAAATCTTGGAGTGAAAAGTAAGAAATGAGCTTGGGGGTGGAGGAGTGAAAACTTATAACCCCAAAGGATAGTGGGCCTCCTTGGGAACCTCAAAGGCCCACTAAGAAGCCAAAGCGCCAAGCGGAAAGTTGTGACGTTTCGAAAGGCAAAAACCTCGAATCACTCAAGTCTATGACCCTGCCATCGGTCTGCCAAGCCGAGCTATCGGACAGCCTGGCTAAGCAACCGAGCTACTGAGTCCCTTCAAAACATCAAACTCCATACCTCGGCCGACGTCGCCGAACCTCCGAGCCGAGATGACGAGGAACCGATCCTCGTATATGGAGAAAAATCCTTTCGAGGCAAAATCACCGTCGGATCTCTCCAAAATTTGCGTCAGAATTCGACGGACGGTTCAGATTGCGCCACGCCCACAAAACGACAAGATAACGTTTTCTCGTGATCTGAACCCCATCCTCGTGATGTGCACCATGATGGACGGATCAGATCCGGCCACGTGTACCTTCCGAACTGCCTGCCATCGGCCTGCTCAACCGAGCTACCGAACAGCTTAGTCGAGCAGCCGAGCCACTGGGCTCGAAAAAATGGAACCATCAAGAGACGCTTCCTTCGAGCAGCCGAGCCACTGGGCTCGAAAAAAAGGTACCAGTAAGAGACGCAACCTTCAAGTACCCAACTCAGCGCCACGTCCAACGCCGCTTAGACTCCGAGCCGAGATGACGAGGAACCGACCCTCGTATATGGCAAAAAAATATGCCGACCCATATCAGCCGTTGGATCTTGTAAAAAAGCGCGCTCGTCATGATGGACGGCCCAGATGCCGCCATGTCCACTAAATGACAAGATAGCGTTTTATGGGGATCCACGCTGAGATGGACGGCCCAGATGATGCCACGTACCTCGGAGGATCCGAGCCGAGGAGCTAGACCATCGAGCCGAAGCGCTGATCCTCCGAGCCGAGATGACGAGGAACCGACCCTCGTATATGGCAAAAAAATATGCCGACCCATATCGGCCGTTGGATCTTGTAAAAAAGCGCGCTCGTCATGATGGACGGCCCGGATGCTGCCACGTCCACTAAACGACAAGATAGCATTTTATGGGGATCCACGCTGAGATGGACAGCCCAGATGATGCCACGTACCTCGGAGGATCCGAGCCGAGGAGCTAGACCACCGAGCCGAGGCGCTGATCCTCCGAGCCGAGGAGCCGACCCTCGTATACGGCAAAAAAGCCTGCCGAGGAACGGGGACCGTCTGATTACTCCGAAATTCACGCTCCGCGCAGATCGAAGGTCCAGATTACGCCACGTCATAAATTAGTATTTAAAAATCGATTTTTATCTATTTAAATTGTTTTATTTATTTAAAAATTGCGAAAAATTGCTAAAAATTCGGGAAAATTAGCTAAAAATTCTAGGAAATAATTAAAAATTCGGGGGGATATTTTTGAGCCCCTGAACGAACAATTATTGCCTAGAATGTACTGTTAAGCCCCCCGAACGATTAGTTAACACATCGCAAAATTAAATAAATAGCCCGAAAAAATAGATAAAAACTCGATACGGCTTTAGAACATTATACAGATTCAAAAAGGGCGAAGTTACCATACTACCCACTTCAAGATTCAAAATTCCCCATTCGGACTCCGATACAACTTCACTAGCCACTAAAACAGTCAAACTACTCCTCAAAGACTGACCATCCTCAGCCTTTAGGAGTGGGGGGCTCGTGATGTGGCTAAAAATGGGGGTTTAATCGAGACCGTCCAAATTGGGCACGAATCCTGAAGCCCAGGGGTAAAACAGTAATTTCACTTACTAACGGATCTGAAGCGGAAACTGGTTCTCTCCCCAAGGAACCGTTAACCCGCGAACGGATCCACCTCAACTGGGTGCGGGTGTCAATCCGCAATAAACTCGGTCCAATAGGATAGAATTAGGGTTTCTGATTGATATTAATCAACGACCCTGATTCATATCTATCCTTTCACTGGGGATTAGGGATTACATTCCTAATCTGTTTACAAGGAGAATATTCCTTATTAGATGACGGGGATTACATTCCTAATCTGTTTCCTGAGACGCCTATAAATACCCCCCACCCATCTCCATTAAGAGGTAATCAATATTTCTCCAGTTTTTGCGCTCTTTCATAGTCTTCCTAGATTACTGACTTGAGCATCGGAGGGTGCGTCGCCGGGAACAACCCCGGTGTCTCGCACTTTTTGCAGGCGTACGGCAGGAGCGACGATCATACCCCGACGGAACAGGTATACAGGTTTACTATTCAGTTTCCCTAAGAATCCACAAATACTATCTGTTTGCCCCCACACCAAATTTAGCAGCAACAACCTGTAACTATGTTTCTTTCTAGTTGTTGGTTATGAACTGTTTCTTAGTTTATTATTATACAGTCTGTGATTATACATGCTTGCGTGGTTGTTATTGTCCTGTTGTTGAGTTACCTGTACAGCTTATGAATGGTATATTCACATCATTCGCTGGGCCTCAGTCACGTACTCGTACTTTCGTATTTTGGAAAGCGGGGCGTGACATGTTGTTTGATTTAAATAGTGCTGATAATTCGTTTAATTGGCTAATCTTTAACAATTTGCTGAATGTAGGAACTTCAAAGTTACTTACAAATTGTGTGTGTTGTAGACGATGGATATGCATCACGTTTGAATAAGTCTGCACTATGTATGCTTCTCCATCGAATTTGGAAAACACTTCTAACTTGAAGTATCGGTATGATCTACTCTAATCTTTCTTAGTATTTTCATGTGTTGTATGTGTTAATATTTTGTGCGTTTGATCACATGATTGAGAGTTTTAGATCATAATTATTCTCATTTTGAAACTAGCATGTTTAGGGTTATCAAATATACATTGTCATATTATGTGTATAGACATATTGGCTAAATCCATCGTTTGCAGTTTGTGTGAGATTTTATATTTACTTATCTAATAAAATTTAACATACAAGGTGTATAACAAATGTCTGTAACCTAGGAGAGAGCATCTCTTAGTCTCTTAATATAGGATATGACTCAATTAGTTACGTTTTATTCTTTCTCGTTCATTGTACTGTGTATGCAAAGTTGAATTATAACATGTTAGTTATTATCTCATTTAGCGTAATGAAGACGATGAAGAACGAATAAAGAAAAGAACTCTTTGCTCAATATGTTTGAACAAGTGGACATTGTTAGAATCACTAAAGATTTCAAATAGTTTTGTGAAATTTGGTAGAGTAATTTCGTATTAACTCATATTGTTATTATTTTATAATGTGCTTGTATAGTCAACGGCATATGTAAGTTGAGTTTAACAAACGAAGCAATTGACGATAGTAGTTCTAATTTGTGTAGTCCTTGAACACAGCATAATAGGCTCGGACATGTGAACTATATAAACTGTGTATTCTTGTTAAAACTCATAACTCTGCTATATGACACCTCATTAAATATGACAATTGTGAAATTTGTGCTCAGATTATGATCACTAGAAAATCATTTAGTATGATCTCTTGGAGCACACAACTTCTTAAGCCAATACATTCTGATATTTGTGATCTCAGTAGCTTTGTGACTAGATGAGATGATGATTGGTCAGAAGTATTTAATCACCTATGTAGATGATTATTGAATATTCGTCATATATATATGGAGGATGCAGCACTGGCTACTTTGATGAATTAAAATAAATATTAAGATCAAAATATTTTAGATTTGATAGAAGTGGTGAATATATTTTAACAATTTTAGAGAAGTTTGCATTTGACATAATCTCTAGTGCACTCTATTTACAATAGTCAAAACGGCATTGATAAAAGTTAGAATCAAACACTTAGTGAAATGTTGAATTTTATACTATTGACTGTTGTTTGACTTTGTGTAATTGTGGGCGATATTGTATTGTTAATCATATTTCCAATATGTTACTACACTCTAAATTATTTACACCTTGTAGACTATAGGATAGAAACACAAATAATTTTGTTAAAGTAAAAACATGTGGTGTGATACATTTGTTAGAGTACATGACCATAGAAGGCCTAAAGTATGACCTATAACAAATATTTGTGTGTACTTAGAAAGTGTAGAATGTAATTCTGTAGATAGATGTTGGATCTATCTAATTTATTTTAGAAGAATCTAGACTTGTAAAGTTCTTTGAAGATGTGTTCATCAAAGATAGATGTATGAAATTATCTAGTCCTACAAATACGGTCAATGATTTACAGTTGAAATTAAGAACCAGCCTTACTGACACTTAAAACTTCAATGACAAATGTGCCAAGAAGAGTCTTTAGTAGATAATGAAATGAATTTTGAGCTTATACAATAATATTTTGAACCAATTGATTTGCCAAAAGGAGCTAAAACTATAGTAAGTGAGGTTTGTAGAAGAAATTTATTAATTTTGCAATGAGGGGAAGATTTGTTAAAGTCTACTCACATGTATGTTATGTTGCTACAATAAGTATTCTTCTTGCCCTTACATCATTGAAAATTTTGTTATTCATAAAAGATATTTGAATAGTTTTGTATTTGATATTTTGTATTAAAAAGTTTTGTACTAAAAAGTTTTGTACTGAAAAGTTTGCACTAATATGTTTAGTGAACAAGATTTACAAATTGGTAAAATCATTGTATGTTTTAAAATATGTGTTAACTGAGGCATAAATAATTTGACAAACTTAAAGAGCTTAGATTTGAATCGAGTAATTCAGACAAATATCTTTAATTCTGTGGTGAGTCAAATACAATTGCCCTCATTTATTGTTGACATGCTTGTTGATTGGAAGTGACCTTTTTATTACAAATGAAGTTAAAACTATGTTATCCAAAGTTTGCAGCATGAAATACCTAGGTGTTGTAGACACTATATTATGTGTTGTAGACACTATATTAGGTATAAGAGTGAGTTTCGGTTGGCAAGGGATAACCCTTAGTCAAACTCATTAAATCAATAATGTGTTTTAAAAGTGGGGATATAGTGATTGAAAGTGTTTTGAAATATCTTATGATTATGATAAGAGGTTGACACTTAATGATGGTGTAACTATGAGACAGGTAGGTCATTCTAAAAGAACTGAAAATCTTATGTATACAAAGATCTGCACTAGAATAAACATAGCCTTTGAAGTATGTATGATCTGCAGATTCACTAATAATCTCATACACATTTGAGTGCCCTTAAGAGGCTAATGAGATACCTGAGTAGTACTCAAGAGTTTGCTTTGTGCTACTCAAAATTTAGTGAAAGTCGACAAATAGTGAATATGTGTTCACACTAGGAGTAGCTGAAACATTATGGAGATTAAAAGGCAAACAAGCATTGCGTTCTCATCCAAGAAATCAGACATCTATGCGTTATTCTCTGCAGGGGAAGAGGCTGAGTGGATTAAATGACTTATTGCTAATCATCCACTGAGAAGTTTAACGTAAATTCTCTAATTCTGTTATGCGACTATCAAGTTACAATGCACTGTAGCTCATAACTCACTCTATAATAGTTAGAGGAGTATATTAAGGCTGAAAGAAGCCTAGTTGAACTTTCTCATAAATAAAGTGTAATTGAAATAAAATATGGCTATACTAATATTTTTGCTAAGAGACTTGAAAGTGATATAATTATCAAAACTATGAGAAAAATATAGTTAAAAGTTATTGACTCAAAAGCTTTAACATCCTAATTTTTTTGAAATTTAGAATCCAGTTGGAGCCATAGAGAAGTTCAAACTTAAGCCTCAATTTTAGGCAGTTGACATGCTTTAGATAATTTGAAAAGTTCGATGTAAATTTTGTCAATATATAATTTCATTCCAATTTTGATGTTGCTATATATTTTCATAATTTACTTAGAATTATCTTATTATTCCAAAAGAAAGTGTGAAAACTTGTCGATGTGTTTCAGATGTTTAGAATGTCGTTATATCATTCCAATTTTGATGATACATCTTTTTTTTGGATTCTTATTTCATTCTAATTTTGATGATTCAGAATTAACAATAATTGATTTGACTGTTCTATCATTCCAATATGAAACATAAAATAGTTTTTGTTCTTTATTTTGTTAAAAAAACTTGATTGTGATGCTTGCGTTATATTTTGCTAAGCTATTATTGAATTGTACTAAGCTCTTTAGTGGAACTAGATACTTTATGAAATTCGCTAGAATTCTTAGAGATGCGTCTCTTGATATTCTTGTTTTCAATAAACTAGCAAAGATTGAGGAGTTGAATCTGTCAACATAGATTTCAAAATAACGATTTGTTCAAAATGGAGGAGTAAATATAAAGTAGTGTGCAATGATAGAGTTTCAGTGTATTTTTTTCGAGAATAAATTAGTCACTTGCTTGATAAAACTTCTTTTGAGTTTAAAACTCTTGTGTTCATTGAGCTTAAAACTCTTTTGTTCTTGAAGTTTATTTGTTTTGTTTGATTTTGAAACTATGACAGATTACTCTAGTTGGTTTAGTTATTGTGAACTATTCTGTTGTGATATGGTTTGAGAACTATTTAATTATTTTGGTTTAGTCTTTTTGAACTATTCAGATTTATAATTGATTTAGTCCTTATGAACTGTACATTGAGTGATACATTTCTTCTATTTAAAGACTGCTATCAACCAGTCAGCTTCATGTTGAACTGATGAGATAATCCAGTACGTTTATATATTGAGAATATAGGAGGAGATTGTTGGATTTATAGGTATATTCTTACTATATGAATAATAATGGGTAACACGTATGTTATACGTACTAATTGTATAGATATCGGAACGCGGGTTGAGTGGGTTGATAACCCAGTACCCAATATAAATACTGGCTTGGGATAATAGTCTAGGTATTCCAATTTTGATACTTAAGGTAAATATCTCAAACAACTTATTCTTGAATATTAACTTTAATTTCTATTGTTATTATCTCTCATAATCTCTAACACTAAATCCAATCCAATCCTCGGCAACACAAAAAGTGGGAAAAGAAAAGTCACAGCAATCAAGGGCCTAGTCTAATACTGATAATTAGCACTAGTATAATGCACGTGCGATGCACGCCTACAAAAAGCATATTCACATGACTTGAAAACTTGAAGCTTAAAAAAAACAACCATATTTTGCGACATGACAACATTGATTTTATATTTAGAGGGAGAAAAAAGAACCGAATAAAGCTTGGAGGGAGAGCAAGAGACGGATTTGATTTTTGAGCTAGGAGGAAAAAATGAACCGATGAGTTAAGCTGAGATTAAGTTTGATATATATATATATTTAAAGGTGTAAGATTTTGTTCACAATTTATTTATTTTGATATTGGCATGCATGTGTTAATTATTTTTTCAATACATGCAAATTACATTTCTAACCTTCGATTGTGAAGGGATTAGGGGCAAAATTTGACAGACTTAACTCTATATTATTTTTTAGCATTTTATGTATATGGGGGTATTATAGTAAAAAACTGCCAAAATAGGGCTTTGCTTAATAATAGTATAGATTAGTATCTAACGAAGTAAAGCGTAAAGCAGGCTCCTTTAGAATTTAGATGCCAATTTAAACATGTGCAAATTTTATCTTCCTGAATTGGATGCTGTGACTGAAAATACTGCAGCTCCTTTGGATTGTTGGAACTGGATATGAACGATCATTTTGGTTTCTTGAGTAACTAACTGCAACTACATATATATAAGTACTGTTGGCATAAAATGCAATGCAACTGAGTTGCAAGTGAGATCTAATTCCAATATTTGGATAAACAACTTTAAAAATTATAGTTGCAACCTTGGTTGCAAAGCGGGGCTTACTTGTATACAACCTTTACCTTGCACTAGTAGTTTATGCGTGCGATGTATGTCTTAATAAATATAGTTTTTTTAAAAGTAAAAATTCAGACGTAGTCTGAATTTGATCTAAAATCTCATTTATAATAGTTATAAACGTGCGTTGCACGAATTGATAGATGGACAAATTAAACTAAGGCTTTCTCCCATCATAGTAGTAGAGATATACAGAAGTAAGCCCCGATTTCCAACTATTAGCCTGCTAATATTAAGTGGCAGCTATTTGGCCTACCTAACTTGTGCTTTCTAACCTTTTTTTAATATCATGTCTTTAACATTATAATTGTAACTGCAGTTGCAGCTAAAGTTGTAATTACAACTGCAACTACTACGATTGGATTTGCAATGCAAATGGTAATTACCACAAGATTCTTCTAATTCTTCTCAGTCTGCTTTTAAAAGAAATTTGAAATATTAATCTTCATTTGAAGTTGTGACCCTAACATTAGAAGTATAAGAATTCAAAGGTTTCTTTATTTCTATCTCAAAAGAAAAAGAAAAAAAAAGGTGTGCAGTTCTAAATTAATTTTCAAAAATGTGATAAAGAATGCAAAGTTTCACAGGTAAACACATCCCCACTATGACATTCATGCATCTTTCTGCAGCAACTGAACATGTAAATCTCAAATTTAGAGAGGATCAGTTTGGGATGTGGGGTTTGAAATGAGTTGGGATCCTATTTGTGCTCCTCCTGAATACGTTTATCTCATCCCATATGGTCGATGTCGATGTCGATGTCGATGTCGTCGTCATCTCTGGTCTGTTTCAGCACAAATATTGTGGTGAATTTTTGGAGCACAAGTCCTAATCTTAGGAAGCTTCCACAATGGGGAAATTGCTGTAATTAGATAGAAAGCTAACTGCCGACCACCCAATAGCGGACAATAATTGTATTTTAGTTAGGGCTCAAATCGGTCTGATATAGTAGAGTCTTGAGAGCATCCCCAAGTTATTATCAAAAAATGGCAAAATGTATATTTATGTATAAAATTTTAAACATTTGTTGTAGTCATCCAATGCTATTTTATAGCAATTTAAGATATAAAAAAATACTAGACGGACTTTAAAGTTATATCGGAAGGGCGAAACGAATTATTTAATTAATTTTTAAATGTTTGACGGATGTTGAAGTTACGTCGGAAGGAGAAATTTTTTTTAGAAAAGTGACAGACCACGGTTTTTTCGAATTTTTTTCAAATTTTTTGATATTTAAAACCATGTTTTAGTTGAAAAAAAAATTTAATGGCCCCCCCACTAGACGGATCTTCAAGATCCGTCCCGGGGAGAGGATTTTTTTTTTTTTTTGGCTTCTTTTTATTACGAAAAAGTATTCTTTTTTAGGGACGGAAAGTGAAGTTGCGTCGGAAAATTAAAAAATAATTTTTTTCAGTGGGACGGAGAGTGAAGTTGCGTCCTTTATAATATTCATTTCTCTCTTTTCTACTCTCATTTATAGCAATCTACTGTCGCTATTTTGTCAAAAAATGCATCAATAGCAAACGACTGCAGCTGGTCATTTGCTATAAAATGCATTTTATGCATAAATAGCACACGACTGTGGATGCTCTAGGATGGTAAAGTTTGATGGTGGAGTTAGGGCCGGCCTTGAGTTCGCAGGGGCCGAGGCGACTTCCGAAATGGGGCCCTTCATACATTTTTTTTAAAAAAAAAACATATATACAAAAATTTGCACATTGTTTAAAGAAAATATACAAAATATATATCATTGAATAATTGAGAAGAAATGACCAAAGTGAGTTTGTTTTAAATGTGGATTTCGGGTTTAGAGTAAGGATTTTGGGTTTGAATTTGAATATGTGTTTCATGTTTGAATTTCTATTAATTTAAATGTGAATTTGTTTTTAAATCACCCAAATTTAAGGCATCAAATTCAATCAAGCCCAAACCCAAATCATTTAAGCAAAATTTTAAAGACCAAATATTTATTTTTGGGGGTCCTTAATAACATTTTTTTAACGCAAAAAATACGTGTCTATATGTACAAGAGGAGTACAAATTTGGGGACTCCTAAAATTGTAAATTATCCGGGAGCCTGAGGCGGTGTCACGCCCCGATTCCCAAAAATACGGAATACGAGCACGTAACAAAAGCCCAGCGAATGATTATTATCATCCTTAAGCTGTTTCAAGAAATCTTTACAACATGTCACAGTAAAATCAGAGTCGGAAGCCAGAAAAATCAACCACATGCACATATGAACCAAATACCAACAAGAATACTTGAAAAAAAATGTATTAATCTCAAATAGTCATGATCTGAAATAACACAAATAATCCTGGGTCACATCGCCCAAATACAAGAAATAATACAAGTCTCAAAATACAATATTGTCCAAAATAAGCAACAAGAATAGTAATAGCAAATTTCAGCCTCTAGCCCATCATCTTGCCAATACCTTTAGGAACCTGTCCTCCAAAATCTGCAATTCACATAATGCAGGAAAAAGAAAAAGAGAAAACACAGTACCCATCAATGGCAAGTCCGGGTCACCAATAGAATAGGATACAAGCACATGGACACTATCTAATCACAGGATATACTAACAGGTATAGGTAAACATATGTCAAGTGTCAACAGTTAAACAGGTAACATGTATAATTATCAGGTATTCAGGTAATCATGTAATCATGTATCAAGTATCAGGAAAACAGGTAACAGGAATATTAGGATAATCAGGTAACAGGTATACAGGTAACAGGTAATCATGTAATCATGTATTAATATCTTGTATTATTACTATCTAGGTAACACTTCATGTGCCATCTTTTTATCACATGGTTGTTACAGTCAATGCAGTTTCGCTTTAGATTTCATAGTGGACCATAGAGGACAGTATACTCAGGTACAGGAAAACAGGTTCATGAATCATAACAGGTACACGAATCATCCGATTCATGCAGCAACAGGTTCATGAAGCAACAGGTACACGACCAACAGGTATGTGCAGCAACAGGTAACAGGTACATAAAGCAAAGGTCCATGCAGCAGCAGGTACACGACCAAAAGGTACGTGCAGCAACAGGTAACAGGTATATGAACCAACAGGTCCATGCAGCAAAATGGGAAACACGGGCCCCCTTCCGAGTACACGTTTCCGAATTATCCACTATTAGATCTTTCCCATAAACCCCGGCTTAGTTACTTTTATTATTAAGATCATCAACAGGCATGGGAGTGTACTAAATAATGTCAAACTAACAGGTTATAATCAGGTTTAGACTCAGGGAATTAGATCAGCAAGTATAGGTACCAAACATTCACAAATACGAGCAAAATGGTATATATTTATAAACAGGACAGCAAGACCAGTATGTACATAAACAGTGATCCAAAGATCTACAGGCATGCAAATCATAATCCGTCAAAGGATCTGGCAACTAGACTTCCACACGCTTCTAACAGTTATAATAAATCTATATACTAGTTCACAACATCTCGGCTTAAAAGTCATTTCAACACAGATTTTGATGGATCTGGAATTCTTCAACACCGCTGTACAAAATCATGCATACCTTGCACACAGCGCATCAAAATCCACTTCCGCCAAAACGGGATGAAAGTATACACAATTACCCAACTTTCATATCTCTCATAAAATATTCATACAGTAATTAGAAATAAGGTGAACACGGCATTCAACATACAATCACACGCAGTTTACAGCAAAAGTGCTCTATAGAAAAGGATATAAGGCATCACTCAAAACTCATCTTTTAATTACCACAAAAATCAGAGAACTACCTAACATCATGGTGAAACACTGGACAAAATCTTGTGGCACGAAATTATGTCTAACTTGGATCTTGAAAATAAATTGGTGATAAAATCTACCCCGAAATGAATCTGGGAACTATCGGCATACAGTTACTAAAATAATCATAACTAATTCATACGAACTCCAAACAGGGTGAAATCAGTGGGATTAGAAATTAGATTCAATTCTCTACAAATTACTCAGAAATAGTCATGTTGAGATTCGGACTCTAATCCAGGTAAAAACAACAATCAATCCAGTTCAATCCAAATTTCCAGATTTCTCAACCAAACTTCAAAACGTCATAACTTCCTCAAAAATCATCAAAACTCTTCCAAATTCAAAACTCTATCTACCCACTATCCAAATGTCATAATGGAGGGTATCTAACATTTCAAAATCTAGTATTTCTCATATGGGTGTTCAAACATACATCGGGTATACAATATGTCACATACGCGATAACAATCGCGTTTGGGTGAAACCTAAGACACAATCCTATCAAACTCCATGTCCTAAGTCGTCTATGGCCTGTTTTGAACAATAGAGACGAAACCCACAATTAAAAATATGATCTTTGGCCGTCTCTAGTCTCAAACTATCCTATGTGTGAACTTTCGACTTGTATCAACCTAAGGAATTTAAGTACAAGTTACTTGCCTTGTTGATGATGAACACAGCGCTATGAAGCCTAGAAATAAAAACCCACGTGCAAAAGTCCTTCCACGCGCGATTCCAAGCGAACCCACGAACCGAAACTTGCCTACGATCGTCTTCTTGAAGCACAAACTCAATCGAATGATACCCACTTCTCCAAATCAGCAAAGGGAGGTGTAGGGGCTGTTATGAGATGGTTGGGGGCTGTTTTGGGTAGGGTTCGGCCACACAAAGGGAGAAGAGAAGGGTTTTTGGAGGCGGAGTTGTATTATATGGTGGAAGGGGGTGATGTTTGTGGTCGGCCAAGGCAAAGGGAGAGTAGAGGGAGGGTCGGCCTGGGGGCTAGGAGATGCAGGCCGAGTGAGAGCAAGAGGGGTAGCCGGCAATGAATAGGAGAGGGAGAGAGAATATTAGGGTTAGGGATTAATTAGTGTTTAGGGATATATATAGGAGATCAAATGTGGGTTAATGGGTAGTGGATATCAATATGAAACAATAGGTATACAATTGGGTAATGGATATTGGGTAGATTTCGAATGGGGATACAAAATACAATGAATCCTATAGCTCCTAAAAATCTCCTTAAGGGCCAAAAATCTCATATTGGCCAAAACACTTTTAAAAATTCACCATGACCCAAAAATAATTAACAAATATGAATGAGACCAAGAAAATGCGAAAAAGAATTCAAAATGGCGGAAAACGGACGATCGGCGTACAAACAACACACGGAGGTCAAAAATATAAGAAAAATAATATAAAATAAAAATAATCCAATAAGAAAATTAATACAATAACTTATAAATATAATTTATGAAATAATCTAATTTTAACAATAAAAATAATTTGCGAAAATTTTAAATTCAGAAAATATCGAAAAATACATTTATGGGAAAACAGGGGTTACAGGCGGTCTCCTCACCGGCCTTAAGGGTAGGGCCGGCCCTGGGTGGAGTCTGATTTCACCCAAATTTAAAGCATCAAATTCGATCAAGCCAAACCCAAATAATTTAAGCAAATTCTAAAGACCAAATATTTATTTTTAGGGGTCCTTAATAACATTTTTTAACGCAAAAAATACGTGTCTATATTTACAAGAGGAGTACAAATTTGGGGACTCCTAATATTGTAAATTATCCGGGAGCTTGAGGCGGTCTCCTCACCAGCCTCAAGGGTAGGACCGGCCCTGGGTGGAGTCTGCTCACCGGCCTCAAGGGTAGGGCCGGCCTTGGGTGGAGTCCGATTTCAAGTTTTATATAAAAAAATATTTACAACGAAAAAATACTAACAAAGACCATAACTAAACCATGGTTTCTTCTAATTATTTTCATGTATTTCACTTAGACCCTAGAAAGATGTGCTTTGATATGTCTGTTTTAAGTCGACTTGTAGCATTCTGCAGTGCATATAAATTTTGGTAACTAGTACCCGGCCGCGACATGATATACTTTGAAGAAGAAAATATATTTGAAATAATCATTAATTATTCTCTGTCAGTGTAATATAAGAAAAAGTAAGTAATATATATTCTCTTCTAAAGTTAGGGAAACATAATGGTTATATATCCCTTTTATGAAAGAAAAAAATTCCCTCTAGGTATCTTCAAAGATCAGAGTCCCAAAAGTATCTTCTTTTTTGTGGTTGTTGCAAGTTGCATAGATCACTATACAAAATATCAATTCTCTTTTGTACCAATTAAATTTTTATTTATTTTATTTTGTTTTGAAGAATATGAACAAAAAGAAATGCACACACATAACAAAAAGAAATCCATATTTTGTTATGTATATATATATATATACACATAATTTTTCAAACAAAGTCTCTTCTCCTCTCACTTTCTCAATCTCAAAATCTCACGGCTCTTCCTGAACCCACCCATCCCCCAACAGCTTTAATTAGTAACATTCAATTATATAACATTATGATTTGACAGAGATTCTCTAAACTATCTACATGTGAGGATAATACTGAAGATTTCAGTAATTACGATATAAATGATATTCATAAATTTTTTCCAATTATCTCATATATTTTTTTGAGTTGTGTATAAATTTATAAATTTCTGAAAATTATTTTAGGCTCTGCAGTTTTGCACCTGGTAACGCATGTTCACAATTAATTAATCGGGAGACGGAAGAAAAGCATCAGAAGTCTCACACTCACCTCCCCTATATATATATATATATATATATGTCACTTCATGTTCCCGACGTTCCTTTCGGTTTTTTCGGCTGCTTGAAGTCTTCTCAGACTTTACCTCCTCCTACACCCCCCACCAAAGTCTAGCCTACCAACTCATCACCCACCAATATGTTCATCTAGTTAATTCATACTAAAACTCTCTCTCTCTCTCCTCAATGGAGAATCTGGAACATGATAAGCCTCCGAGTAGAGTGGTGCAGAAAGAAACAGCCTTGCTCAGCATCGCATGCCTCCTTTTGATGAGTGCTGCCGGGAGTGCGCTCATCGTGTGGTGGGCAATATCTTTCCACCACGATAACGACGAGCTTTGGATGGTGCCCGTCGGCTTAGTCCTCGTCGGCACTCCCCTCATCGCTTGGGCCTCCGTCTGGGCCTCAGGATCGTGGCAACCCAAAGTCCTCTTCACGGTCCAGACACGTCAAGATAATGCTCCCCATGATCCTCAGCTAGGGTTGATCACAGTATAGAAAGTGTTTGGTTCGTTACAATTAGTTATAATTTTAGACATATTATCTTGTTCCTAAGGGTTATTTTATATATAATATATATTGATATAAGTTTTTTTTGATCTGAATATTGATATAAGTTTTATGTATGTGATCATCATGTTCATATATATCTATATAATAAAACACGAAGAAAGCTATCAAGTGGCTCTTCTTCAATCTCTAAAAAATCAAAGGCTTAGATCTAACCTCACAAAACATATTTTTCCCCCAAAAGTTTTCTCCCAAAATTCAAATTCAAATCTCCCATCCAAAACAACTCCTATATTTATTTAATTTTTTTTCTCTCTCTCCCTCCCTATTTTATTCAAAAAATTAAGAAAATAAAAATTTTTAAAAATTTTTAAAAATTTAAAAATTAAAAAACTAAAAAATTTAAAATTTAAAAACTTTAAAAACAATTCAAAAATAAATTAAAAAAAATCATATAATATGTTTTTGCTCTATATTTGCTACTTCAATTAATTTGCTGGACCTCCAAAACGATTTTATATGATTAAATAAGGTGCACTATTCCGAAGACGTGTGACACGTCTGGCCAAACCTAGTATATATATATTTTTTAATGTTTGTTGTAATTATATGGAAAAGAAGATGAATTAAAATAGTAGTTATGAATAGCCAACAGATCAGCTTGAGGGTGTTGTTTTGTTTTGTTGCTTGGCGAGGCTTCAGCTGGTGACGGAAACTCGGAAAGCAAATAATATATACCGAGAATTAAGAGTTGGAAATTAATTGAATGATTGATGTGATACCATTATATATTATTAGATAATTATTATAGTTACTATTAATTACTACAAAGTCTTAAAGCATCTGTAGTTGTTTAAAGTCAATTTTTGCATATTTAATATTGATGCGGTTTGTTTTCGGAGAACGTGTGGATGCACCAGGCGTGAGTTCTTACTCGATTTGTATTGAAGGAGGAGACACCTATGCAGACGATCCTTGGCTGGACGAACGATACTGAGGTAGGCGGTATTGAGGCTGATGCTCGGCTCGGATCCGAGGGTCTCGTGTACCTGCAGACGGTCGCGGAACACCGGGGTTGGTCCCGGTGGCAGACCCTCCGACGATCTAGTCAGTCACTAAGGGAGAGTAACAGTAACTAGGGTTTGAGTGGAGAAGTTTTTGATTACCTGGAGAAGGAGTAGGGGTCTGGTATTTATAGAAGATGGCAACCGGGTCTGGACCAGTTTGGGGCCGGGTCTGGATCCGATTGCCCATGTGGCTGAAGCGGTGGAAACCCGGGAGGTTTAGGGCTGACGTGGCAGATGCCCGGGCAGTTCCCGGGCTGACGTAGCAGTGGTCTGGGCGGTTTTCCGACGCTGACGTGGCGGATCTGGAGGATCAGGAGGTGCGCGCATCCTGAGGGGATCCTGTAGCCCAGGATGGGCCACGTCGTTCCTAACCCATATCACAAGCCCCACACTCCTGTAGGGCTGGGTGAATCAGCCCTGTAGGAGTGATTCTTCGCCTTCGTAGGAAGAGCAGGGTGGATGTTGGGGTGAGAAAGTAGGATCTGCTATCTTCTGAAGAGGCCAGGGGTAGGAGGAATGGATCCCTTATTGGAGTTTGCGTCAGAGGCTGTGTAGAGGAGTGGGAGAGCCAGAGCGACGCTTGCCGAGGCCTGGGGGTCAGCAGACGAGCCCATGGGGTCAGCGGACGAGCCCCAAGGGTCGGCAGATGACCACTTCGCTAGTTGGAAGAGCGAGGGGACGTCGAGGCCTTCCGTTGGGGCTTGATTTGCCGAGCATTTAGGGGTCGGTGGCCGAGCTCCTGGGGTCGGTAGACGGTCCCCTCGCTAGTTGGAAGAGCGAGAGGATGTTGAGGTTGATTTTGTAGGAGATTGGTTCAAAGAGTGTTTGGGGGTTGGCAGACGAGCTCCTTGGGTCGGCGGACGAGCTCCAAGGGTCGGTAGACGATCCCTTTGCTTGTTGGAAGAGCGAGGGGACGTCGAGGCCTTCCGTTGGGGCTCGATTTTGGGGGAGGTCGGCTTACCGAGTGCTTGGGGGTCGGCAGACGAGCTCCTTGGGTCGGTGGACGATCTCCTCGCTAGTTGGAAGAGCGAGGAGGCGAGGTTTTCTTTTGGGGCTCGGTTTGTCGAGCACTAGGGGTCGACGGACGAGTCCCTCGCGATCAGAGGTGGGCTCGTGGGGCTCGCGGTGCTATCCGAGCTCCGAGTCCTTCCGAGTTAAAGGTGGCTAGCTGGGTCTCGCGGTGCTATCCGAGCCCCGAGCCCCTCTGAATCAAAGGAGGGCAGTTGGGGCTCGTGATGCTATCCGAGCTCCGAGCCTCACTGAATCAAAGGATGGCAGTTGGGGCTCGTGGTGCTATCCGAGCGCCGAGCCCCACTGAATCATAGGAGGGCAGTTGGGGCTCGGGATGCTATCCGAGCTCCGAGCCCCTCTGAATCAAAGGAGGGCAGTTGGGGCTTGGGATGCTATCCGAGCTCCGAGCCCCTCTGGATCAAAGGATGGCGGTTTGGGGCTCTCGGTGCTATCCGAGCGCCGAGCCCCTCTGAATAAAAGGAGGGCGGTTGGGGCTTGTGATGCTATCCGAGCTCCGAGCCCCTCTGAATCAAAGGAGGTTAATTGAGGCTCGCGGTGCTATCCGAGCGCCGAGGCCCTCTAGATCAAAGGAGGTCAGTTGGGGCTCGTGATGCTATCCGAGCTCCGAGCCCCTCTGAATCAAAGGAGGGCAATTGGGGCTCGCGGTGCTATCCGAGCGCCGAGGCCCTCTAGATCAAAGTAATTATTGGCTCGCGCTTCTATCCGAGCGTCGACCCTTTTGTGAAATAGAAGGGGTATTATTGGCTCGAGCTTCTATCCGAGCGTCTACCCTTCTGTGAAATAGAAGGGGAATTATTGGCTCGCGCTTTTATCCGAGCGTCGACCTTCTGTGAAATAGAAGGGGAATTATTTGGCTCGAGCTTCTATCCGAGCATCGACCCTTCCGTGAAATAGAGAGGGAATTATTGGCTCGAGCTTCTATCCGAGCGTCGACCCTTCTGTGAATAGAAGGGGAATTATAGGCTCGCGCTTCTATCCGAGCATCGACCCTTCTGTAAAATAGTAAGGGGAATTATTGGCTCGAGCTTCTATCCGAGCGTCGACCCATCTGTGAAAATAGAAGGAGAATTATAGGCTCGCGCTTCAATCCAAGCGTCGACCCTTCTGTGAAATAGAAGGGGAATTATTGGCTCGAGCTTCTATCCGAGCGTCGACCCTTCTGTGAAAATAGAAGGGGAATTATAGGCTCGCGCATCAATCCGAGCGTCGACCCTTCTGTAAAATAGAAGGAGAATTATTGGCTCGAGCTTCTATCCGAGCGTCGACCCTTCTGTGAAAATAGAAGGGGAATTATAGGCTCGCGCTTCTATCCGAGCGTCGACCCTTCTGACTTGTTGAAAAAAGCCTTTCCTGAAGAGAAAAGGTGGAGGGGCAATGGGGTAATTTTACGCCTATTGCTGACGTCATGGGCGCAAAGATCAAAGCGTTTCTAGATCTTGGTGGCCGCTGGATCTTGTCAGTTAAGATCCAACGGCCAGATCTTTTTTGCGAAAATTGAGGAGTCGCTTTTCCTCTTTAAAACCCCATCCCCCTCCCTCATTTCTTCATCTTTACTTTATTACTCACTTTCCAATTTTTAACTAGAGCGGGAATCTTACTTGCCGTCGGCGGATTTTCCGGTGACCGTAACTTTCTACGCTTCAGGTTAGTATTTTCTTTTTAGTAATGTCGCGAACTCAGTTCAGATCCGAGGCTAGCTCGTCAGGCCGTTCCGCAGAGGAATCCGAGCAGGAAACGTCCTCGTCCTTGAGCAAGTATAAGGTGAAGGAGGAGGTTCTGACCGACCCTGGGTCGGACGATGGGGACGACGTTGTCTTTGTTGTGTCCCCGTTGAGGTCCAGAAGGCCGGGGAAGGAGCCCATGGATGAGGGTGACGAGGAGGAGGAGGATGAGGGGTACGGCGAGGACGAGGAGGAACAGGATCAGGAGGAGGAGGATGATGAAGAGGAGGGGGAAGGCACCGAGGTCGAGGAGGAGGACGAAGATGAGCAGGGTGCCGAGGGTGATGAGGAAGACGAGGAGGATGAGGTCGACGGACAGGAGGCTGCCCAAGGAGAGGTTGGCCAAGGCACATCTGGAAGGCCGATTGGGGTCGGAGAAGATCTTTCACCACTTCCCCCTTTGTCGACGCCGTCTCTCGAGCGTAAGGCTCACCCTTGGCGGAAAAAGAAAGTCATGACCATCCCACACAGTCCTTCCTCACCCGATGAGTACGCACCGAGACCGGG
The DNA here is from genome assembly GCA_017893485.1 of Hemerocallis citrina. Classification (NCBI taxonomy): domain Eukaryota; kingdom Viridiplantae; phylum Streptophyta; class Magnoliopsida; order Asparagales; family Asphodelaceae; genus Hemerocallis; species Hemerocallis citrina. The sequence continues at coordinate 8,248,478 of CM030361.1, forward strand.
TCTCGAGTTTCCCCGGGTTTCCTTCAAGAATCCAGGGTCGATTCGGATGTATCCCGACGATATTAAGGACATCAAACCGATCCCTCCAGTGCCGGGCGAAGACACTCGGGTGAAGATCCACGCTAATAGCATCCCGAGCATTCTGAAGGCGGAATATGTTGTGCAATCCAGCTATCTAAATAAATAGATAAACTAGACACAAATTAAAACCTCGCAAGTGTACGAATCGTTTAGAGAAGCGTAGCGGCAAGCAAGGGTCGATCCCACAGAGATTGTAGTTTTTAACTTACTAATCAATAAAATAAAATAAAATGTAAATCATAGAGTTTGTTCTAAAAGTCTAAGGAAATGAAAGAGATAAAAATCTAAATTAAATAGCATCACAATTTGAGTCACAAATATCTATTAAAGTAGTTGGGTATTGATTTCCACCTATAGTCAGTAATGCTAAGTCGTATACTACTCCAATTGCTCACGTTTGTTCCTTTACGGGCATGGTATCTACTCTTTAAAGTTAATGTTTTCCTAAGCCAAGAATTAGGCATGGTATCTACTCTAATTCTTTTCTTTCCTTAAGTATTTAGCATGGTATCTACTCAGTTGCACTTGAAGAAAGCATATGAACAATGGAAACGAACAAACACTTGAAGTTCTAGAAATTGGTATCAGATCTAGATCCTTCAAGTTGATTAAATCAAGAACCCCAAAAGATTCCTTTATTACAAGATATGAACACGAGATACAGGTCGTCTCAATATGCTCATATAACAGATTCAGATCTATACTACACAAACTTAATAATCTCAGATTCAGACCAGTCGACTTGCTGTCACCTCAGTCGACTGCCCTTAGGACTCTGAACAAGCTTGATTATTATAAATCTATTCCAATTCACTCAGGTTTAATCAATAAGTAATAGAGTAGTGTTCATAAGAATATAAGCATTACATAACTACGGTTTCAATCTACCCAACTATGAAAGTTAGTTCCACATAATAAAACTTTTATTGATTGATAAAATAGAGTTCATGACTACAATAAAAATAAGATTCAAAGGAAGAACAGAAGAACACTGATTTGTATGATGTGGAAATTGAGCCCAATCAGCAGTCGACTTGTTCTCCTTCTTGGTGCTTGCTGTCGACGACTTTTCTTGATCAGTCCAGCCTCCTTCTTTCTTTCTCTTTGGTTGATATTTATAGAACACGGCTAGAGAATTAGGGTTTGCCACTTTTTCAGGAAAGTCCTCTTCTTTCCTTCTTTATTTGATTGGCATTTTATATCTTTCTCTTTTCTTCTTTTCTTCCTTATTTGCAAAGTTCCTGATTTCTTATCTTTTAACGCATAAGACTGAGTCCACCTTCTTAATTAATGACGAGTTGTTATATGCAGACGACCTGGGTTTGGATGAGGATGCATCTTCATCTGCTCTTATCTTCTGACTCCGCCACGACCAGTCGACTGGCTTGGGAAGCAGTCGACTGTGCCGAGCCCCTTCAAACTCTCTGTCCAGTCGACTGTTAGAAGAGTAAGTCGACTGCTGCCCTGTAGTTTCTGTGTATCATTCTCTCGGTCTGTATTAGTTTGGAATCTGCTTCGTTTGCTACTTTTGGTTGTTTCCTATGGAAAAGAAGAAAAGAAGAGTAAAATACCACATATAAAGCATTTAAATGTCCAATTGCATTAAGATTATTGCTCCTAAAAGTGACTATTATTGAGTCCATCAAATACCCCCAAACTTAGCTTTTGCTTGTCCTCAAGCAAAAAGTGAAATTATGAGCAAGGGGAAAATAATAGTACTCAACCCATCGCACCAAGAATTCTTATTATGCAAGCATCAAAATTTCAATATAACAATTCCAGATAAAGTAAAAACAAGCATACTCATTTTCTCGAGTGCAATTATCTATTCATAACTCCAAACCCAACCACACTTGTCATGCAATTAATTATAGTTATAGTATGCAACTACTCAATCTGTGATTATCCCTTTTCTCTACTACAAACCGAGTAGCAAACTAGAGTTTTTTTTTTTTTTTTTTTTTTTTTTTTTTTTTTTTTTTTTTTTTTTTTTTTTTAAGTGTAGTCTCTTCTCCAAAGTTGTCACTTGCCTTTTGACGCGAATGTAAAACATTTGTGATGAATCCACCCGGTTACTCAACAAGTCACAACTTTAAAGTGCTTTGCATACTCATATTCCAAGTTGTCGTTTGACGTAAAGGTAAACATTAGTGATGAATACCCCTAGTTACTAAGCACTCAAAACATTGGAGTAGATTGACTTTATTCATATATATGTATATATATGTTTTTTTTTTGTTATCACTCTATTTACTTAAACTCAGTTTAGGACTAGATCAAAAGGGAATAATCAACAGAAAAAACATCACATTTGTTTTTTATGTATAATCGCATGACTCACATAATTTTGTAAGGCATTATGAAACTCAACAATCCTAAAGTAAATAAGTATCCTTCCTCTTACTTTATAAGAAATTGTTTATCCTAAAAAAAATCAAAAGACTTCAAATGTAACTAACTAATACCCCCAAACTTAGATGGAACATTGTCCTCAATGTTCGCACAAAACTTAAAATATAGGCATGTGTTACCAACTAATTTGAAGGAAAGAAAATAAAGTAAAGAAATAAAGAAATGATTAAAGAAATAAATAACTAGAGAGTGTAAGTACTCCCCTGAAAAATTGGGTTGCCTCCCAATAAGCGCTGTGTTTCCTGTCTTCAGCTAGACTTGATGAGTTGTGCAATGTATTGAATGGTTCGCGGCTCACAACTCATCTTATTATAAGGTTTCCCCCTCTGCCCATTCACCTTGAACGTTTGATTATTCGCCAACGCTCCATGTGGGGGAAACCTTTGCAACAATTTATGGACCGTACCAACTTGACATCAGTTTATCAGCAATGGTCCATCTTAATGCACCATTGTGCTCCTGCAAGACTCCCTGCCGCGTCTCTTCTTCCTGCATCCTTAGGTTAGCAACTTTCACAGGCAATGTATGGTTTTCCCCCAAATATTCATACTTCAGGTGTTCATGTAGTGGCTTCAGCTCCACGTCTGGGATCCTGGTAGCAGTCGACTGGTTCCATGCACCAGTCGACTGGTCTGGGAAAACACAAATGTTATCAGACACAAAATTTTCAAATGCAGGTGCAAGCTTACCTGAATATGGTTTTGGAGTTCCAAGGTAATGTGTTGTCTCTTCAATCCTCCAGTCATAGTATTCCTGTTCAACATGAGATAATGTTAGAGGGTGTATAATTGTTGCTTGTAATGGTTCAACACTATGTTCCTGAAATGTTTGGTCAAAAATTTCCCGATCATCGTGTGGTGCATCAAACATTTTAAACTCAATATCGTCTTCTAGTGTTGTCACCGATTGGAGCTGTTCTTGTCCTCTAGGGTTTGGTTTGGTTTGTGATGGGAGTTCTCCTGCCTTTCTTTCACTTAACTCCTTAGCAATTTGACCAATTTGAATCTCTAATTTCTGAATGGCCTGCCTTTGTTGGTTGCTTGTTTGTTGTTGCTGTTGGAGTAATTGAAGAACGGTGGATTCGAAATCCAACTTCTTCTGTTCTTGCACTGGCTGATCAAACTCATTCCCAATCTGGAGTTGCTGCGCATGCCCTTGTGCAAATTGATTGCCTTGATGGTTTTGATTATTGCTCCATAAAAAATTTTGATGGTTTTGCCACCCTGGGTTATACATGTTTGAAAAAGTGTTGTTCTGGGGTGGGTACATTCCCTGTCCTATGTAGTTTGCGTGCTCCTGATCTGTGAAAGAAGACATGGGACATGTATTAGTTGTATGATCGGAATGAGAACAAATTGCACAAATTTCTTTTGGTTGGTTTCTTACGCCACCCAACGTTGAAATTGTATTCACAAGCATATCAATCTTTTTGTTCATAATCTCTATTTCTAATTGCATGCTGTCATTGCTAGAAATTTCGTAGACTCCCTATTTTTTCGAAATGCCTTTTCTTGTTGAGAATTGTTGTGAGTTCTCGCTGAGTTCTTCAAATAGCTCGATGGCCTCCTCACCACTTTTCCTCATCAAGATTCCATTGCAAGCTGAATCTACAATTGCTCTGTTATTGTCATTTAAACCCTCATAAAATGCTTGTACCTGATCATCCTTAGGTATGTTGTGCATAGGACACTTGAGAAGCTTGTTCTTGAAGTCCTTCCATGCCTCGAAGAATAAATCGCCATCTTTCTGTTGGAAGAGTAGAATTTTCCTTTTTAGTTGCTTGGTCTTCTGGGCTGGAAAGAATTCTTTCAAGAATTTTGTTGCCAATTGCTCCCATGACTGAATTGATCCTAGTTCCAAAGAATTATACCACAATTTAGCATTAAGTTTTAAAGAAAATGGAAACAAGATTAACCTGATTTGTTCGGGGGTAAGCCCTTGGACGCTTTGTGTTCTGCAAAGATCAAAGAAATCTTGCAAATGTAGATGTGGATCTTCGTCGATTCTACCAGTGAAGTGGGGAACCATGCTGAGTAATTGAGGTGAACACTACAAGAAAAACCCTTTTTCGCAATGCCAAATGTCGTTGCTAAAACTCGTTTGTCGTTGTGAAAAATATTTTTGGCAACGACATTTGTCGTTGCATGGTCGTTGCGCGTCCGGGCGTCGCGAAAGATTTTGACTACGACTTGCTGTCGTTGCCAAACATAGATTGTTTCGCAACGACATTGCCGTTGCAATATATGTTGTCGTTGCCATACCTAATTCCACCCGTGCAATGGTATAAAATCAATCGCAACAAACTTTGTCGTTGCCAAACATACTTCATATATTTGGCAACGACTCATGTCGTTGCTAAAGATACTTCATATAAAATCAATCGCAACAATCTTTGTCGTTGCCAAACATACTTCATATATTTGGCAACGACTCATGTCGTTGCTAAAGATATATTTTTCGCAATGAATGATTGTCGTTGCCTTATATTTTCTATTTTGGCAACGACTACTGTCGTTGACAAAGCTCGACTGTTTTGCAATTATTTTTATAATTGCTTTGCAAGATTCATTAGCCCTATCCAAACTAGCATACACTTCAAAAACATTAAAAACCAACATCATTCCAAAAACTATAATATTAACCTTGTCCAACATATTACATTTATGTCACATATAAGAAGCAATGCCCAAAATATTACAACCATCAACTTCTCAAAAAGATATCTAAGTATCTCATAATCATTTCCATTGTGCATAATAAACTTAACCATGTTTTCTAATATTCTCTTGACATCTAAACATTACAACAAAATTGAATGCAAGATTGAAAGAACTGAATCAACTTAAAACAAAAGAATATTTTGGGATGAATATTCTCAGAAAATACAAGTAGCAAAAAATTGGGGTTGATGTTGGAGAGTTAATAACCTAAACCAACAGCTAACTCATATAAGATATAACTAAATCATACACTGTCAAAATATGATACAAAAATATATGCTCCCTGACCAATGGCTTCATTCCCTAATTCTCCAAATGCAGTTCCTTCTCGTGGTACCTACATATTTGAAATAATGATTAGTCCAGCAGTATACAATGAAACTATGAAAGATTGCCAAAACTATTGGAACTTGTATGCACAAAACAATACAACATAATAGTGCCACTAAAATTAATAGTACCTTGATCATTCGAGGAATTTCATGCACCTGCATATCTTCCTTTTGTTGTTCAATTTGTCTTGTTGTTCTTTCTTGAGTTTCTTGCAACTTCTTTATCATTTTCTGCTGCTCTTCAATCTTCTTTTGTTGCTCATTGATCAAGTTTTGTTGCTCAAGTTGCTGTCTTCCTTTACAATAACCTTTTAATGCAGTTCCCTTGCCACGAAAATACCCTGATCTAGGCTTTAAAATATCTAGAAGGATCTCCTCGAGTCATTGAATCACCATGTGCAGCAACTGCTACTTTAAGTTTATCCTAATTAAATAACAATAACAAAAAATAAATTTACCATGAAGCATCTTACAAAAATATCTTACAAAAATATCGCAAAAATATTCTCTTCCTTTATTACCTTTATTATGTACCATGAGACTATGAGAGTAAGCCCAGGTTTAGCTCCGACCTTCCAGGTGAGATTAATAGTATTCTACTAACACCGTTCGGAAATTTTTTGTTTTATATTTTGGTATTCTTATATGCATCTGTGTTGCAGGTGTAGGTTTCCTCCTCCAGGCCATTCCTACACCATCTGCGCACCTATGTTAAGGCTGCCTCCCTCCGTAAATCGGCAGGTACATCATCTTCGAAGCATTCTATTAACTATGCATGCCGCAATCCATTTGCTTTACTTTCTAATGATGATATCCTTGAAGTTGCGGAATCTGTTGGAGTGGCGGCTACTGGGCCACACTCAATCGTCAAGCTCAAGCAGGTTGTAGAGGTTGCAGTTGATCTCCCCGATCAACAGCAACAGCTCAACTGATGCCTGAGTAGGTTGCACCTTGCTTGCTTTTGCGATTGTCGTGTCTTTTCATTTTTCTAATGAAGATAGGAAGTTGGAATGTTCGGGGGCTAGGCAACCCCTATAAGTGTGCCTTGATCAAAGATGGACTCCGAAACGCCCAAATCAATGTAACGTGCCTTCAGGAATCCAAGCTAACTAAACCCTCCCCTCGCAAACTCTCTTCTATCAGAAGTAATTACATTACTAATTGGAGATCCCTAGATGCTGTTGATAGCTGTAGTGGCATTCTTGTTGGATGGAATGACAACTTTCTAGACTGTCTGTACTATGCCATTGATATATTCTCCATCTCCCTCTCTTTCCGCACTAAATCATCAGGGATTGAATGGTCCTTCACCTCAGTTTACGCTCCTTTTGAGCTTGATGATAGAGACCTTTGCTTCCATGAAATTGTACAATGACGTAGTGCTCTTTGTGATGCATGGGTCATCTGTGGAGACTTCAATGTGACCGTCTCGAATCAAGAAAGAAACAGAGGCTCCAGTTCTAGTAGGGACATGAAGAACTTTCGCAGTTGGATTCAACAATTGCAGCTCATTGACCTACCGCTGGCAGGGAGGAAGTTTACATGGTCTAACCTCAAGCAAAATGCTTCTTGTGCACGACTAGACAGATTCCTTATCTCAAGCCAGTTTGATCAGTCTTTCCCCTCTTGCGTGCAGCACTCCCTACCCCGTATTGCTTCTGATCATTGCCCTATTGTCCATGACTCCCAAGTGATTCAAAACAAAATCCACTAATTCAAATTCGAAAAAGCATGGGCTTCTTACAAGGATTTTAACCACAACATCACTAGCTGGTGGACTAGTTTCAATTGTGCTGGATCCAAAGTTGATATCTTTGCTAAGAAGCTTATCCTCTTACAGAGAAGGATCAGACAGTGGAGGAACGAGGTCTTCGGCCACATCCCCAAGCGCAAAGAGTCCCTACTTCAAGTGATTCACAATCTTGATATTTTAGCTGATTCACAAAGCTTAGACTCCACCCAATCCGTTGAACTTAATGCTGCCCGTACTGAATATCACCAACTAATCCAAGCTGAGGTCACCTACTGGAGGCATAGATCTCGTATCACTTGGACCAAAGAGGGTGATGCAAACACTAAGTTCTTCCACTCCATGGCTAACGGGAAGCGACGCAAGAATTTCATTTTTTCACTTCTTCACAACGGAGACCTCATCACAGACCAGTCAGCGATCAGATCCTGTTTTGAGTCACACTTCAAAGACATTTGTGGCACCAGCTCCCAGTCAGATTTTAGAACAGAGTGGGAATCTCTCTATCCACCACCAACGACTGATCTCTCTGCACTTGATGAAGATTTCAATACAGGAGAAATCAAGCGAGCAATCTTTGATATGAACGGAGAAAAAGCTCCAGGCCCTAACGGTTTCTCTATGCATTCCTATCAACAGCACTGGGAAACCATTCAAGATGATCTGTGCAATATGCTTCTGGCCCTCCAGCATGGTGAAGCGGACATCGATAGACTGAATTACTCTACAATTGTGCTTATTCCCAAATGCGAAGGTGCATCCTCTGTTTCCGATTATCGGCCTATTAGCCTGCTCAATTGCTCCATGAAGATCTTCACCAAGATCCTTGCTAACAGACTAAGCCCTTTGCTGCACACTCTTGTATCTTTATCTCAAAGCGCCTTCCTCAAGGGGAAATCTACGGTGGACTGCTTCCTAGTGGCGCACGAAGCAATCAACTTATGCTGTTCTAAGAAATCTGATTCACTTATGCTGAAAATTGATTTCCATAAAGCTTTTGATACGCTCAGCTGGGATTTCTTGGACCAGTTGCTTAATGCAATTGGCTTTGGCCCTCGTTGGTGTTCCTAGATCAAAGCAATACTACAATCCACCAAATCCAATGTTTTGGTCAATGGTATAGGGGGCCAGACCATCGGCTCAAAAAGAGGACTCAAACAAGGTGACCCTCTATCTCCAATGCTTTTCATTCTGGCGGTGGATGTGCTTGCGCAAATGTTGCGAGCTGGCAGAGACAATGGCACCTTTTCTCAACTCAACCTTCGGGGTTCCCTTGCAAATCTCTCCATATTACAGTTTGCCGACGACACCCTGATTTTCTGTAAAGGAGACGAGCAAGAAGTACTTCATCTGAAAGTGCTTCTACACCTCTTTGCTAATGTCTCTGGACTTCACATCAACCTTTCCAAATCCTCCATCACATACTTTGGTCACTTTCAAGCTAAGCTTAATGCTTTCTCACAAATCTTAGGATGCACTCAAGATACCCTGCCAACCAAATATCTAGGAATGCCACTTGCAAGGGGAAGGCTCAAGAAAAGAGATTGGCAGCCCTTTCTTCTTAAGATTGAGAGGAGATTGTCCACATGGAAAGGCAGACTCCTATCTAGGGGGGGTAGACTAATTCTGATCAACTCTATTCTTAGTGCCCTCCCTACCTACTTTCCATCTTTGGCTCAAGAAGAGACTGGCAGCCCTTGCTTCTTAAGATTGAGAGGAGATTGTCCACATGAAAAGGCAGACTCTTATCTGGGGGGGGGGGGGGGGGGGTGGACTAATTCTGATCAACTCTGTTCTTAGTGCCCTCCCTACCTACTTTGCCTCTTTCTTCAAGCTGCCTTAGTGGGTGATAGCCAGGATCGACCAAATGAGGAGTAGATTTTTTTGGGTTGGAGGTGACACCAAGGCTACGGGGGCCTCTTGCACTAGCTGGAAGCATATCTGCCAGCCTAAGAAATAGGGTGGTCTTGGCGTGCTCGATCTTCAACACTTCAATAATGCACTACTCATGAAATGGTGGTGGAAACTCTATACTGACAACTCCCTGTACTCCCAAACTCTTAAGTCCCTATATTTCAACAACACCACTGGCGATTTCATCTGCAAGGCCCAGTCCTCAGACTTCTGGAAGAATTTGTTCAAACTTAAAGAACAATTCGATCAGGGGATTTCTTGGGATCTTGGCAACGGGATTATGCTCAAGTTCCGGACCTCTAAATGGATTGAGAAACAAAGGGTCGATTCGGATGTATCCCGACGATATTAAGGACATCGAACCGATCCCTCCAGTGCCGGGCGAAGACACTCGGGTGAAGATCCGCGCAGATAGCATCCCGAGCATTATGAAGGTGGAGTACCTCAACATTATCAGGGCCGCCTACTATATTCCACGGGAGTTCGAGATCTTCCTTCCGAGCCCCGGTATTCGGCCCACCACGGCTCTGGCGCCGGGGTATTGTATGTTTCCTGAGGACGCCTTCCTCTCGGGGCTGAGGTTGCCCGTGCATCCTTTCGTGAAGAGGGTTCTGAACTGGGCGAAGCTGCGCCCCATGCAGTATGGTCCAAACTCCTGGAAACATTTAGTCTACTACATACTGAAGTGTCAAGAGAATGGAGTGAAGCCGAGGCTGACGTATTTCCGAGCTATTTTCGGGATTGGTTCGCTCGGAGATCAGGAGGGGATATTTTACTTTTCGCCGAGGCCGCATAAGAAGGTAATGCACGGTCATCCAGACTCTATAAAGGCGTGGAAAGAAAAGTATTTTGTAGTTCGGACTGAGGCGTCTTGGGGAATCCCGACCAGGTGGAACTTCGTCAAGCCAAAACACAAGCCTCCGAGGAAGAGCGACTTGACCGCCAAGGAGTGGAAGAGGGTGGAGAAGATCACCGGGGGGCACAGTATAGCGTGGCCTCGAGTGACCGAGATACACCTCGCTCGGGCCGGACTGAGTCCTGCCGACCCTAGTATGTCTCTTTCCGAATATGTTCATTTCCTGCCTTCGTGTTAACGTTAGCTTTTCTTCTGTATTTTTTGTAGGGATGACAACCCAACAGGCGGACACGAAGAAGTTGCTGCTCGCTGTCGCCGAGAAGGAGAGGGTAGAGAAGAGGAAGAAGGCCGAGCAGGAGAGGATAGCGGCCGAGAAGCAGAAGCTGGCCGCGCAGACCGACGCGTCCTCCCAGGTGCCGGCACCAACGGCCGAGGAGCCTTTCCCGGCGAAGAGGACTAAGAGGCCACACTCCCAGTCCTTCCATTCGTCTAGGGGGGCTCGGGACGCGGCGGGCGGTTCGGGCAAGACCGTGGATGCCTCGGAAAAAGGGCTCCCCCTATCCGGCTGACCGCTGCGGAGATGGTGAGCAAGCATGGCACGCTGCCATTTGCCCCTAATTGGTCGATCATGCAGGGCGATTCTCTGCTTGATGGGCCTGTGGCGGTCGAGTTCGTCTCGAAGTGCACCACCGAGCGCGATCGGATGGCCCTGGCGGTGCAGACGGCGAACCAGGCCTACATGCGGTGGTCTCAGGCAACCCTCTTGGTAAGTTGGCTTGGCTCCGTTTTACTCAATGACTTGGAGTTTTTCTGATCTCTCTCTCACTCTTCGGACAGGCGATGCTCCATGGCCAGCACTTCCACAAGTGCTTGGAGAAGGAGATACACATCGAGAGGCAGAATGCGGAGAAGTACCTCCGTGACCTGAACAAGGCCACAGATGAGCTGAAGGAAGCCCGGGCGATGGTGGCCGTCCACGAGGCCCAGATAGAGTCGCTCTGTAAGATCCACAAGCAGGACCGGGAGGACCTCGAGGCGAAGATCGCGGCCGTGGCGGCGAGGGGGAAGAAGGCACTGCAGGAGATGGAGTCGACCTTGGGGGAGACCATCATGGTGGCGCAGGACGAGGCGTACGAACAAGCCAAGTCCCATTTTAAACAGATCTACCCCGAGCAGCACGTGGACCATCTCTACTATGGATGGGCGCCGAACCTTCCTCTCACCTCGGGGGGCGACGATGCAGGGGGCAATCAGGTCGATGAAGAGGTGCCAAACCTCCCTCAAGAATAGATCTTTTTCTTTTTTCTTGTTTTGATGTAAATGCCTTGGGCGGACTGGCCACCACGGCTTTTGTATCAAATTTTTTGAAAGAAATGAAATTTATTTTTTGGGTCGATCCTTCCAGACTTGTGTTTTTTGTGATGTTTGTTCTCATCTTTTGATAGACGCACGGGACCAGTGTCGCCCTCCCCATTGTTGCCGAGGTACCTCTAGATTGAGCGGGGGAGGAGGCCACGGAGGCAGTTCTGCTTCATCAACAGAAGCAAGCTCAGGACCGAGCCGCAGCCGTTAACTATTTTCTGAATAGGTCCAGAGAGCTCGGCTTGGAGTTGGCGCGCCTGAAGAAGGCCGTAGCCGACCGGGACTGGTGGGTTATCGAGACAGGCTGGTCCCTCTCGGATGCTTCGAGCGGGGGGTCGGCTTCGGAGTCTTTTCTTCGTGAGGCCGTAGTTGAGAAGGAGCTGGAGATCCGCAGACTGAATCTGGTGTTAGGCGCAGGTCTGATAGAAGGGGTCAGCAACGCGATCCCGGGGCGGTCTCCGCTATTTCTACCGGATGGGGCGCAGCCCGAAGATGCAGGAAGCTCGGTGGCGGGAGTGTTTGTAGAACCCCGTATTTTCAAATATTATTTTAAATATTTGAAAATAAATTAAAATGATTTTTTTTTTGAGATTTAATAAATATTTTCAGAAAAATACATCTTTTTACACGTGCAAAACACGTGTAAATAGTTTCTTGAGAAGTTCAAAGTCAATTTTCTTCATGAAAAATCATTATTTAATATTTGGGATTTATTTATTATTTTTCCAGATTTTTCTGAAATTAATTGGATCTATTTGCAAATTTTAAGAAAAGAATGACCTTTTTGCAAATTTGTCGTTTTTAGGGGTTAAAATGGAAAATCTATTTTCTAGATGTTTTGAACAGTACCGGTTGAGATTAATGAGTATGTTTTACTTTTAAATCCTAATTTAAATAATTTTTATTGAGTTTTCCAGAATAGAACTATATATGTAAAGTTATATTTTGGAAGGACTATTTTGCAAATGCATTTCTAAAATCCTAAATCCTTATTTCCGGCCTATATAAAAGTGGGTGTGTAGCTGTCATTCGCTGCACAACATTATATTTTGTGATTTTTGGGAGGATCAAGAGAAGGTTTTGGATCTCGCAAAAAGGAGAGACTTCCTTGTCGGATCTCTTCATTTCTAAGGTGAGTGATATGAACTTTGTTTTGTGGTTTGGTTTATATGAACGATTGTTTTGTTGTTTGTTTGACACGTTTGTTTATTTAGTGTATTTTGTATGAAAACGATGCAATGGTCGTTATTGTATTACGTATGTAAAATCTATGAACATTTAGTAGATCTTGGTTGATAAATTTCTTATTGCTTGAAAACATGTTAAGATTTGAGTATGATTATGACAATAAGGGATTGGATGGATGAACATCTGGATCTTGTGATTACAATCAGATTTTTGATTATGAGTTGTGGAAGAAATTCAGTATTGAGAAATCCTAATGGAAGAGTTAGGAATTAAGAACATGAGAATTAAGTTTTGAGATATTGGTTGATTTGAGGAAATGTATCCATAAAGAGGATTATTTGAGATTGTCGTTTTTATCTGAATACAAATCATTTTAGTAAACAATGATTGCTTTTGGAAAACCCTAATTTTGATTATCTTGTACAACCAAACTATGCAGTCTGTAGGCCGACAGTCGACTGGCAGACCTTTCAGTCGACTGATACGACCCAGCTGCTATGATCTTTAGTTTTCTTGAAAATCCATTCTGGACAGTCGACTTAGACCCTTTTCAGTCGACTGGCACACTTAGAATATTTTCTTAAAGATTTCTGGAGTCTCTCTCTGGTAAGTCGACTTATGACTTTTTAAGTCGACTTATGACTTTTGTAAGTCAACTTATATTTTCTGGTAAGTCGACTTATGACTTTTATAAGTCAACTTATATTCTCTGGTAAGTCGACTTATGACTTTTATAAGTCAACTTATAACACTTAGTTTATTTTCTTAAAATCATGGAATCTTCCCTTCTGGACAGTCGACTTACTTCCGTATTAGTCGACTGGTACTGATGTATTCTTATATCTATGAATGTTCTTTCAAGTTATTGACCTTTGGGGTCGGGTATATTCTGCGGTGTTGAGAGTTATTGATATCCGGGGTTGGGTATACTCTGCGGTATTGAGAATCACTGAGAGTGATTGATAACCGGGTATCCGATCTGCGGTGTTGAGAGTGACTGATAACCGGGTATCCGATCTGTGGTATTGAAAGTGATTGATAGTCGGGTATATTCTGCGGTGTTGAGAGTCATTGATCTCCGGGGTTGGGTATACTCTGCGGTGTTGAGAATCACTGAGAGTGATTGATAACCGGGTATTCGACCTGCGGTGTTGAGAGTGACTGATAACCGGGTATCCTATATGTGGTATTGAGAGTGACTGATAGTCGGGTATATTCTGCGGTGTTGAGAGTCATTGATCTCTGGGGTTGGGTATACTCTGCGGTGTTGAGAATCACTGAGAGTGATTGATAACCAGGTATTCGATTTGCGGTGTTGAGAGTGACTGATAACCGGGTATCCGATCTGTGGTATTGAGAGTGATTGATAGTCAGGTATATTCTGTGGTGTTGAGAGTCATTGATCTCCGGGGTTGGGTATACTCTGCGGTGTTGAGAATCACTGAGAGTGATTGATAACCGGCTATTCGATCTGCGGTGTTGAGAGTGACTGATAACCGGGTATCCGATCTGTGGTATTGAGAGTGATTGATAGCCGAGTATCCGAACTGCGGTGTTGAATAGTTTGATCTATAACTACTTGTACCTTTTTCTTCTATTGAACCCTATTATATGGCGACATTAAGGGCTTGCACCGGACCTATGTAGAATGGGATGCATAGACTCCGACAAATACGCATTAGAGAGTCCGCATATAGAAATTGTGTTTTCTTGACTTGGTTTTATGCATATGTTTTCCTGTTTTCTGCTACTACCACTTAGTTAAGATACACTTGATGTTTTCATGTTTTCCTGTCATTTCTTACTTCACAATACATGTTTAGTATATGTTTCTCTCGTTCAGTACATGTTGTTTAAGAATCCATGCTTTTCGTTTATTTATGTTGTTTATTGTTTTATGTCACTCACACCATTTATGGCTGACCCCTTTAGTTTAGGGGGTTAGGGTCATCTTTAGCTTCATGTGTTGCAGGTTGTTGCTTAGAGTTTGGAGGTTGGATGCTTGAGATAGTTTTGAGTTAAACTGATGTAATAGAGCTTCGTGTAAAATAATTGTAAAAAGAAGTGTTGTAAAGAGAAGATTGTAATTCAAGGTGTTTGTATTTCCGCTGTGTTTGAAAAAGATTGATGTAATAAAAGTTTGAATAAAATTATTTGTGTTTTTGGGCTATGTATACCATTACATTGAAGTTGATGCTGGTATTGTGCCACGTATTTTCTAAGATATTATATTAGAAATTCGGGGTGCTACAGAGATTGGTATCAGAGCATGCTTCAATGGTAATAATAGATATAGTATGAAAACCAACCTAGGTGTGGACACTAGAGAGTGAGTACCTAGGTGTGGACATCAGAGTATGAGTATCACATAGAGTTAGAGCATAATGTTGTGGTTTGGGGTATGGTTGAGGTTTTGCCATAGGGTATGGTTGTGAATGTGAAATGTGTGTGATGCTCTAACTTTTCCCTCGTTTTGCAGTATTCAGAATGGTTGCACTCAGGCCCAGGTATGGTGGTAACAATGAGGATGGATCTGGAAGTTCTCGAGGAACTGGAATTGATGTTGAGGCTGAATTCGCCAAGGTGTATCAGACTCTGAATGCGCTAATGGCATTTAATTTGGCGCAAAGTCAGAATCAACATCAGAATCAGCAACAAAATCATGGAGCTGGACCAGGATTGGTTAATGCCGATCCTATCAAGCAGATCGAGTCCTTTAAGAGGATGAGGCCGCCAGCTTTCGAGGGGCAATCTGATCTAACCGCAGCTGACGATTGGATTAGAAGGATGGAGACAATCTTCGAGGTATCGCAGACTCCGGTAGCCAGCAAGGTGAAGTTGGCTACGATGCAGCTGGAAAAGGACGCTGGTGTCTGGTGGGAGTCGCTGAAAAGGACTTTGGGAGACCAGCCGATACTTGGGAAGCCTTTCAAGAGGAATTCAGGGATCGCTTCTTTCTCCTAGATGTTCAGGAGAAGAAGGCGACAGAGTTCCTAAACCTTCAGCAGGGTAGCATGACCGTGCGGGTGTATGAGACCAAGTTTGCTCAGCTTTCGAGGTATGCGCTAGAGTTGGTCGTTGTCGAGGCGAAGAAGGCCAAGAAGTTTGAGCAGGGCTTGAGGCCAAACTTGAGGTCGAGAATGATCCCGTTGGGCATCAAAAGGTTCGACAAGCTGGTCAGGAGAGCAGCTATGACCGAGGAAGACATGGACCAGTTCCAGGAGAAGCAAGAGACCTGGAACAAGAAAAAGAGGCCAGCAGATGATCAGAATAGGAAGGAATTCCCAGTGAAGCAGGGCAAGTTCAGAGATCCAGTGCAGAAGGCACCTGCAACTCAGGAAATGACTTGTTATTACTGCAAGGAGGCAGGTCATTACAGGTTAGCGTGTCCGAAGTTGGCGAAGCAGACTTGTTTTCATTGTGGTCGTGAAGGGCATATTCGACCAAACTGTCCGCAGCTGAAGAAGGATGGTGCAGGGAAAGGCAAGGATCTGAGGCAGGGACGACACAATTGTCTCTTGCATACAATTGTCTCTTGCAGGTCTATAATTACTTGTAGGTGCCTTCTGCACTGGATCTCTGAACTTGCCCTGCTTCACTGGGAATTCCTTCCCATTCTGATCATCTGCTGGCCTCTTTTTCTTGTTCAAGGTCTCTTGCTTCTCCTGGAACTGGTCCATGTTTTCCTTGGTCATAGCTGCTCTCCTGACCAGCTTGTCGAACCTTCTGATGCCCAATGGGATCATTCTCGACCTCAAGTTTGGCCTCAAGCTCTGCTCAAACTTCTTGGCCTTCTTCGCCTCGTCAACGACCAACTCTGGCGCATACCTCGAAAGCTGAGCAAACTTGGTCTCATACTCCCGCACGGTCATGCTACCCTGCTGAAGGTTTAGGAACTCTGTCGCCTTCTTCTCCTGAACATCTAGGGGAAAGAAGCGATCCCTGAATTCCTCCAGAAAGGCTTCCCAAGTCATCGGCTGGTCTCCCAAAGTCCTTTTCAGCCACTCCCACCAGACACCAGCGTCCTTTTCCAGCTGCATCGTAGCCAACTCCACCTTGCTGGCTGCCGGAGTTTCCGATACCTCGAAGATTGTCTCCATCCTTTTAATCCAATCGTCAGCTGCGGTTGGATCAGATTGCCCCTCGAAAGCTGGCGGCCTCATCCTCTTAAAGGACTCGATCTGCTTGATAGGATCGGCATTAACCAATCCTGGTCCAGTTCCATGATTTTGTTGCTGATTCTGATGTTGATTCTGACTTTGCGCCAAATTAAATGCCATTAGCGCATTCAGAGTCTGATACACCTTGGCGAATTCAGCCTCAAGATCAATTCCAGTTCCTCGAGAACTTCCAGATCCATCCTCATTGTTACCACCATTCCTGGGCCTGGGTGCAACCATTCTGAATACTGCAAAACGAGGGAAAAGTTAGAGCATCACACACATTTCACATTCACAACCATACCCTATGGCAAAATCTCAACCATACCCCAAACCACAACATTATGCTGTAACTTTATGTGATACTCACACTCTTATGTCCACACCTAGGTACTCACTCTCTAGTGTCCACACCTAGGTTGGTTTTCATACTATGTCTATTATTACCATTGAAGCATGCTCTGATACCAATCTCTGTAGCGCCCCGAATTTCTAATATAATATCTTAGAAAATACGTGGCACAATCCCAACATCAACTTCAATGTAATAGTACACATAGCCCAAATACACAAATAATTTTATTCAAACTTTTATTACATCAATCTTTTTCAAACACAGCGGAAATACAAATACCTTGAATTACAACCTTCTCTTTACAACACTTCTTTTTACAATTGTTTTACACGAAGCTCTATTACATCAGTTTAACTGAAAACTATCTCAAGCATCCAACCTCCAAACTCTAAGCAACAACCTGCAACACATGAGGCTAGAGATGACCCAAACCCCAAAACTAAAGGGGTCAGCCATAAATGGTGTGAGTGACATAAAACAGTAAACAACATAAATAAACGATAAGCATGGATTCTTGAACAACATGTACTGAACGAGAGAAACATATACTAAACATGTATTGTGAAGTAAGAAATGACAGGAAAACATGAAAACATCAAGTGTAGCTTAACTAAGTGGTAATAGCAGAAAACAGGAAAATATATGCATAAAACCAAGTCAAGGAAACACAATTTCTATATGCGGACTCTCTAATGCGTACTTGTCGGAGTCTATGCATTCCATTCTACATAGGTCCGGTGCAAGCCCTTAATGTCTCCATATAATAGGGTTCAATAGAAGAAAAAGGTACAAGTAGTTATAGATCAAACTATTCAACACTGCAGTTCGGATACCCGGCTATCAATCACTCTCAATACTACAGATTGGATACCCGGTTATCAGTCACTCTCAACACCGTAACGCCCTGAGCCCGGCTCAGCTGTGCATGTGGCTACACGTGCGCACACGCGAAAGAACGGACACAAAACTGTAGCCACGCCCACCACAGGCTGCCTCAAAAGGGTGGTTAACCGTTGGGTACCCTTTATTATGGGTAATCCTATATATACTTAATCCTACTCCTAATCACCACCGATATGGTATTATTCCCATGGTCAAATCCCCCGGTCAAACACCACACACCCACACACATACTTTCCTTCATTCAATTAATTCTTCCCATAAGCCGATAGGAAATCTCCTAGGACCATCACACTAATAATTCTCATAGGATCATCCTATAGGCCACACATTAAATACCAACCCCATTTCCTTCTTTCTTTTCTTCATCCATGTCACCTACCTCCATCCATTCTTTTCTTTATTTATTATACTATATATATATATATATTATTATATATCGCTATATAATATTATATATATATCGGGTGTTACACACACCCCTCCTTAAGAACTCAGCGTTCTCGCTGAGCCCGGACTTACAACTTGATTCAGGATCCCTTTCTAGCCGATGTGGAGAGGATTACCCTGATTCTGCTAGTTGTATAGTCCCCTACCCGGGCGACCTGTCCCAACCTATCTCCTTCTCAGGCGTACATCTTGCACACACTCGGTATCGAAAGTCGGCTCTGATACCATTTGTAACGCCTCGAGCCCGGCTCAGCTGCGCACGCGGCTACACGTGCGCACACACGAAAGAACGGACACAAAACTCTAGCCACGCCCACCACAGGCTGCCTCAAAAAGGGTGTCCAGACAGTTGGGTACACCTTCATCATTGGCTTCCTATTAAATCTTTCTCTTCTTCCCTATTTCTAGCCGATATGGGATAATATTCCCATGGTTAACCTGGGTCAAAGCACACCCAACCAGCACACTTCCATTCCATCTTTCATTTATTCCATCATTTAATTCTTCTCCTATATTCCATAGAATATCTCATAGGTCCATCACACTATTAATTCCCATAGGATCTCCTATAGGCCACAATCATCCATTCCTTCTTTCCCTTCTTTCTTTCTACACGTCATCACACTCATCCTTCCATTATTTCTTTCTTTATACTACCATATATATATATACCATATATACCATTCTAGTATATATATTTTTTTCTAGAAATACGGGGTTTCACACCACAGATCGAATACCCGGTTATCAATCACTCTCAGTGATTCTCAACACCGCAGAGTATACCCAACCCCGGAGATCAATGACTCTCAACACCGCAGAATATACCCGACTATCAATCACTCTCAATACCACAGATCGGATACCCGGTTATCAGTCACTCTCAACACCGCATATCGAATACCCGGTTATCAATCACTCTCAGTGATTCTCAACACCGCAGAGTATACCCAACCCCGGAGATCAATGACTCTCAACACCGCAGAATATACCCGACTATCAATCACTCTCAATACCACAGATCGGATACCCGGTTATCAGTCACTCTCAACACCGCATATCGAATACCCGGTTATCAATCACTCTCAGTGATTCTCAACACCGCAGAGTATACCCAACCCCGGAGATCAATGACTCTCAACACCGCAGAATATACCCGACTATCAATCACTCTCAATACCACAGATCAGATATCCGGTTATCAGTCACTCTCAACACCGCAGATCGAATACCCGGTTATCAATCACTCTCAGTGAATCTCAACACCACAGAGTATACCCAACCCCGGAGATCAATGACTCTCAACACCGCAGAATATACCCGACTATCAATCACTCTCAATACCACAGATCGGATACCCAGTTATCAGTCACTCTCAACACCGCAGATCGGATACCCGGTTATCAATCACTCTCAGTGATTCTCAACACCGCAGAGTATACCCAACCCCGGAGATCAATGACTCTCAACACCGCAGAATATACTCGACCCCAAAGGTCAATAACTTGAAAGAACGTTCATAGATATAAGAATACATCAGTACTAGTCGACTAATACGGAAGTAAGTCGACTGCCCATAAGGGAAGATTCCATGATTTTAAGAAAATAAACTAAGTGTTATAAGTTGACTTATAAAAGTCATAAGTCGACTTACCAAAGAATATAAGTTGACTTATAAAAGTCATAAGTCGACTTACCAGAAAATATAAGTCGACTTAAAAAGTCATAAGTCGACTTACCAGAGAGAGACTCCAGAAATCTTTAAGAAAATATTCTAAGTGTGCCAGTCGACTGAAAAGGGTCTAAGTCGACTGTCCAGAACGGATTTTCAAGGAAACTAAAGATCATAGCAGCTGGGTCGTATCAGTCGACTGAAAGGTCTGCCAGTCGACTGTCGGCCTATAGACTGCATAGTTTGGTTGCACAAGATAATCAAAATTAGGGTTTTCCAAAAGCAATCATTGTTTACTAAAATGATTTGTATTCAGATAAAAACGACAATCTCAAATAATCCTCTTTATGGATACATTTCCTCAAATCAACCGATATCTCAAAACTTAATTCTCATGTTCTTAATTCCTAACTCTTCCATTAGGATTTCTCAATACTGAATTTCTTCCACAACTCAACTAAAAATCTGATTGTAATCACAAGATCTAGATGTTCATCCATCCAATCCCTTATTGTCATAATCATACTCAAATCTTAACATGTTTTCAAGCAATAAGAAATTTATCAACCAAGATCTACTAAACGTTCATAGATTTCACATACGTAATACAATAATGACCATTGCATCGTTTTCATACAAAATACACTAAATAAACAAAAGTGTCAAACAAACAACAAAACAATCGTTCATATAAACCAAACCACAAAACAAAGTTCATATCACTCACGTTAGAAATGAAGAGATCCGACATAGAAGTCTCTCCTTTTTACGAGATCGAAAACCTTCTCTTGATCCTCCCAAAAATCAAAAAATATAATGTTGTGCAGCGAATGACGGCTACACACCCACTTTTATATAGGATGGAAATAAGGATTTAGGGTTTTAGAAATGCATTTGCAAAATAGTCCTTCCAAAATATAACTTTACATATATAGTTCTATTCTTGAAAACTCAATAAAAATCATTTAAATTAGGATTTAAAAGTAAAACATACTCATTAATCTCAACCGGTACTGTTCAAAACATCTAGAAAATAGATTTTGCATTTTAACCCCTAAAAACGACAAATTTGCAAAAAGGTCATTCTTTTCTCAAAATTTGCAAATAGATCCAATTAATTTCAGAAAAATCTGGAAAAATAATAAATAAATCCCAAATATTAAATAATGATTTTTCATGAAGAAAATTGACTTTGAACTTCTCAAGAAACTATTTACACGTGTTTTGCACGTGTAAAAAGATGTATATTTCTAAAAATATTTATTAAATCTCCAAAAAAAATTTAATTTATTTTCAAATATTTAAAATAATATTTGAAAATACGGAGTTGTACAGTGTCTTCCCAGGCCGGTCCGGCCGAGCATGATAGGAGCCTCGAATTCGAGTTCCCAGCCGAGTGTGAGTGAGTTGTGAGCTTTTTTCCTTGTATTTCTACCGACGTTCATTGAGTTGTAAGAAATGAGTAATGAATAAGAACATTTGATTTTCCATGCTCTGATCATCTTGGTTATTAGGGACGGTTGCCGGGTTGGTTGCACAGGGGTCGGCTCCGAGGTGACATGTTGCAATGGGCGCGACGGTCGCGGCATTTAGTTTCTCGATAAGCAATAACTAGCGACGTTTCGCATTCCCATGAGCATTTATGACAACGTTTCACCTTCCGTCGTTTCGCATTCCCAGATGCAATAAATGAGGGCCTCAGGGGGCTATATAATCCCCCACTCCCCTCGTTGGTTGTCAGGCAGTGAGCCGTCTGACTCGGGTGCCTGCCAAAGGCGGGCGCCCGGAGAATATAATGTTTCCAAGTACTCCAGATCGGAGGCACACCGATTACCCTCGGACTATTCGGGGTTCAGGCTGTTAGGGCCGTAAGACCCCGGGTTGTTCGTTGGAGAGCGGTGGGCCGACCGATCGGTTTGGGGTTTCGGAGGGAGCCGAAGCGTGGTGGCTCTTCTGCCGTCCTCGAACAATTCGGGGTTTTGGGCTCGTAAAAGCCGTAAACCCCGAGTTGTTTGGGGGCGAGAGGAGGGTCAGCTGAACAGCTCGAAGGCTCGGAGCGTTTTGTTCCGGGACGGAGAGAGCAGCGGGTCGATGGCCCCCCTGCCATCCTTGAACAGTTCAGGGTTTAGGCTGGTAAAAGCCGTAAACTCTGAGTTGTTCGCGGGTGAGAGGGTTGTCAATAACTCGACTCGAGGCTCGGGGCATCTGCCGAAGGCGGACGCTCTAAACCTTAATAAAATTTTGTCAACGCATGGTTGTGGGTCGTAACCGAGCGTGGCGGTCGAGCGGCTTTGAAGAAAGCTGCGGCCTTGCTTCGGTTTGTCGAGCCCCCATGTTTGTGAGAGGACCAGTTGCAAGAGTGTCGAGGTTGCCGCCGAGCGTCAAGGTTGCGGTGCCTTGAAGAAGGTACCCGCCTTGCTCGGGTTCGACGCCGAGCTCCAGCACATATTTTCGGGAAGAGACGGTGCGGGCGTGGCTGGCAGATGTCGCCTCGTACATAGGTTGATGAGCTTCAATAAGCCCAAACCGAGCGAGGGACGGATGCCGAACCCCCATACAGGTGAGAAAGACAACTGCGGGCGTAGCAGAGGGTCGCCGCCGAGTGTCAAGGTCGCGGTGCCTTGGAGAAGGCACCCGCCTTGCTCGGGGTCGACGCCGAGCTCCTGCACCTGTTCTCAGGGAGAGACGGTGCAGGCGTGGCTGGCAGATGTCGCCTCGTACATAGGTTGATGAGCTTCAAGAAGCCCAAACCGAGCGAGGGACGGATGCCGAGCCCCCATACCGGTGAGAAAGGCAACTACGGGCATAGCAGAGGGCCGCCGCCGAGTGTCAAGGTCGCGGTGCCTTGGAGAAGGCACCCGCCTTGCTCGGGGTCGACGCCGAGCTCCTGCACCTGTTCTCGGGGAGAGACGGTGCGGGCGTGGCTGGCGGATGTCGCCTCGTACATAGGTTGATGAGCTTCAAGAAGCCCAAACCGAGCGAGGGACGGATGCCGAGCCCCCATACCGGTGAGAAAGACAACTGCGGGCGTAGCAGAGGGTCGCCGCCGAGCGTCAAGGTCGCGGTGCCTTGGATAAGGCACCCGCCTTGCTCGGGGTCGACGCCGAGCTCCTGCACCTGTTCTCGGGGAGAGACGGTGCGGGCGTGGCTGGCGGATGTCGCCTCGTACATAGGTTGATGAGCTTCAAGAAGCCCAAACCGAGCGAGGGACGGATGCCGAGCCCCTATACCGGTGAGAAAGACAACTGCGGGCGTAGCAGAGGGTCGCCGCCGAGTGTCAAGGTCGCGGTGCCTTGGAGAAGGCACCCGCCTTGCTCGGGGTCGACGCCGAGCTCCAGCACATGTTCTCGGGGAGAGACGGTACGGGCGTGGCTAGCGAATGTCGCCTCGTACATGGGTTAATGAGCTTCAAGAAGCCCAAACCGAGCGAGGGACGGATGCTGAGCCCCCATACCGGTGAAAAAGACAACTGCTAGCGTAAAAGAGGGTCTCCGCCGAGCATCAATGTCGCAGTGCCTTGGATAAGGCACCCGCCTTGCTCGGGGTCGACGCCGAGCTCCTGCACCTGTTCTCAGGGAGAGACGGTGCAGGCGTGGAGGGAGCAGAGTTGTTTGATTGGATGCATGTTACCAAAAAACCAACCAGGCCGAGCCGCCCGAGCCCCAACTTGTACGAGAAGCTTTTTGGGCCCGCGATGTTATCCGAGCGCCGAACCCTAAGCTTGTAAGAGAGGCTTTTTGGGCTCGCGCTGTTATCCGAGCGTCGAACCCGAAGCTTGTAAGAGAAGCTTTTTGGGCTCGCGCTGTTATCCGAGCGCCGAGCCCCAAGCTTGTAAGGGAAACTTTTTTGGCTCGCGCTGTTATCCGAACGCCGAACTCGAAGCTTGTAAGAGAAGCTTTTTGGACTCGCGCTGTTATCCGAGCGTCGAGCCCCAAGCTTGTAAGAGAAGCTTTTTGGGCTCGCACTGTTATCCGAGCGCCGAGCTCGAGATATGTTCTTTATTTGTTACAAAATATGAAGCCGTGGACTTGTTTTAAGAAAGCTGGCATATTTACAATATATTTGAACCTTACAAAAGACTAGGCACGACGTGCCGATTACAATCATGATAATTTACATGGAGGCGACTCTCCTCCTAAGAACTTAATTAAGTGCTCTGCGTTCTAGGGCCTCTTGATGGGCTTGCCTTCGGCACTGGTCAGTCGGTACGTGCCGGGGCGCACGACTTCAGATACTTTATACGAGCCCTCCTAATTTGGTGCCAACTTTCTTTTCTGGCCCGAATTGGATACCGCCAGCTTTCGGAGGACAAGATCTCCGAGTTTGATGTCAGTTGGGCGCACCTTCTTGTTGTAGAACTACTCAACTCTTTGCTGGTAGATGCTTCTTCTAAGGGCGGACTTTTCCTTAACCTCGTCTATGAGGTCCAGGTCGGCCCGCAGCTGTTGGGAGTTGGTGGCTTCGTCGAAAGCCATGATTCGGGGTGAAGGGATCCCGATCTCTAAGGGAATGACAGCCTCAGCGCCGTATGTTAAATTGAAAGGGGATTCTCCCGTGGGGATTCTCTTCGTCGTTCGGTGGGCCCAGAGAATGCTCGGTAATTCGTCGACCCATAATCCCTTGGAAGAGTTATCGAGTCGTTTCTTGAGGCCGTCGAGGATTTGGTGGTTCGCATTCTTAGCCAGGCCGTTAGACTGGGGATGGCATACTGAAGAGAAGCGCTGCTGGATCCCGAGATCTTCGCAGAACTTGTAGAAATTCTTACCCGTGAATTGAGTCCCATTATCCGTGAAGAGCACCTGCGGAATCCCGAACCGACAGACGATATGTTTTCAGAAGAACTGCTGGGTCTGTCGTTCGGTGATCATTGCTAATGGCTCGGCCTTGATCCACTTGGTGAAATAGTCGATCGCCACAATGAGGAACTTTCGCTGGCCCGTTGCTTTCGGAAATGGGCCTACCAAATCCATCCCCCACATTGCAAAAGGGGTCGGACTGGCCATGGACCGGAGGTTCGTCTGAGGAGCCCTCTTCATTGGGGAGAACCGTTGGCAGGGGCCACACTTCTTCACTAGGGCGAGGGCGTCTTGCAGCATAGTCGGCCAGTAGTACCCGTGATTTAGCGCCTTCCGTGCTAGCAAACGGCTTCCCATGTGACATCCGCCGATCCCCTCGTGCAGCTCCTTGAGGGCGTACTTGACTTCGTCTGGGCTCAGGCAGCGGAGGTAGGGTCTGCCATCTGTTGTGGTATAGGACCTTTTGAAGAGGGTGGTATTGATGACCGCGAACCTTTCAGATCGGACCCTGATCCACCTTGCTTCAGCTCGGTCTTCGGGGAGCTCTCCCTTGACTAGAAAATTTTTGATAAGAGTGGTCCAGTCATCTGGAGGAGCTCCGTCTTCGACGCACAGAACCTCCGGGTGTCTGTACTTGGCTTCAACAGGACTTCAATCAGGACCGTACGGTCGAGGCCTTCAAAAGATGATGAAGCCAATTTTAACAGGGTGTCGGCCTGGGCGTTCAGCTCCCAGGGAATTCTGATGACAGCCGATTCGTCGAAGGACGATAATAGGCGTTGGACGATGGCCCGGTACCTGATCATCCGATCGTCACGGGCCTCGTAGTCCCCGGTGATCTGGCTGACCACCAGCTGAGAGTTGCTAAAGGCCTGGATCTGTTTGGCACCGGCTTGATGAGACAGGTTAAGCCTGGCGATCATCGCCTCGTATTCGGCCTCATTGTTAGAGGCCGGGAAGTTGAGGCGGAGACAATACTGGAGGAGGAAACCATCCGGACCTCGAAGAATGATGCCCGCACCACTCCCCATTTCGCAAGAGGAGCCGTCGATGTATACTTCCCACGTCTGGTCGGCTTCTTTGTTCACGGGTTGCTCGGAGATGGTGCATTCGGTAATGAATTCGGCGAGGGCCTGCCCTTTGATGGATGTTCTTGGTTGATAGCCGATGTCGTACTGGCTGAGTTCGATCGACCATTTAACTAGTTGACCGGAGTTCTCGGGTTTGTAGAGCACGGCCTTCAGGGGTTGATCTGTGAGTACCTGGATCGAATGCGCCTGGAAGTAAAGACGAAGCTTCCGCGCGGTTATGACCAAGGCGTACGCCACTTTCTCCATTCTGGAATACCGGGTCACGGCATTGAGCAGGACCTTACTCACATAGTAGAGGGGCTTTTGCACCCCTTCCTATTCTCGGACGAGGACAGCGCTGAGCACGTTCTCCGAAGCGGATAGGTAGAGCCAGAGTGGCTCCCCTGGTTCGGGCTTGCTGAGGAGAGGAGGGTTGGCGAGGTACTCCTTCAACTGTGCGAAGGCCTCTTGCTGTTGAGTACCCCACTCGAACCTTCCAGTGCCGCGCAGGGCCTTGAACAACGGGAGGGACTTCTCTCCGGATTCGGAGAGGAAACGGCCGATGGCCAGCAGTCACCCCGTTAGCCTCTGGACTTCTTTGACATTCCTGGGAGGGGCCATGTCTATTATGGCCTGGATTTTTTCGGGGTTCGCCTTGATGCCGCGCTGGCTGACGATGAACCCTAAGAACTTCCCTGAGGAGACGCCGAAGGCGCATTTTGCCGGATTGAGCCTCATGTTGTGGGTTCGAAGGACCCCAAAGGCTTCTTCCAGGTCGGCGACGTGGTGCTGGCCTTATTGACTTTTGACGAGCATGTCGTCAATGTATACCTCCATGTTACACCTGATTTGATCTTTAAAGACTCGGTTGACGAGCCTCTGGTAGGTGGCGCCGGCGTTCTTCAGCCCGAAGGGCATGACCCGGTGGTAATAGAGTCCCTGGTCTGTGATGAAGGACGTCTTGGCGATGTCCGGAGGAAACATCCGGATTTGGTTATAGCCCGAGAAGGCATCCATGAAAGAGCAAAGCTCGTGACCTGAGGTAGCATCGATCAGGGCATCAATGCTGGGGAGAAGGAACGGATCCTTGGGGCATACTTTGTTGAGGTCGGTAAAATCTATGTAGATCCTCCAACTCCCACTCGCCTTCTTCACCATGACGATGTTCGCCAACCACTCTGGGTAGCTGACCTCTTGTACAAAACGCGCGGACAAGAGCTTGTCTACCTCTGTGTTTACTGCCTGTTGTCGCTCAGGAGCGAACTTGCGCCGCTTTTGGACTACTGGCTTCGACCCGGGAATCACGCTGAGTTTGTGCATGATGAGATCTTCGGAGATACCGGGCATGTCAGAGGGCTTCCAGGCAAAGAGGTCGACATTGCGCCGAATGCAGGCGATTAAGGCGGACTTGAGGTCGGGGGCGAGGGAGCAGCTCACATGAAAGTGCTTCGACGCATCCCCTATCTCGAACGAGACATCTTGCAGCTCGTTTGCCGGCTCTGGCTCTGGCTGGGTCCTTTCGGGCTCCAGCTCGACGGCATCGAAGGGAAACACACCACTTCCGATCGCCGTCATGTAGCACGAACGTGCTGCTTCCTGATTCCCGCGGGCAACTCCGACGCCAGTATTGGTAGGGAATTTTATCTTCTGATGGTAGGCCGAGGAAACCGCCTGGAGGGAGCAGAGCCCCGGGCAGCCGAGGATGGCATTGTAAGCTGCCTTTACATTCACAACCATGAAGTCCATGGACTCGGTCCTTCTGTTGGGCTTTGTGCTCGCCGTGACGTCCAGGGTGATGATCCCCTCTATAGTCACGGGGATGCCGGAGAATCCGTGTAGGGTATACCTGGCTGGCTTTAGTTTCTCGTGGGAGAGCTTTAGGTTCTCGAATGCTTCGAGGAACGGAATGTTGACCGAGCTCCCGTTGTCTACGAGGATTCTCCGGGCATTGAAGTTCGCCATGCCGAGGTTGATGACGAGGGCGTCACAGTGAGGGAGTCGGACCCCCTCCAGATCTTCTCCTGAGAAGGAGACAGGGAGTTGCTGGACCGGGGGGGAGATAGGGAGTTGCTGGACGGTATTGATATCCAGGATGAAGGCCTTGCGAAAAGTGTTAGATTCGCCTCCCATAGGTCCTCCGTGGACGCAATGCAGGATCGCTTGACCCTCAGGCTCCTCGGGATCCGGATCCCGCTCGGGACGCTGTCGGTGCCCTTAAGGAGGAGGGGAATCCCTCCCGTTTCTGTTGTCCCTCGGTTCCTGGGTGCCCTCTCATCTGAACTCTCGGAGGTACCCTCGTTGGATGAGAGCCTTAATTTCGTCCTTCAGGGTGCGGCAGTGATCTGTGTCGTGCCCGTTGTCCCGGTGAAAACGGCAATAGAACCGCTGATCCCTCTTCTTGCTGGTGTTGTTGGACGGTCGAGGGGGGTACTGGACGAGGTCGCTGTCTTCAATCGCTAAGAGGATTGTCGACACGTTCTGCGTCAGTGGGGTGTACCTCTCGAAGTAGGGGATCGGCAGGACCTTCTTTGCGGAGCCCCCATCTCTTGGAGCTTTTTTCGCCGGCTCAATCTCGCCGACCTTGCGCTTCCCCTTCCCGGGAGCTTCCTTCTGGTCCTCGGGATTGAGGGCCTCCTTGGCTCGGATATATTTTTCGACCCGGTTGAGAAGGTCAGGGAAGTCTATCGGCGGCTTCTTTGCCAGGGAGGCCTTCAGCTGTCCATGTCGGACGTTGTGGCGGAAGGCTGCCGAGGCAACGCCGGGGTCGAGGGATGAGACTGACCTCGCCTCGGTGGTGAACCTTCGGACGAACACCCGGAGGGGCTCCCCCTCCTTTTGCCGGAGTCCGAGCAGGGACGCACTTGTTCTTTCGGCCTTTCGGCTGGTTACGAAGTGGGCGAGGAAGTTGCCCTCTAGCTGGTCGAAAGAATAGATGGAGCCGGGGGCGAGCTTGGAGCAATTCCCGAGCCGGAGCCCGGAGTGTTGCGGGGAAGGCTCGGTACAGGAGGGGATCCGATGCGCTGTGAATCATCATGAGGGTTTTGAAGCCCTTCATGTGATCAGCAGGATCGCCCTCGCCGTCGTATGTCTCGAACTGAGGCGGACGGAAATTGCGAGGTATCTCCGCCTGCAGGATGAGGGCGGAGAAAGGAGGACAAACCGGCCGGTACCCCTGAGTTCCTTTTTGGTCGCCGTTACCAACGTGTTCAAGGCACTCCTCCATTTCTTGGAGGCGCTTCAAAATGTCGCCATCATACTCTGGGGGGATTGTCGAATGGCGAGACACGGTAACCTCGGCCAGTGACCGTGTGCGGGAACGGCGGGCGTTCTCGTTGACAGGGACTCCTCGGAGGGCACCCAAGATTTCCCTTCTGAAGTCCTGGAATTCCTGGTGGGTAACCGAGGCCTCTTCGGCCCGGTTCAGTTGGGCAGACTGTTGCCGACCGACTCGGCTGAGCGCAGGCTCCCGCCCTTGGGACGGGGGTCTGGGATGGTTCGGAGCCCCTTGGGATGGGGGTCTAGGATGGTTCGGAGCCGAGTTGGAAGCGGCTCCTCCCCTGCCACGGCTGGCCTGGCGGTTCGAGATTACCCTCCGCAGGTCGCTCTGGACCGGGCGGGAGGCGTTCGGCTGGGGCCCGTGGCTGACCCTTTTGTTGTTTGGTCCCTGAGCATTGGCATCGATGCCTTGCGGAGGTACGTCGTGTCGGCATGCAGAGGTAACAGCTTTTGCGGCTTTGGGCGCCATGTGAGCTCGGGTCGACAGGAATGCCGACAGGGGCGGAGCTCGGGTCGGCGTCTACTAGGGTACCGTTGGAAGCGAGGCTCGGATTGGCGTCTACAATAGGCAGTTTCCCACAGACGGTGCCATCCTGATGCGGTTTGTTTTTGGGGAACGTGTGGATGCACCAGGCGTGAGTTCTTACTCAATTTGTATTGGAGGAGGAGACACCTATGCAGACGACCCTTGGCTGGACGAACGGTACTGAGGTAGGCGGTATTGAGGTGGGGGCTGATGCTCATCTCCGATCTTTGAGGCTCGGATCCGAGGGTCTCGTGTACCTGCAGACGGTCTCGAAACACCGGGGTTGGTCCCGGTGACAGACCCTCCGACGATCTAGTCAGTTACTAAGGGAGAGTAACAGTAACTAGGATTTGAGTGGGGGAGAATTGATCACTTGGAGAAGGAGTAGGGGTCTGGTATTTATAGAAGATGCCAACCGGGTCTGGACCCGTTTGGGGCCGGGTCTGGACCCGGTTGCCCGTGTGGCTGAAGCGGTGGAAACCCGGGCAGTTTAGGGCTGACGTGGCAGATGCCCGGGCGGTTCCCGGGCTGACGTGGCGACAGTCCGGGCAGTTTTCCGATGCTGACGTGGCGGATCTGAAGGATCAGGAGGTGCGCGTATCATGAGGGGATTCTGTGGCCCAGGATGGGCCACGTCGTTCCTGACCCATATCAAGATTCCTGTAGAAAAAATATATATGTGGATTTGAGTTCTAAAGAAGTAGTTTGGTTTGATGTAATTTTATTGTATTCTAGGATAGAGATGAGATATAAAGAAATTTAACGTAGAGGATTAGGTGAAATTATTTTATTAGATGGAGTAAAAAAGTCTAAGAGATAAATATTATAAAAATGCTACAACAGCTTTCAACTGAATTCCGAGCTATTTCTTCGTATTTTTTTGGGTGCTACAGTAGAGCTACATCAAGAAAACATTTTCAACTACTTTCGAGGCAAACAAACCCAGTGATCTATGAATTTGAGTTCCAAGCAGTAAAATTTAGAGGAAACAAACACCCTCTAAGCAATTATAATCATTTTACCGGAAGGAATCATCTCATATAGATATGAGAATCTCTTTTCCCATATATCAAAAACCCAAAGAGACATTACTACCTTCAGCACGAAATACTTAAGTAATCCAGCCTTTTACTATGTTAGAAAGCAATTAGAACTATACAACTGAAAATTGCAATTTCTTGCAGTTCTTCTATTACATCATTTATTCCCCAAGATTTTTAAATACACTCATCTAATTAATCATTTTAGAAAATACACTCATAGTAACAAAAGAGTTAAACCTTCCCCGAATCCCCAAAAAATAAATAAATAAAAGGGGGAAAATCTTACAAATTTCGGAATGTAAGGGAACAACCAAAGACCAATTGGCCTACATTCATCGGATTTCTTCACCCAAATACAGCACAATACAAGGAAACTTAATTATATGAAAATACATGCCAAGAACATCTACAAGGAGTGGGCACCCACCATGTAGATGCACGCTTTGTCTCTATATATTTTGTATCAGGTCTTTGTATTTTAGTTGTCTAAGGTTGGATGATGTAACCCACCCCCCAGGATTTTGTTGGGGGTTATGTTTTATTTCCTGCACTGTACTTTTATTTTTCCGGGACTTCGGGGTTGTTTATTAATCTCTTATTAATGAAACAGGGTCGCGTTATTCTACCTTTTACCTCAAAAAAAAAACATCTACCATGATTATTGCTATAATATTGCAAAACGACAAAATGAGAAATGGCAAAAGTAGTTTCCGTTGCAGTGGTCATTTATCATAATTTGAAGAAAAAATAATAATAAAAAGTTTATCGGACAAAACATGTTGTTACACCCCGAGAGATATTTTGGTAATTTTTAGGATGATTAAAGTTGCATTAGTTATTAAAATGATCATTAGTATTTTAATTAGTTATTAAATTAGAAGTAAACCATGATTATATTAGTAAACCAAGATAAATTAACACTAAAATCCCTTTGATTAAATGATGGTTTGGCTGGTCAACATTCTCGAACGGACATGTCCGGTTTGATCATTTTTTTGGTTTCGGACGGCACAACATGTCGTGTCCAATTCCTTGCTATTTTTTCAATTCTTTTTGGACGGTACATGTTGTACTGTCCAATCAACTAAAAAAAAATCGAAAAAAAACTTTGGACAATACAACTTGTATCATCCGATCGAATTTTTAAATAAATTCAGAAAAAACTTCAGACAATACAACTTGTATCATCTGATCGTATTTTTTTAAAAAAAAAGAGAAAAATCAACATGTTCTGTTCTCTATATTTTGAGAATAGGCAAATTCTTTCTCAAATATGAGACATTAGTCCTCCCACTTTGTCAAAATATGACAAAATAACAAACCGCTGTAGATCACACTTTGCCAAAATATGGCAAAAATGAGAAAATAAGAGCATCCACAATGGTGTTTCTCATTTGCCAAAAAATGGCAACAACAGTAATAGCAAATAGGGGAGATCGCTGCAGTGGTCGTTTGCTAAAAAATTGCCAAAAATTTCAAAAATTGAGTGAGACGGTATATGATATACCGTCTCAACTTTTAAAAATTAATTTAAAAAAGTTAATTACTTATTAACTATTAAACCTAATTAATTAACTAAATTAAATATATTATAATAACTAAACCTAATTATATCACTACCTAAACCTAATTAATACTCCTAAACCTACCACCCAGCATTAATTGACTCCACTAATTCCACACTTCACACTGGTGAATTTTTTTATTTTTTTTTTTCGAATCCTCCAATCCAGGCCGTTCATTTATTTATAAAAAAAAAGGAAAAGACAAAAAATGAACTCACATACGGGATATGATCTCCCGTCTGATTCAGACGGGATATGATCTCCCGTCTGAGGAGTTTTTTTAAAAAAAAAATTAAAAAAAATGAGAGAGTATATAATGTACCGTCTGAAGCTATTAAAATATATTAAAATTCATCAGATGGGATATGATATCCCGTCCTTTATAATTTGAGAATCGCTATTCTGTTTCTCAAATATGAGAAACGAATATAGCAAACTTGCTAAAAAATGGCAATATGAGAAACCATTGCAGCGTTCGTTTGCTAAAAAAATGGCAAATTGGCATATATAAAAAACCACTGTGGATGCTCTAAGAGCATCCACAGTGGTTTGCTATAATTCTCAATTTGCCATATTATAGCAAAGGAAGTGCTGCAACGGTTTCTCATTTTGCCATTTTTTAGCAAACGACCTATATTCGTTTCTCATATTTGAGAAACAGAATAGCGATTCTCAAATTATAGAGGACGGGATATCATATCCCGTCTGATCTATTTTAATATATTCTAATCCTTTCAGACGGTACATCATATACCGTCTCTCCTTTTTTTTTAATATTTTTTTTAAAAAAACTCCTCAGACGGGGGATGATATACCGTCTGAATCAGACGGGATATCATATCCCGTCTGTGAGTTTTTTTTTGTGTCTTTTTTTTTTAAAAATAGATGAAGGGCCAGGATTCATTGATTAGAAAAATAAAATAAAATAAAAAGAAAAATTCTCGGACGGGATATCATATCCCGTCCTTGAATTAAGGGGGTCAGTGGACTCATTAATGCTGAGTGGATGGTTTAGGATTAGTAATTAGGTTAGATAGTTAATTAATTAGGTTTAGTTTTATTATATTATTTAATTTAGTTAATTAATTAGGTTTAATAGTTAATAAGTAATTAATTTTTTTAATTAGGTTTAATAGTTGAGACGGTATATCATATACCGTCTCACTCAATTTTTGAAAATTTTGGCAATTTTTTAGCAAACAACCACTGCAGCGATCGATGCTAATTGCTATTACTGTTGTTGCCATTTTTTGGCAAATGAGAAACACCACTGTGGATGCTCTAACAAACCATTGGACGCTCTGATACTTTTAAAGATCTAAAATTGCAATACTATCACAATGTCATTTTACATGTCTCAACACAAATCATCAATACATTCTGTCATCGCGAACACGACAAACGATTCAATCTTCAAAATCTTCCATGATGTGTTCATACTGCAGTACTGCTCGATACAACATTATTATTTCTCCATAGCTACCTCCATAATTTCCCTGAACTATTGTCCCATGCAGCTAAGAGAACTTTGAGCCTTGAACGTGAGAAAAGGATATCTTTCTTTCCATATCCCTTGTTGCATGTTGAGAAACTCGAAGAATAAGAGAAAATTTGGACAGCCCGTCAAATATTTGGATGAGAAGTATATACTTCTTCCAGGTGACGATTTAGCAATGAGATAGTATCAAAATGTTTCAGATTTTACCTGCAAAATTAATCAAAGAAGGCATAAGCATAAAGAAATCAAGTCATTTTCAAACTAATTTATGTTCACGCTTAATGCACATGCAACTTTTACCAATTTAAAATTATATAGAGTTGTTCTGTTGATCACCACAATATAATGTATCTTGATTATTGGGCATTTGGTGATGTTGCGCTCAAAGAAATTAAATTAGAAAGGAACATGTGCATTGTGTAGGACAGCAGATCCTTAATGAGTTTATATAGTGATTACTTAGAATGCAAAAGGAATGCGCATTGCATGTCTTCTTGAATTATAATTGTAAAGGTAACCACCTAGCGCTTCTGTATTAGGCTCAGCATTCCTGACAATATCTTTTAAGCCTGAAGAAAAGTTCTTGTAGAACTGCATTAAACACAAAATTTGGCATGTAAGATTAAACTTTCCAAAAAAAAAAAAAAAAAAAAAAGAGAGAGAGAGAGAGAGAAGCAATTTTCACTAAATTATAGTTCGATGAAAAATGATAGCATGTCAAACTCTATATGATTGATCCACTTACAAAAAGTGATCTGAACTAACCACACTTATATTTTTCATTTAACCAGTAAAATACCAACGTGCAAATGCACATAAAAAATGCACATGTATTATGAGAATATTTTTTGTTGGGGATGTCCATTTATGACAATAGAATATTTTGTTTATTCGGTTATTTGTTTAAATTAGGGTTGTCAAATTATATGTTATTTGTTTCGATATCTATATTTGGGTTGTTAAATTATGTTAATAATCTTTTACTTATTTGTTTAATTTTTTTTAACAATATTATAAGATAGGATGAGAATATTTTGTTTACTATAATATGTATTTTAAGTAGAACATTTTGTTTGTTATTTTTTTAATTATTATAAAATGAAGTGTTAAGATTTTCTAATGACAGACGAAAAAAATTAAATATAGGCTGTTGGATCATCTAAACTCGGGTTTTTCAGAGTAGTAACAAATAATTATGCATGAACCATGTGAGAGAGTTGCAAATAGAGTTACATTTTGAGTGGCATACTATAATTTCTCTAGTTCAATATAGACATGCCTTGCGAAACTCCAAGGTGCCGCCTCCAGTTTTACGAAGCTCAACCATGTGGAGCGATGGAGCAACCTCAAAAACCTGTGGAAGATGATCAGGAGAGAATTGTAGGTCCCGCCACAAAAGAGCATGCACTCATGCATGCAACGTTTGGTGCATGCTGATGCATGACAACATTTGGTGCAAGCATGGTGTCTCTTCCGAAGCATGGTGTCTTTTCCGAAGCATGGTGTCTCTTCCGAAGCATGGTGTCTTTTCCGAAGCATGGTGTCTCTTCGAAAGCATGGTGTCTCTTCCCCTCCTATAAATTCTCACTATTTTCTTCATTTGAAGACACACTCAACTGAAGAGAAAAATAGAGATTGATAGCCACAGAGAGCTTATAAAGTATTGAGAGTTTTTTTTGTAAATCTTTTGAGATTGAG
This sequence comes from Hemerocallis citrina, assembly GCA_017893485.1. Lineage (NCBI taxonomy): Eukaryota > Viridiplantae > Streptophyta > Magnoliopsida > Asparagales > Asphodelaceae > Hemerocallis > Hemerocallis citrina. The sequence continues at coordinate 8,284,102 of CM030361.1, forward strand.
AAATAATATTTGTGTTGTTTTTTTTTCTCAAATTTATCTCTGTTGTTTTTCTCGCGATCCCAACAAGTGGTATCAGAGCGAGGTTGAGTTGTTGAGTGCCAAAAGCCTTTGCAGATCAAGATGTCGATGGAGGAATCAATATCATCATCATCATTTGGAGCCATGATCAAGCTTACTGCCACCAACTATACACTTTGGAGACCTCAGATGGAAGATCTCCTAAGTTGTAAAGATCTCTTTGATCCTATTGAGGAGAAGGGAGAGAGACCTGAAGCTACCAATGAGGCGGACTGGAAGAAGATGAACAGGAAAACGATCGGTCAGATTCGACAGTGGATCGATCACAGTGTCTTCCATCATGTTGCCCAGGAGACGGATGCTTTTGCCCTTTGGAAGAAGCTGGCGGATATGTACCAGGCCAAGACAGCTCGAAATAAGTCCCTGCTGATGAGACGGTTGGTGAACCTGAAGCTACAGGGAGGAACTTCCGTAGCAGAACACACCAGCGAGTTTCAGAGCCTGGTGAATCAGCTATCTTCAGTGGAGTTACCACTTGAAGATGAGTTACAGGCACTTCTACTTCTCAGCTCTCTTCCAGACAGTTGGGAGACATTGGTGGTCTCCCTCAGCAACTCGGCTTCGACTGGCAATCTTACCATGTCTATGGTTAAGGATGCCCTATTCAATGAGGAAGCTCAGAGAAAGGACGTTGGCACAGAAGCACAAGCCTGCGTCACAGAAGTCCGTGGGAGACAGCGAGAGGAAGATCGAGGCAGGTGGAGAGGCAGGAGCCAAAGCAGAGGCAGATCGAGAGGCAAATCAAGTGATGGGAGGAGGCCTGCATACAACTGCCATCACTGTGGCAAACCAGGCCACATGAAAAGAAATTGTTGGAAGTTACAAAAGCAAGGCGGTCAGGGAAGGTCACAACCAAAGAAGGAAGGAGATGCACAAGTCACAGTACTAGAAGATGTGTCTCTTTGCTCTCATGAGGATGAGACATGCCTCCATGTGTCGAATCAGGGCGTAGAATGGGTGGTAGATACTGCAGCATCTTGCCATGCCACTCCTCGAAAGGACATCTTCACGACGTACAAAGCTGGAGACTTTGGCTCGGTGAGGATGGGCAATTCTAGCTTTGCTAAGATTATCGGAATTGGTGACGTTCGGATGCAGACTGATGCCGGGTGCACAATCACACTGCAGGATGTTCGCCATGTACCTGAACTTCGACAAAATCTTCTTTCGGTAAGAGCCATAGATGAAAAGGGCTATGATAACCGTTTTTGCAATGGCTCGTGGAGGATGCTGAAAGGTGTAATGGTGATTGCTCGTGGACATCTCTGCAGCACTTTGTACAAGACTCATGTGAAGATCAATGTGGAGAGTCTCAATATTGTTGAACATGAAGCTTCGCAGAAACTGTGGCACCAGAGACTCGGTCACATGAGTGAGAAAGGTTTATCAACCTTGATGAAGGAAAATCTTATCTCCATTACCAAGAATGCAGAGCTTCAACCTTGCAGCAGCTGCTTATTTGGTAAGCAGCGAAGAGTCTCTTTTAGTTCCTCTTCGACAAGGAGATCAGAGTTGCTCAGTCTGATACATTCTGATGTTTGCGGTCCCATGGAGGTGGAGTCGCTAGGCGGTAACAAATACTTTCTGACATTTATTGATGATGCTTCTCGGAAGGTGTGGGTGTATTTTCTGAAGACAAAAGATCAGGTCTTGGAAATCTTCAAATCATTTCATGCCATGGTAGAGCGTGAAACGGGGAAGAAGCTGAAGTGCCTTCGCTCAGATAACGGAGGCGAGTATACATCCAGGAGTTTTGATGCCTATTGCAAGAGTCAGGGCATTCGGCACGAGAAGACGGTTCCACGTACCCCGCAACACAATGGGATAGCAGAAAGAATGAACCGAACAATCATGGAAAGAGTCAGAAGTATGCTCAGCACAGCAAAGCTGCCAAAGCCATTTTGGGGAGAAGCTGTTCGCACCGCCTGCTACTTGATCAATCGTTCTCCATCAGTCCCGCTGAATTTCAACATCCCGGAGAAGAAATGGACCGGCAAAAACCCCTCCTACTCTCACCTGAGGACATTTGGATGTTTGGCTTATGCACATGTCTCAAAGGAGCTCAGGCAGAAGCTCGATGCGAGAACCACTCCATGCATTTTCATAGGCTATGGAGACGAGGAGTTTGGATACAGGCTATGGGATCTAAAGACGAAGAAGCCCATCAGAAGTAGAGACGTGGTGTTCCATGAAAATCAGACATATGGGGACACTGAAAAGTCTACAATTGCTGAAAGACCTGTCAGTACTCAGGACTTTGTTCCAGATACAGTACCAGTACAAGCTGCCGCAGATGATGATGTGTCTGATCAAGAACTAGAAGCAGAACCAGAGGAGGAGGAAGAAGGGATTGATGAGCCTGGGGAGCCGCAACCTTTCACAGCTGCAGAACCAGTACAAGATAATGATACACCGCCTGAGACGAGTGAGCCTCAGCTACGTAGATCTGAAAGAGGCCATGTTCCGTCTACTAAATATCCAGAATCAGAGTACATTCTTCTTACTGATGAAGGGGAGCCAGAGAATTTCCAGGAAGCATTGTCTCATCCAGACAAAGACAACTGGCTGCACGCTATGCAGGATGAGATGGACTCTTTAGAGAAGAACCAAACCTACGATTTTGTTAAGCTTCCAGGAGGGAAGAAGGCACTAAAGAACAAGTGGGTATTCAAGCTCAAGAAAGATGGCAGCGGAAAGGTGGTGAAGCACAAAGCTCGGCTAGTGGTCAAAGGATTCCTTCAGAAGAAAGGCATCGATTTTGGTGAGATTTTTTCTCCAGTTGTAAAGATGACTTCAATCCGAGTCATGCTCGGATTAGCAGCTAGCCTAGACTTGGAGCTTGAACAAATGGATGTGAAGACTGCATTTCTTCACGGTGATCTGCATGAAGAAATTTACATGGAGCAGCCAGAGGGAAACGAGGTTCCAGGAAAAGAGAATCTCGTATGTAAGCTGAAGAAGAGTTTGTATGGCCTCAAGCAAGCACCAAGGCAATGGTACAAGAAGTTTGATTCATTCATGGTGAGTCAAGGCTACAAGAGGACTGCTGCAGATCAATGCGTCTACATTCAAAGGTCCCCTGATGGAAATTTCATTGCACTGTTACTATATGTCGATGACATGTTGGTCGTCGGACAAGATGCAGTGAAGATCAGACAGCTGAAGATAGAACTCTCTAAGGTCTTTGATATGAAGGACATTGGGCCAGCTCAGCAGATTTTAGGTATGAACATCTCTCGAGACAGAAAGGCCCAAAGATTGTGGTTATCTCAAGAGAAATATGTTGAACGGGTGATCAAGCGATTCAACATGGAGGGTGCCAAGCCAGTTAGCATCCCACTGGCTAATCATTTCAAGTTGAGCAAGAGTTCGTGTCCCTCATCCAGGAAAGAGATCGAGGAAATGGAAGTTGTGCCTTATTCTTCAGCGGTTGGAAGTCTGATGTATGCAATGGTGTGTACGAGGCCGGATATTGCACATGCAGTGGGTGTGGCAAGCAGATTTCTCTCCAATCCAGGAAATGAGCATTGGGAGGCTGTTAAGTGGATTCTCAGGTATCTTAAGGGTACTTCAAAGATATGTTTGTGTTACGGGGGAGCTGATCCGGTTTTGGAAGGCTATACAGATGCAGATATGGCCGGAGATCTTGATGGTAGAAAATCGACTTCTGGTTTTATCTACACTTTTGCAGGGGGAGCAGTGTCATGGCAGTCAAGGTTGCAGAAGTGCGTTGCACTATCTACGACAGAAGCAGAGTACATTGCTGCCGCTGAAGCTGGCAAGAAGATGTTGTGGTTAAAGCGATTTCTACAAGAACTCGGGATCAAGCAGAATGACTACAAGGTACATTGTGACAGTCAGAGTGCTCTGGATTTGAGCAAGAATTCAATGTACCATTCCCGAACAAAACATATTGATATTCGCTATCACTGGATACGCGAGGTGATGGATCAACAATTGTTGAAACTGATGAAGATCCACACGAAGGAGAATCCAGCAGACATGTTGACAAAGATTGTGTCTCGGGAGAAACTAGAGTTATGCAGAGACATAACTGGAATGGATGAGAGATGACGATTGGTGCAGATGTGGCGTGAGGGGGAGAATTGTAGGTCCCGCCACAAAAGAGCATGCACTCATGCATGCAACGTTTGGTGCATGCTGATGCATGACAACATTTGGTGCAAGCATGGTGTCTCTTCCGAAGCATGGTGTCTTTTCCGAAGCATGGTGTCTCTTCGAAAGCATGGTGTCTCTTCCCCTCCTATAAATTCTCACTATTTTCTTCATTTGAAGACACACTCAACTGAAGAGAAAAATAGAGATCGATAGCCACAGAGAGCTTATAAAGTATTGAGAGTTTTTTTTGTAAATCTTTTGAGATTGAGAAATAATATTTGTGTTGTTTTCTTCTCAAATTTATCTCTGTTGTTTTTCTCACGATCCCAACAACAATTAGCCAACATAATATTACAAACCTATTCAACTACACATAATTTGCCAAATATCTGAGAACTGTGTAGTTCAAACCATTTTCTACTTAGAGATGATGATAGCAGCATTATTTGTCTACTTATCAATTAATCATTTCACACAAGAGATCTGCCTTACAGTACTTCAGTTGCTACTGACAAGTGGCCCTTCCTTCCAGTGTGATCACCTTTTAACTTCATCTGCAACAACCCTAAATTGTGAATATATATCTTCTGATAAACTAAATACAAACTGTAGGTGGAAGAATTTACCCTCTACCTTATAGTGGTGTTTCTGAACATTGAAAGCCAGGGGTTTAGCAGTTTGCTCGATTTTAGACATAATTTCATTGGCAGGGCACTGAGAAGTAAAGGATGTTTCCCTCTTTGATGATTCCCTGTATTTTTTTAACATAAGGTTAGAAATAATATTGTGTTCTTATAAATATATGATATAGCTGCAATTTCATGTACATTTTAATGAATAAATGATCAAAATACAAATCCATTTAGATTCTAGAAACAAAATATTCAACTTACTCTTCAGCATCACTCCGCATAACAGAAGTGTTCGGAATACATAATAGCGAAATGAAATTTATAAAGGAAAAGAAACATAAAAGAAAATTACAAAAGGAATTTGAATGGCCCAAGTAGAACCAAAAAAATAAGTTTTGTAACAGCATTTAATTACTTGTAACCCTCCATTAATATCAGATTGAAAAATATCGATATTTCATATGAATTGACTATTGCATACAACTATGGACAGCAGCGTCTGAGGAAACAAAGAAAAGTTAATTTGAAATGGCATAAAGTAATCATCAAATTACCCTCTGTTCTTCAAAAAGATTTACAAGATGAAATTCTTCCGACCGATAAATTAGTGCAAATGCATTCATCGACTTTGGCTTCTCTTTCTTTTCTGTTACCAGATGCTCCTAAAAACACCGAATCATACATCTTAATCACCAGATTTAGAAAATCTTGCAAACTAATTAACAACAATGATACATTCTCTAGAGTAACATCTTGCTAGATATGAAGGAGATATAGTAGGCTAATATTATTGGAGAAATCTACTCCCAACTCGTAGTGCTAATAGCGGAAACACACTACAAGCAATAGAAACTCCCAAGAAATAGATGAACCAAGAACAAGCCACCACAATATATGAATCTCACAAGAACACAACCAATATGCAGAGATAACCAATACTTCTTATTCCCAAAGAAATACAAAGAATACAAAAGAGATTACAACTCTCAATCTCTCTCTCACCTTTAAAACACTCGGCACAATCTTTCTTGAAGTTGAATAATGATCAGATCTATTCAGATAACTTAACCTTATAGTTTACGGCCATATATATAGCCCCCAAGCAAACGCTAAAAGATATACACAAATCTAGCAAATTGGGCCTTTATCCCGTAAGCCCAAAAGAACAACTCAGCGTCGGTGTCGGTCGATTGCACCCCAAGTGTCGGTCGACCGCATCGTGCAGATCCAGACCCGAGGGCTGACCGGTCGACCGCATCACCCAGACCGGTCGACTGTCCCCTCCTCTGTTGGACGCCTATACTCGAAGAACTCCCAGTCGACTGCAACCCTCCAGACTTCTCTTCTTCTACTTGCTGCTTGTCTTTCCTTGCTTCTTTGTCTTCTCCTCTTCTTCTCCAACTTCAAGTACCCCGTGCCTACGTGTATTTGAGACCACAATTCCTTACAGATATTGCCAGCCATTGAAGCAAAGATCGATATTGCCCTGAGAAAGTTCGGAATCCTTACCTCTGAATCATTAAAGACAGTATCAATGCTGTCAAGGTTCACTTCTTCCCCTAGTTCAAAATTAGGCGTCTTGTCTCCTTTCTTAAACCATTCATCTTTTAAAATTTCCTCAATTGTTATCCGCCGTAACCAAAAGTGCAAACCAGTATACCAGGAAATAGTTCCAGAAATTATAGCTCCCTAAATTTAATGAACACTGCATTTTTACTCAACGTAGGAGGATCTGGGTCTAGAATACGATTAAGCAACTTTTTCGCACCAGAAGAAAACCAAGATGGAAATGAAAAATCTGCCTTCCATATCTGCAGTGGATTAATTAGGGTGCTTCCAAAACTCTTAAAATAACAATTAACCCAGGAAGTAGTAAAGCTAACCTTCATACACAGAGCCATGAGGTTAGGCTCATCAAATGGCAAGTATCCAGCCATAAGGACAAACAAAATCACCCCACAAGACCATACATCAGAAGCGGTACCGTCATAACCTTTATCACTGAGCACCTAATCAATGGCAATGTTTATCATGAGATAATTATAAACAGAAATATTAAACAGGAGACAATTACAAACAAAAATATAATGGATTTTGGAATATACCTCAGGAGCAACATAATTGGGAGTCCCGCAGGAAGTGTGTAAAAGTCCATCCTTCTAAATTACCAATAATATGATTAGAGAGAGTATTTAACAACAGTAAGCTTCACCATAATCACATAATGAAAAAAAAAAACAAAAAAATGATCGATTTGCACGTGCTCAGACACGTTTTTTACTTTTACCAATTTCAAGAAAGTACAAAATCATTCATAATTATTAACATGGAAGGTCGTATGGGATGTTTCCACTTTTTAATTAAGTTGCCATATATGATGGCTGTGGTTGCATCGGTTGCATATGATGGCTGTCGTGTTTGTTCGTTGGGTGGCTTCGTGGTCTCAGTCCTTCCTTGCTACTTCTGCCATCTTCGCCTCTTATGTTGTAGCTCTTGGAGTTGTTTGTTTCGATCAGATTGTTTCGTTTTGCCTTTTTGAGTTGTACAGCTTTTAGGACTATCGGTACCTTGTGTATTTTTTCTTCTTGTAGGCATTTTCGCAATTTTACTTCTGGTAAAATTGTCCCCTGTTGTACCCTTATTTCGTTATGAGTAATGTTTTAGCCACTACCAATTTCACTACCATTTCCTTCACTATCTTAGGTGGCATACTCCTATTGGAAAGTTCTCCCACCTACTCTATCATCCCCTACCTATTGGAGTGTGCCACCTAAGGTAATGAAGAAAAAAAATGTAGTGAATTGGTAGTGGCTCTAGCATTACTCTTTTGTTATATATATTGGGCTGGAGTCTTAGGATTCTATTCGCGTTATAAAAAAAAAAAATTAAGTTGCCACATAATCAATTTGGGTTATAATAGTTTTTATTATTAAAAAAACAATAAATTGTCTGGCTATGTGTCAAAGACAAAAGAGTAATGCTTTAGCCACTACCAATTTCACTACCATTTTCTTCACTACCTTAGGTGGCATACTCTTATTGGAGAGTTCTCCCACCTACTCTATCATTCCCTACCTATTGGAATGTGCCACATAAGGTAATGAAGAGAAATGTAGTGAAATTGGTAGTGGCTCTAGCATTACTCCTAAAGCATTACTCTTGGAGAAAGGGGTGTTTGGATGACCATGTATATTTCATGTGGCTTTTATCTCCATCACATTGGGAATCGAGCATCATTATTACACTCTTGAGGTAATAAATGACTTCCAATGGTTAGAACTTCGAAATATGAAGAAAGGAATTAAGCGCATTCCACATGCTAAAAAAATATAGTGATTATTAAGCTTAAAGTTATGGAGATATGCAATTAGCCTGTTAGAGCATCCACAGTGGTTTTCTAAAATTGCCAATTTGTCATTTTTTAGAAAACGAAGCGTTGCAATGGTTTTTCATTTTGCCATTTTTTATCCAACGTTTCAAATTTGTTTCTCAAATTTGAGAAACGAAAATGAGAATTCTCAAATTATAAAGGACGGGGAATGATTCCCCGTCTCTCAAATTTTAATATATTTTATTATCAATAGACGGGGTATCTTATACCGTCTGGTAAATTTTATTTATTTATTTTTTTAAAAAGGGTCGGACGGAATCATATCCCGTCGTTCACCTTTATTTTTTTATATATTTTTTTAAATGAACGGCCATGATTGGCCGATTAGGAAAAAAAATTCCAAATGGTGGGACGGGGAATGATTCACCGTCCATGGAATGATTCCCCGTCCATGAAATCCAGATGAAAAAGTGGGTAGGTTGAGGTAGTTAATTAGGTTTAGGTAGTTGTTTAATTAGGTTTAGTTATTATTATATTATTTAATTTATTTAATTAATATAGTTTAATAGTTAATAAGTGATTAACTTTTTTAATTTAATTTTAAAAGTTGAGACGGTATATGATATACCGTCCCACTCAATTTTTGGCGAACAATATAGCAAACGACCACTGCAGCGATCGATCCTATTTGCTATTACTGTTGCAGCCATTTTTGGCCAAATGAGAAACACCACTGTGGATGCTCTTAGGAAGTAAAATTTATTAGAAATGAACCCCCTGCACTTTTTTAATACTAACATTCATATTGTATCCTTCAGTCTTCACCAATTATTTCTTCGTTAAGAGCATCCACATTCGTCAGCTAAATATGCATATTATGCATAAATCCGCACTGTAGACGCCACACTCGTCTGCTATTCTGTTATTTTTTTCCTTTTTTTCTACAGTAAAAAGGGAAAGATAGCAGCCGATATAGCAATATGCATATTATATGTTTCGTCTGGATTATTTAATATTTTTTAAATTATCGTCCGTAAAATTTTATTTTATTTTTTTTTCATCGGACGAAACATCAAAACATGATGTTTCGTTCGTAAAATTTTATTTTATTTTTTTCATCAGATGTTTCGTCTGATGAAATCACGAGTTATTAAAAAAAAAATCTTAAGCTCCTAATTTAGTTAATTAATTAGTGTAGTTAGTATTTTAATTAAACTATTAGTTAAATAATTAGTTAATTAATTAGGTTTAGTTAATTAAAAACTTAATTAACAACTTAATTCCGAAAAAAACCCAATCGTCCCATGTGGGTCCCAACGTTTTTTTTATTTTTAAAAACCCTTTAAAAAATTCCAAAAATCCACAAAACTAAAAAAACAAAAACAAAAAAAAATTCAAAATCAAAATTCACTTTGGACGATGTTTCGTCCGACGTGAATTTTGTTTTTTTTAGGGGGGACGAAACATATATTTTATTATTAAATTTTTAGTTTCTACCTATTTAATTTTATTTTTTTTTTTGACTGGCAAAAGGTAGGATAGTCCTACCTCACAAAAATAAATATATATATCAAAAGAAAATATGAGCTAGTACTATCACAAAATAGGCTGTAGTCAGTTTCTCGAGCATAAGATGGAGCCAAGTTGGAGATGGCATGCATTTGGATAGTAGAGAGGGTAGTGGACTACTGTCGTACACCTCTACTCGATCCATTGACATGATCTCATCCCTCTTTTCCACCCTTAACAAGCCCGAAACAAAAGAACCTCCCAACAGCCGAGAGAAAACATAAGGCAGCTAGAGTTTGTGAATATTACAAAACCGGACTAGACACAGTCCCAAAAAATAACCGTCCCAAAAGCAAGAAATAAAAGACCATAACCAGAGTAGCCATCAAGATCAAGTAGAGTTTCCTCCTGCAGTGTCAACTCGAGTGGGCCTCATTAGGTCGTTGTTTCTCGTGCCCCTGATTTCCTCCATAATCTTGGCGTTTTTCTTTGATTCTCCACTTGAATCTAGCCAATATGAAAATCAGAATTTAGTATTAGTGATCAGCTTATCCACAGATGTATGCTTGCTGTAAAAAATTCTATCATTTCTAGCATTGCAAAGACTCCAACAGACAGCTATAGTGACCAGATGCCATGAGTGAGTGAATTTGTGCTTGTTGTGGTCAAAACACCAAGTGGTGAAACATGTCGCGATGGACTCCGGCAGATTTGTGATGTTGAAGGCTTGTGTGAAGTATAGCCATGTGTGAGCAGCCTCCGGGCACTCAAAGAAAATGTGGTAGGTGGTTTCAATCCGACATGCGCAAGTAGTGCATGTCAGATCACCATCCCAACCTTTAGAATGTAATCTGTCCTTCGAGTTAAGCTTTTCTTCGTACAGCATCCAAATGAAGATTTTACATTTGTTTGGTGCGCAGTTCTTCCAGCAAGGGCAAAAGAAGGGAGAGATAAGGCCAGATACACTATAGAAGGTATAAGCTGATTTGACGGAGTAACACCCAGTGTGAGAATGATTCCAGATGGCTTTATCAGGCTGCTACAATGGCTGAACATGAGAGATGGCCTGTAGAAGAAGTCTCTTTTCCATCAAGATAATACTAGTAGAGGATGTGTGCAGACATGGTCTCCAAGTCCACAAGCCTTGGTTCAGAATGCCCTGAGATCTCAGAGATACTTCTTTGTTCCATGCTGCTTCAAAGAAGGAGGGGAAAAATTAACATAAAAATAAATATTCTATCCTCACCCCTCCCCTCCCCTCCCCTCCCCTCCCTCCTCAATTCTAAATCTTCCTCTACCAAACTCAAAACTTATGCTTTTTTCTTCTCGCCTCTATTCTAAATCCTCCGCTTGCCACTCACACTCCCGCTCCTACCCGAACGGGTAGGAATATTTTAATAGGACCCGGACCCGAAACCGAACCCGATCATCACGAGTTCGGGTCGGATACAATTTTTGGACCCGTAAAGAACTGGGTCCGGGTCCGGATAGTGAAGGACCCGACCCGACCCGATACCAATGCTATCTACAAGTAGCAAAATAAAAAAATTTGCAAAATATTGTTTCAAATTTAGAATTTTTTTAAAAAAAAGTTCAGAGAGAAGAGAATAAGAGCATCCACTATCATCTGCTATAAACCTAAAAAATGAAAAATTTGAGAAAAAATCGTCTGCTATAAACCTATTTTATAGTTGACTCGTGAATAGTACTCTGCCATATATAGCAGAGTGAAATAGCATTTGCAAAATATAGAAGACGGAAGATGATCTTCCGTCTGTTAAAAATTTGGAATTGTTTGGAATATAAAATTATAATAGACGAAATAAGAACTTCCGTCTGTAGGGTTGACCAGTCAAAATTCGTAAGACGGAATAAGATCTTTCGTCTTTTTTTAAAAAAAATTATTTATTAAATTAAAATGAAGGGACGGAAGATCTTATTCCGTCTCACTCTTTTCTATTTTTTTCCGTCATTTTTTAAATGGGAAATAGGCATTTTTAAGAGAGGGTTAAATTTTTTTTTTCTCCCATTAACCTTTTCGTCCTTATCTTTAAAAAAAGTATTAAAAAAATTTTTAAAAAAAATCTTCCGGCTCGGCATAATTTTTTTTTCAAAATAAAAAAATTCCCCCAAACGGAAGATCTTCATCCGTTCGGGTAATTTTTTTATTTTTTTTAATTTGTCACGCGACCAGACAGATGATCTGGCTAAATTTTTTTTTTTTAATAATTATTGTCAAACACTCAAACGGAACATGATCTTCAATCTATTCAATTTGGGGTATTAAAAAATTTATTTTTTTATTAGATAGAGGATGTTATCCCGTCTTCTCAAATTTTAGCTTCAACGATAGTGGCGCAACTTATTCATTTCTAAAAACCAAATGCCAAATACTTAAAATATAGCATGAACAATAGTGGATGCTCTTAATAGAACAAAAACTTAGAGTAATCAAAAAGGTATATTTTAACAAGTTTCCACTGTAAAATAGTGGAAACATTTGAAGCAAAATAGGGATGCTGTGTCATATTATGAAAAAGTTTTTATCTCCATCCAAACACAAAAAATTTAGTGAAAACATTCTCCACCGTGTTTTCGGATATTTTACATCAAAATCTCAAATATTGTCGAATTCACTCATCGATCCCTATAATTAATATTCCACCCTCATCCTCTCAACACACTTCACTTCCTCTGTGTCTCCTCCTTCCTCTTCCAAAATCCTCTTCATTCATTCAAACGTACTCCTATATATTCATAAACATGAGTAATCTCAACAGCACCACAAACTCCTCCATTAAAGGCTACTCAATCATTACCAACTCCTGCATTAATGCTCTCTCTCTTTGCGAATCTCCGAAAAACAGTACCAGTCATGATGTCCCAAAACCCCCCGTCGCCTCAACCAGCAGGTTCTTCTTCTCCCCTACCAGCACCAAATCCTTACTCGACGAAACCAAACAAGGCACAACAATATCGAAAGAAGTAACTGAAACGAAGGGAGCGGCTAGCATATTGATGCAGAGTGTGAAGTTATCCATGACTTCTAAGAACCCTTATGGTGACTTCAAGAAGTCGATGGAGGAGATGGTGGAACACTACAGGATCAGAGAGTTGCCGAGGCTTCAGGAGCTTCTGCATTGTTATTTGAAGCTGAACCAGAGGAAGGATCACGAGGTTATCATGCTCGCTTTTGTCGACTTGTTTCTTGACCTTATGGCTCAAAATAAGACTACTACTTTGTGTTGAGATATATTCGTACGTATTCATGTCTGAAATCGATCCTAATTTTATCATGTTGGTGTTCGAGGGAGAATTTTAACTTGTTTTTCGCTCTTTTTGCTAATGTTTGCTTATAAAAGAAATTGTACGTTCCAAATGTGTAGGTACGTTAATTTTTGTCAATTTTTGTGTTAGTACTGAAGATATATAGAACCATCAACAGATACTTTCACATCATCAGCATTCTTCATCGATGCAATGAATGATATTTGAAATGATACCGGCAGTGTTTTTTAAATTGCATCACTTTAAATTTGGAGTTTTGGTCTAATGACAAGGTCGTTAAAATGAGTCACTTTAAAGATTTTGCCGATCAGTGTCTTAAAAGAAAAAAAGTATCGCAAATTACATAATGTTATGATCAGTATTATTTACTAAATATGAAATAATTACCTACATATAAAAGAAGGAATACTATAAAAAAAATTAAGTATGAAAGATGGTTTAAATTGATTTTTTGAGCGAGAAGAGAAGGCTAGAGTAAAAATGTTATACATTTAAGGGGGCTTTTTGAAAACCCAGGGAGCATGAGCCCACTCTTGCCCCGACGGAAACTCCATCATTGTTGCTAAGGGCATATGTGTAGTCGTTATTGTCAAATTTTGACTATTTGGCTTATAGCAAATTGCAAAAATAGCTTTTGTTGTAGTCGTTGTTAGCTAAAATTGGCCAAACGGTAAATTATCTTCCGTTCTTTTTTTTTTTTTTTTTAAATATTATTTTTTTCTTTTATAAACAATGATGGTGACATTTAATCTAAAAAAAAACTGAAAATCAATTTTAAAAATGGGTAAAAGCCTTGGACGATGTATAATCTCCCGGCTGTCATTTTTTTTTTAAACCGTCCGAAAAAATTTATAAAAAAAATGAAATGGTTTTTGGGACGGTGTATAATCTCTCGTCCGATTATTTTATTAATAAAAAAAATTTGGGACGGTGTATAATCTACCGTCCAATCTTCAAACAAAAATTAATGTATCGTCTGGCTATATTTCCCTATAACCAAATCGAGTGTCAGATATGGCTGGCTACTGTTTAAAAAAATGCAAAAAATGGCTAAATAGCCAACAACTGCAGAACGTCCCAAGCCATTTTTTGCAAAACTTGGCTAAATAGCCAACCACTATAGATGCTCTAATTGACTAAAACTCCGAACTTGTTGAAAGGGTTGACAGTTTAATATTTATATTATGCACTCTCAAATATTATAAATAACCCAAAAACAATTGGTAAATCTGCTAATTTATATTTTGAGGTAGGGTTTTTCTACCTTTCCTTGGTCCCAAAAAAACAAAAACAAAAAACAAAAAACAAAAAACAAATTGACACAAAGTTGGCATGAAACAACTAAAGCTGAAACAGAGAGTAACTTCAGATTTCTAAAGTTTGCATGTAGGTGTGAGATATGGTACAAAGCAAGCAGAGTTTTCTAGCCAAACCTGTTAATGTTTTCAATTTTGTTTTGAGTTCAAAACAGGAAAAAAGGACTCTGACTTGGTTCAGTTATATTTTTGAAAACGGTCGTTACAGTTTGAAAAGAACCCTAATTTTTAAATTTTTTTTACCAGAAAAAAGGTAAATTAAGGACAATCAAGAATAGGAAAGAAAAAAACCAAATTTACATAGTAGTACAGTTTTATTGGGAAAAGAAACTGGAAGCTTTAATCATTTAGAAACAGAGATTGTACATGAGCATCTCTACATCACCTGCAGCTTCAGATTCAGAATGGTACACGTTAGAGGCCAGGGACCTTTGTATTTGGCTTGATTGCTCACTTTACAAGCTGTACAGTCCAATGATGCATATATACACGAGACCTGGCCACTTATTAAAGTGAAACAGTTTCATTTTTGTTAGGGCTTTTCTTGCCTCAAAAGATAGGGATAATCAGATTATCAGACAATGACAAATCATATCTCAATCTAACAGTGCTCAACTGTCAAGTGTCTTTTTTCTTCTTTTGCATTTAATTGCCCACATGAATGTGTAGGGAAAACAAATCCTACTCCCCGCTTGACATTATAGGGCTATCTTTCATTGCAAACGCAAATATCGTGGAAACTCGTGCACATCACTTAACCCGTCATTGGAAATGACGGGTTAAGGCAAAACACATAACCCGGCATCATCAATGACGGATTATGTGTGTTGCCTTAACCCGTCATTGTGGATGACGGATTAAGTGGTTCGCACATTCGTAACTGCTACAGTAGCGTTTGCAACGGAAGAAACCTCATATATATTTATATATGGTTTTTCTATGACATGGAAGAAGAAACTTTTGACTGTTTTAATTTCGAAGAGATCATACAAGGAGGCACAAATCTCAAGGAGATCAAGGATTGCGAAGAGGAATATTAAGGTTTGCAGAGTAGAGGACAAAGTACATTTTAATAAAAAAAATTAAGTACGATTTAGCAAAATCTAATATATGTTAAGAAAAAAAAAAGTGGTACATATGCCTAAAACAGTTATTAAAAAAAAAAAAAACTGGTTTTACTATGGGAGGAGTTGTAAACAAATTGGGGACGGAGGGAGGGGGTTAAAAAATTCAGAAGACTCGGAACAAATAATCAATGGCTAATTTAACATTTCAGTCAAATAATGGGTCTAGTAAGGCTAAGGATTGAATCTTAACTGTATTGCATGCAGCGCATAAAAAGCGACGGTTGTACACGTGTACTAACTATACAAGATCTCGTAAGAGCACAAATCTCGGAATGATCTAACAGTTTGTTTTGAATCGTATAGAATATCATCTGGTGGGCGTACCAGAGGAACTATTACAGTTTTCAGTGATCACGTGCGTGGTCCTCCAGTCCAGCAAATGAGGGACCTGTACCCTGGTGGGGCCCATTTGGGAGTAATGTGGGCCAATTGAGATATTTGATATTTTGTGTATGAGGGTTTGAGGCCCAAATTCATTTACGTGTGGTTTGCACGAGGGCGTAAATTCCACTAAACTATACTCATTATTTACCAATTTGCAGACCACACCCATATCCTCTTTTGGCGGTTTGGTGTACTTGCGGTTTCGTGATTGGGCTCTAGCGGCATCAATTTTGGACCGTACTGACCGTTATAGCTCTACTTTGACCGGTCTAATTATCC
The DNA here is from genome assembly GCA_017893485.1 of Hemerocallis citrina. Lineage (NCBI taxonomy): Eukaryota > Viridiplantae > Streptophyta > Magnoliopsida > Asparagales > Asphodelaceae > Hemerocallis > Hemerocallis citrina. The sequence continues at coordinate 8,300,165 of CM030361.1, forward strand.
TCTCCTCTCCCTTAGGGAGCATTTGGTATATGGAGTAGAGGACTCCAATGAACCATAGGATTCTCCGAAATGTGACGGTGTGAATGAAGATTTTTCAGAATATTGTATTATCGCATTTGGTATAATACATTACATTTCTTAGAATCCTTTTTCTTCTTGATTTTTTTTTCTTCTTGATTTTTTTTCTTATTGTTTGTTATGGAAATTCCTTCGGAAAACTCAAATCCCATGGCTTTAAGGGAGAATATATTTTTTATATTCTAGTTTTTTGGATAATTTTATTGTTTATTATGGAAATCCCATAAGAATCCTCAAATCTCATGGTTTTGTGGGAGAATGAAAATCTTTTCCAACAAAAAACTTTACTATTGGGAATTCATCCTTCCTTCCAAAACTATTTTTATAAGAGGGAATCTGAGATTCCCTTGTATATTCTCACGTACCAAACGCCCCCTTACCATTTAACTTTTTTTTTATCTTTTTAAAATTATTTAAAAAAGTTAAAATATACATACTCAAAACAACTCTTTACATTCTTTCTATTTTATTTTAAATTTTTTAATAGAGGAATGAATGAATTAATATATTTAATTATGAAAAATAACATAATTAAATAGTATTAGTAAAAAATTGTCACATGATAGCTGCAAATACTCAAACCACAAAAATAAGATATGGGTATAGTTATCAGCCAGTTGGTGAAAAATGGATATAGTTTAGTGAAATTATATCTATATATTATGCGAATAGGAGAGAGAATGTACCCCCTCTCTACTTTTTCCATTCTAAAATAGAGAAATAAAAGCAAAAATAGGAATTCACACATACCTTAACACGTGCACACATCCAGCCACCACCTCTACTAAATTTTCGACCGTCTGATCATCTAGATGCGCGAAGATGTGTGTAATCGAGGCTCCCGATCACGCTACGTCGCCACCTAATTACGCATGTCCAATTCACTCAGCGGGCGAGCTCATCACGTGATCAACGTCCCAGGTCGCGTCACGTCACCACATCATTCTGACATCTTATTTCACTCAGCGGGCTAGCACATGATCGATGGGCAATCCAGATCGCTCCAAAAACGTCACCAAATTCGATAAGTCAATAAAAATTTATATAAAATGATTTTAAAATATGAAATTAAATAAAAATTCCAAAAATTATTATTAAATACAGAATTTTAATTAGAAATTCTGAAAAATATTTAAAATTTTGGAATGTATAAAATATATATTATGCCAAACTATTTTTGTCTAGGATTTTTCTCATTTTTCTTTTTTAAAATAAAAAAGGAGGGCAAATGTAGGAGATAACTCTCTAATCTTTCTTCATTCAAATTGGAATTGGAATCTTCATTATTATATAGATGTTATTAGATGAATCTTTTCAAAAAAAAAAAGTTTTATTGTTTTCATATTTTTAAAAAAAATACGTGCAGTATTGCACGAGTTATACTACATATTATATTATATTATATAAGTTTGTGCAATAATGTACAAGTGTACACTAGTTTATCCTTATAGAAAGCTACATAAACATTTTAATATGTTTTTTTTTGTTTATGTATATTTTGAGAGTTTATAGAGACTTTTTCAATAAAACAGTGAATGTTTGAAAGGCTTGCACACCTTAAACCGATGATGCATAATGATATATATAGAGCTTTTACAAATCCAATCAGATCTTATGATTAGTTACAGTACCTATCCTTTAGGGATACAAGTGGCAGTTACAGATCTATTCTTTTGGGATTAGTTGTTGACGTAGTTACATATCTGCAGATCTTTAGGGGTTGTTACGGATTGGGTTCAGTCAACTGTAGTGGGCTATCAGTCGACTGTACCGAAAGATTTGTTGCAGTAGTTACAGTCATGTTCAGTCGACTGGTGATAGGCTTCAGTCGACTTATGTGAACTCATTCGACTGTTGGAGGCTCAGTCGACTTAGTCTTGACACTCCCCTGCAAGTTGAACGGCCAAGCTTGGATGGACAACTTTTTCCGTAACTCCTAAAACCTGTTAGTGCTGAGACCTTTGGTGAAGATGTCTGCCAGCTGATCTTTGGTAGAAATGAAACGAACACTGAGTTGTTTGGAAGCAACACATTCACGGACAAAATGGTAATCTATTTCGATATGCTTTGTGCGAGCATGGAAGATAGGATTTACCGTGAGATACGTAGCCCCTAAGTTGTCACACCAAAGAGTAGGCGGCAGAAGTTTGGAGTAACCAAACTCTTTTAGTAGAGATTGGATCCACATAACTTCAGCGGTTGCAATTGCGACGCCTCTGTATTCAGCTTCTGTGCTTGAACGGGATACTGTCTTTTGTTTTCGTGCACTCCATGAGATGAGGTTGCCACCAAAGAAAATACAATAGCCGCTTGTGGATCTGCGATCATCCGGACATCATGTCCAGTCCGAGTCTGAATATGCATGAATGGTGGAACTTGTTGGTGTAGACAACAGCAAGCCATAACTGATTGTATTCTTGAGATAACGAAGAATTCGTTTAACAGCAGACTAATGGACTTTCCGAGGGTTATGCATGAATTGGCACACTTTGTTGACAGCGACTGCAATGTCTGGTCGAGTGAAAGATAGATATTGCAAAGATCCCACAATACTTCGATATTGGGTAGGATCACTATGAGGTGGTCCTGCATGTTGAGAGAGTTGACTGTTGGCTATGAGGGGTGTGGTGATAGGCTTGACACCATCGAACTTAGTACTTTGTAACAGATCCAGAATGTATTTGCGCTGAGACAGAAAAAGGCCATTGCGATTAGGAAGGACTTCGATACCCAAAAAGTAACTCAATGGGCCCAGGTCCTTGATCGCAAATGTAGATTGGAGCTGGGTTATGAGTGTGTGGATATGATTCCCCGGTGTGCCTGTGACAATGATGTCATCAACATATATTAAAATAAAGAGGGTTAAGTCACCATTTTGTCTTATGAACAGAGAGGAGTCGGCCTTGGAGCTAACAAAACCAATAGTGCAAAGATACCCGGTGAGTCTCAAGTACCAAGCTCTAGGGGCTTGCTTGAGCCCATAGAGAGACTTCTGTAGGCAACAAACATGCTTTGGAAATCTTGAGTCTACATACCCCGGTAGTTATTTCATGTAAACTTCTTCAGTGAGATAGCCATGAAGGAAAGCGTTTTGAACATCCAATTGACGGATTGCCAATTTGTTCATTAGTGCAATGGTGATGACGAGCCGAATTGTGCATAGTTTGATCACGGGGCTGAAAGTTTCTCCATAATCAAGTCCGGCTTGTTGATGAAATCCTTTTGCAACAAGACGAGCCTTGTAGCGATCAATAGTGCCATCAGATTTTCGTTTGACACGAAAGACCCATTTGCATCCCATAATGTTCTGATTGCTTTGGACAGGGGGTGAGGGTCCATGTGCCATTCTGGAGTAGGGCATTGATCTGCTCATCCGTAGCACGACGCCATTGAGGATGGTTCTGTGCCTGTGTGAAGCAGGTTGGTTCCACTAGTTCTGCATCCTGCAAAGGGTATTTAGTGGCATTCAAACATAATCTATTAACAGGTTTACGTATACCACCTTTTGCCCTAGTAATCATATGATGTTGGGGAACGGGTTCTTGTGTAGGAGATGGTGGAGCAGTATGTGGCGGTTGGGTGAAGGGAGAGGGAGGTTGAAGTGGGTTAATGTTTGGTGGGTTATTAGGTAAAGGGGGTATGTGAGATGCTTGTAGAGTGGGTAAAATTGATGTGGTTTGGAAGGGTGCAGAGGATATAGAAGTAGTACTTACATTGGTGGGGTTGCTGTGCACTGCCGAATAGGGAAAGATTGTTTCTTCAAAGTCGACGTGATGAGAGATGTATATTCTTTGGGATGGTCGATGATAGCATATGTATCCTTTTTGAGTGCTAGAATAGCCAATAAAGACACAAACAAGGGATCTTTTATCTAATTTATTTGATGCATAGGGTCTGAGATATGGGTAGCAAAGACACCCAAAGGATTTTAAGGCATTGTAGTCTGGTGTGGAACCAATAAACAGTTCAAGGGGAGTTTGACCTTTTAGTGGTGAGGATGGTAGACGATTTATGAGGTAGCAACTAGTGACAAAGGCATCAGCCCAAAATGTTAAGGGCATTGATGCATGGTTTAGGAGAGAGAGACCAGACTCAACAACATGTCTATGGCGTCTCTCTGCTAATCCATTTTGAGCGGAGGTGTGTGGACATGTAAAGCGATGGAGAACACCACTTTGGAGAAGAAAGGGTGTGAATTTCTTGAACTCAGTTCCGTTGTCGGTTTGAAAAGTTTTAATCTTTTTGCCAGTGAGATTTTCAATTTGTAACTTAAACTGTTTGAAGACAGTAAAAGCATCACTTTTGTGAGATAGGGGATAGACCCATGTGTATCTACTAAAGGCATCCATTAACAGTAAATAATACCGAGAACCATTTCTTGAAAGCATTGGAGCAGGGCCCCACAAATCTGATACAATTAGTTGTAATGGTTCTTTATAAATTGTGGAACTCAATAAAAAGGGCAATTTATGACTCTTGCTAACACGACAAGCATGACAAAACAATGTGGATTTATTTTCTACTGGCAATGAGTAGGTTGACAAAATTTTATTGACGGTTTTTAGCATCGGATGGCCAAGCCAGTGATGCCACAATGAAACTGACTCTGATTGAAAAGCAGAAAGAGAACTAGCTGGCTTGTCGATAAAGTGATACAATCCTCCTCTATTCGTGCCGTGCAACAGCGGTGTCCCCGTTTCCTGATCCTTCACAATAAAAGAGGATGGGTGAAATTCAAAAAATACTTTGTTGTCAATGCAGAATTTGGATACAGATAATAGATTAGCAGAGATAGATGGTACGTGGTAAATTTGATTGAAATGAAAAGTTCGATTATTAAGGCAAACGGATGATTTACCAACATGTTTAATAGAAAGTGTATTACCATTGCCAACTTTGATTTGATCAGGTCCATCATATTGAGACTTGATATGAAGATTGTTCAAATCAGGGGTTAAAGTGGTGTGTAGCACCACTATCTGGGCACCAATTACCATCAAAGAGTGATCCAGGGACAGCAACATATGCAGCTGGTGGGTTGGATGAAGAGACAGCGGTAAAATTGCGATCAAAACGATACCAACATTCCATAGCAGTGTGGTTCTTTCTGCCACAGAGCTGGCATGGTCCTTGGGGATTGCGATTTGGTTGAGGGCGGCCTTGGGCTCTGTTGGAAGGCCGATTCTTCTGACCTTGAGAGTCGAACCTGTCTCGAGAGTTGTTGTACCTATTGTTAGGACGTGAAGGACCGTGATGGGCGAGGTTTGCCATGGGCTGAGGGGAGTTGGCATTTTGAGCTTCCCAGCGCATCTCATAGGCTAACAGATTTGAGTAAAAGTCATCCATGTGGAGATCGGCTGCGGTTGCAGTAAGCACCGTTACAATGGGATCATAGGATGAGTCAAGACCACCTAGCATCATATGCTGGAGATCAGTGTTTGAAATAGCATTGCCAGAGGCAGCAAGATTGTCAGCGAGTTGTTTCGCATGGAGGTAATATTCAGCCATTGTCTTGTTCCCCTTACGCGTATTTTGTAATTCACGTTTGAGATACAAGACCCTAGACTGAGATTGGGAGGAGAAGTGTTTGCGGAGTGATTCCCAGACATCTCGAGACGTGGTAAGGCCAACTACTTGAGCCAGGACTGACTCGGAGAGGGATGATAATAACCATCCTAGGAGAATTTGATCTTGTTTCTTCCAGGTGGTATAAGCTGGATTAATCTCTGTGGATTGTGGGAGAAGACGTGTGGGGCAAGGGAAGCTCCCATCGACGTATCCTTCGAGGTCGTACCCCTTTAGAAGAGGTCGAAATTGGGTGAGCCAGAGAAGATAGTTGTTGTTGTCGAGCTTAACAAAGATTAGATGGTGAGCTTGGATTAGTGGGAGTGGAGATGGTGTTGTGGATACTATATTGGTTGCAGCGGATTAGGGGGTGGCCATGATTGGAAGGAGTTAGGCTCGGTTAGGATCAGATAGGCTCTGATACCAAGTGAATGTTTGAAAGGCTTGCACACCTTAAACCGGTGATGCATAATGATATATATAGAGCTTTTACAAATCCAATCAGATCTTATGATTAGTTACAGATCCTATCCTTTAGGGATACAAGAGGCAGTTACAGATCTATTCTTTTGGGATCAGTTGTTGACGCAGTTACATATCTGCAGATCTTTAGGGGTTGTTACAGATTGGGTTCAGTCGACTGTAGTGGGCTATCAGTCGACTGTACCGAAAGATTTGTTGCAGTAGTTACAGTCATGTTCAGTCGACTAGTGATAGGCTTCAGTTGACTTATGTGAACTCATTCGACTGTTGGAGGCTCAGTCGACTTAGTCTTGACAAAAACATAAACTATAATGACAAATTATTAGCTCTATCTGGTATATGCCAAAAGTCTAATATTGAACTTTCTTTGACTTTGCTATATTGGAATAGTTTTCAAATGTAAAACTTTAAAATGATGAATTTGATTCCTAATAATAACACTTTACAACCAAAATAAAAATAATAGTAGATATTGTAAAAGTTATTATTTTAGTGGAATATTAACAAATTTTCTATTAAAAATGTCATAATTTGCAGAGGATAAGAACCCATATCACCAGTGGCGGAGCTATGTGGGGGTCCGGGCCACCTACTTTCTAAGGCAAACATACATCTACTTCGTAAGGCGAACCTGAATAAATGAGAGGGAGATGTAGTGTCATTTTTACCATAAGTTTGGATCTAGCTCATACATTATTGGGCAAAAGTAGTATGATTGTGCAAACTTGGCCTAAGTTACCAACACACGAGACAAATTCTCCAATTGGCACATTCTCTCAAAATAGGGTGTAGCAACTAGAGTAAGGATAAGATTGTAATCAAGGCATCTCCAAATAGAAGAGTACAAAAAACAAGTTTCCGAAATGGAACAGTCGATAAACTGACAAACAAGATATAGAAAAGATTTTAGTTTGTATAGGATTCCAACCACTCATTTTTCATACTGTAGAGTAGACCCCTTCGACAGTAAGGGCATCTCCAATCCAGCCAGCGCCAAAATAGATAAATTGGCATTCTGTGAACAGTAGTAAGTCAATTTTGGTATGCTACGCAGCTACTGTTCAAGAATACCATTTTTAAAAACTTTTTTTAATAAAAAAAAAAAAACCATAATTTGGTTAACTTTGATTTTTGGGCCCAAATTGTATAATTTATAATCGAATTAATTATATTTTACTACTACAAAAAATTAAAAGTTATATTATTTGTGTTCTATATTTTACATATTAGTAGATGAAAATACATGATTTTAACAATTTATTGTTTGTCTAAACAAATCAAGAATAAAGATGCTCATATTGTCCTTCATAATGCATTAATCTAATATTTGTGAAAGAACTATACTAATTCAAATAGTTAATTAAACCATTAATATCTATTTGTTACAAATTGTGTTAATCGGGATTCGGGTCGAATTCGGGTATAATTCGACGAGATTCAAACATACAAAATTCGGGATGTATCAGGCAAATTCAGTAAAAGTTTGGATAAAATTTGTAAGTACTAACTAATAATAATAGTAATAATCATGATAATATAATTTTAAATTAATAATATACTTGTTTAATTGTTTATTTAGATTTAATTATACATGTTTTGCATAAAGTAGGGGGTGTATCACTATTTTCAAAACTCATCAAAAAAAGAAAGTACAAAAATAATGAGTGGGTGTAACAAAAATTTGGGTGTTAAAAATAGGTAGACAAACAATATCCCCTAAACTTATCTAAAGTATACATAAGTTACTTTGGTCAGCGGGCCCCACCAAATAGTAAAATAAATGGATTAAAAAGAAAAGTTATTAGCGGTAAAAAAGTCAATTACCAATTTACTCTAACAAAAAATAAGCGATCTTCTTCCCACTCTTATTAGGCCGCAACAAATCCATCCGCCAAAAAACGTAGCTGTTAGTGCAAAAATGTACTACTGAGTTTCTCTCTCTAGATTTTCTAGAGAGAGCTCCCAAAAAAAACCCCAAAACAAAAACCCTAGATCTAGAGAGATTTGAGAGGTGACGTGGATCGCGCCGCCCCCTCCCCGATCGCCCTTTGGCGGTCTATAGCCATAGTCGCCTTCGATTTCGCCGTCCCCCTCCCTGCTGACACCACTCCTCCCACTAGTCCAACTCCAGCCGTTGCTTCTCCCCCTCAATCCACTTCGTTTTCGACAACAGTGTCTCCTCCGGCCATCACCTCTCCCGCCGTCGAGTACCCTCCCTCCTCCATTCAATGGCGTTCTTCCCGTAGACTGATCCCTCGCCTAGCCGCTGTTCTTGCTCCGTCTCTGCCCCCCACTGGTGACCTCCTCACACTGCCGCCCACGTCGCCGTAGGAGCGGTGGCTGCTCCGGCCAGGAGTCGCTGCGCCTCCGCCTCTATGCCGCAGACGAGCTTGCTTGTGTGAAGGTTATTTCTTCACAAATCCCCCCAGACCTGTGATGCTTTTGGAGTTGGGGGTGTGTTTTAGGGTTGGGTTTTGCGTTAGGTTGGGGTTGGTTAGTTTTGCTTAGTGTTTCACCAGTTGTTCTTCGCGCTTGCCACCATGTCCACACTCTTGGGGTGAATCACGGCGATCTGCGGCTATGATTTGGTTTTTTGAGAGTTGGTAGTGCGTGTGAAGAAGCCGGGGGTGTGCTTGGTTGTGCCGTAGTGCGAGACGGCAAGGTATTTATTTGTATGGGGGGTTGGTGGAGCGGTCTGAGTTGGGTATGTCTAGTTGTGATGTTTGCGGCGTAATACTATTGTGGGGCTAGGGCCCGAAGACGGGGTCCCCCCATGGGACCACTTATTACATACTAGTAGTTTTCACGTGCGATGCTTCGGCTTTGATTTGGTTTTTGCGAGAGTTGGTAGTGCATGTGAAGATGCCGGGAGGTAGGTTGTCTTGCACAATTGTGGAGCTTGGGCCCAAAGATGGGGTCCCTCCGTGATGGGTGCTCACTTGTCTCAACTTTCGGGGTATTTGTCTTAATTGTCGTGAAGCGACTATGTCGCACCAGAGCATCCTCCCGCGCCTGTTGTCGCGAACACCATGGATTTGGGGTTCAAGTGTGTGAGGTCGGTAGTTCGGTTTGGGGCCCATGGGCCCAAGCCGGTAGTTTGTTGGTGTTGGGGGTGATGGGGTGTGGGGTTTGGGTATGGTTGGTCTGGAGTGTCCTACGATGTCGTCGGTGTAATCTTCACAGCACCTACTTTCAGGCTATTGAGCTTCCTCCATCTTAGGTCACTGGCTCGTGACAACGTCGCCTCTTCCCTCGAATTGGGAGTATGAGTCGAGATAAATATGTGTAGTGAGAAATCGCCGGAGAGAGCTTAAGCGTGAGAAATGTGAAGGTATCATCTCCACGGCTCTCTCCTTGAGCGTGGTGTTTGGTTGGGTGAGCGAGATAGTTGTTTAGTGAGAAATCGCTTGAGAAAACGCTATCGTGTGAGAGGTGAAGGTATCCTCTTCACGGCTATCTCTTTGGTAGCGGCTGTGGGAGCTACTGGCACGTTTATAGGATGAGTGGTGGAAATGGTGGGAGGGTGTGATCGCTGTGCATGTGCCGTGGGGTCAATTTTCGATCTGTGGGGCTTGGGCCCTAAGATGGGGTCCCCCCAGCGAAGTGAAGGCAGAGATCTGCGGGCTATAAAATCTTGCCAGACATGGTTCAAGTGGGTGTGCATGTACCGTGGAGGTACTGTACGAAGCTAAACTGACGTACTTAAATTTTGCTGGGCCGAGCTTGTTTGTCGGCCCACCCTCCAGGGTTGTTGGAGGAATTTGTTGTTTGTACGCGTCATGTTGCTTCATATATGTTTTATTTTCTGTCTGTAGTTTGTACTTGGGCCCAGTACTCTAGGATTGTTTTGTTAAGCTCTTATTAATGAAACAGTGTGGCCAGATTCCACCTTTTCCCTCAAAAAAAAAAAAAAATCCATCCGCCATAGTTCTCTTCATCGACGGTCCTCATCCTTTTTTTTCCCTTGAATTTTCATGCAAATAATTCACTTTTTAAGCAGATATTCGTGAATTATCGTGAATAATTCGTGTGCATAACGATTTATTCGGATGCTGGCATATAAATCGCGAATTCATACGGCCATTGATATATACGTGAATTATTCTCGAATTTTGCGAATAATACCCGAATTCTATTACTATGATTGTATTCATGTTTAATTATTAAATATAATATTTTGGTCCACAATTATTTTTGTTCATATAATTTGTTTTAAATTAATATATTAATTGTGTCATTTTAGATAATAAAGTATAATATTCATCTAATAGTTTGACAACTTTGTTAAACTTATGAAATATATCCTAAGATCAATATGTAATTGTATGTGGGCAATTGATGAAATAAATAAAAATGGGGAATTAGAAAAAAAAAAGTTATATAAAAATAGATATAAAAGAAGGGTAATGCTACACCTACTATTAAATGTACTACTTTTCTCTTTACTATCTTAGGTGATACACTATTAGTGGAGGTTATTATAGAGTATGTGGTAGAAACATCTAATAGTAGTGTGCCACCTAAGATAGTAAAGAAAAAAATAGTATATATGGTAGTAGGTGTAGCATATGCAGATAATATGCAGATAATATTTTTTTTGTGTGTTAGAAACAATGTTATGGATTGAATATAAATTTCTATTTGATGTGTCTTTTATACTATTTTTATGTAAAAGTTGTACCAAAATAATGTAAGGGTTGGAGATGGCCTAAGGTCTTTATAGGATAGATTCCATGCTCCACTCGTACCCATAGGATAGATTCCATAGTTATTATCTATTTAAACCAAACGGTCATTGGAGGTGAGGTGAGATGAAAAATACATATGATTGGAAAACTATATTGCGTGTTGCACGAATTTCAGTTAACACTTAAGATAATAGAGTAATGCTTTAGTCACTACCAATTTCACTACCATTCTCTTCACTATCTTAGGTGGCATGCTCCTATTGGAGAGTTTCCCTACCTACTCTATCTTTCCCTACCTATTGGAATGTGCCGCCTAAGGTAGTGAAAAGAAATGTAGTGAAATTGGTAGTGGATGTTGCATTACTCTAAGATAATATAGAGAGTACGTATTTGAGACTGTTTTTATAATAATTAAACTGGAGTTGAGGTTGTATTTCGGGTCACATTAGAAGAAGATTAAGAAGAAGCGGTTTTTACAGTAACAGATAGATTTCAGTCTTTAGTTTATTTTTAAATGGAATATATATATATATATATATATATATATATATATAGAGAGAGAGAGAGAGAGAGAGAGAGAGAGAGAGAGAGAGAGAGAGAGAGAGAGAGAGAGAGAGAGGAGTGATCCAATAAGAAACATTCTTAAGTGAGAAAATAAGAAACATGCTTAAAGACCGTCGGATCTATCTCATCATCATGATCTGCATCTGACGGTGAAAGCATATCCCCGCTTGAGAGGGGTTATTTTAGTAATTTAATTTATAACCCCACCCTCTTTCTTCTCATCTTCTATCTCCCTCACTCTCTCATTTCTCAAATCCGAACACCCAACATTTTCCAAATCCGAAATCCTAGCCCCGAGCCTCATGATCCCTTCGAAATCCCCATCAAAAGTACCCCCCCCATCCAGCAACCACACCTTCGAAATCTCCATGACTCTCGTCTCTCCAACTCCCCCGACCTTCGAAACCCTAACCCTAGCTCCCGAGCTCCACCGTCCGATGCCCGACGCTCCTCTCCCACGACGCCCCTGACACATCCTTCTCACGAGTTCAGATTCAGCTTAATCAAATAGCAGGTAATTTATGGTTCTTCAATCATGCTGTTGATTTAATTATTTTTGGGTTGATTTAATTGATCATGCTGTTTCATTTTCTGGCTCAAGACAAAACACCATATTTCAGTACTAGAGTTTTGTAGATAATTATATATATATAATCGTAATGGGAAAGAGTCTTGTGGTAAAGCTAGTGACAACTACGATCAGATAGATGATAGTTAGATGATAGTTAGCTGGCATGGAAAAAAAATCGATGTATTTAAGGAGTCAAATAAGTATGAAAGAATAATTTTTAATGAACATCATGAGAAGCCTGTTTATGTTATAACAATCCAATTGACTATGTATAACTTAAGCTTTTATATAATGCAATTGTAGCAAGACTAAAAGCAGCACAGTAGCCAAATACATCTAAAAAGACTTGCTCAAACTTAAGGACTTTTTCCATGTCTTTAATAAACCAAAATGCATTATACTAGTAAAGTTAAATATATAAATAAATAAAAAACTAAATATGTATCTATAGTGAAGATTTACAATATTTTTAAATTTGGAAGAGATTAAGTACGAGGAATTGCAAGAAAATAGTTGTACAATTCACATTATATATTATGAGTATATTCGAAACAAGGAATTTCTCAAATAAAAGACTAATCATATCTGATAAAATACAAATATCTGCACATGAGAGAGAGAGAGACACACACGCTTACAATAGAACAACGCAAAGAAAGGAAGAAAGTCAGAAACTAGTATTACCTCTAGTCTTTTTATACACTCTTTTATATTTTTAAGCAACACCTTGTAGTATGGGAACAGTTAAGGACTTATAATAATGGGATTCTAATTACTATGTATACAGAGTGAAGCAAGTACACGTCGAGGTGGTTCAAATGGTCGGCATGAATGCAAAATAACCAAGTTGTCCAACAGAAGAATATCCCCTTGCTTCCACAGTATGGCAACAGATTATTCTTCAAAGATTCTCAAACAATCATGTATGCTATCAGAAGACAAGGGTTGCTCATCTCCAAATGTGACTGCTTTGATACCATTTTCTCCAGCTTTCAATGTCTTTTGTCTTTTGTCTTTTGTCAATGTATATTTTTTGATAAATCTGAGACTGTAAGGAATCAACAAAGTGAATTTGACTCTGTTGCTTCTCTCTTTCACATCTTTGATTTTACTAAGAATATGTTATTAGTTAACAACAACTTTCCTACTATGTCTATTCTTGTATTATTCATCTCTTTAAGTTGGTCTTTTTTTTTTCTTCATCATATGCCTCAAATTCATTCATGTTGACTGCGCGTAATGAATTTTTGCTGAATGAAGTTCTCTATGTTGAATGAATCAACAAAATGGATTTAAGCTCGGGTTGAAGTTCTTTGCGCGTAATGAATTTATATTGTTCTTTTTATGCTTAATGAATCAACAAAATGAATGAAGTTCTCTACACTGAATTTATGTTGAATGAAGTTCCCTGACCTTGCTCAATCTTACTTCTAATATGCTGAGTGAAGTTCTCTATGTATCATGTTGACTGCGCTTAATGAATTATCCCTAGGATCATGTTGAATTCTCTTGTCAAGTTTTTGAGATGTACAAACCGAGATAAATAAGTTTTTGAGATGTCCAAACTGAGAAGTTGAATTATATAAAAGTTTTTGAGATGTACAATAGAACCTTTGCGAATTCTCTGCAGGAATGCTGATGATCAAAAGGTTACACAAATTGAATACATTGAGAAACTCAAACAACTATCCATTCAGAGAAAAACTGATATAGTGATATCCATTCCTTAAAAGTAGACAAACTTTTCTTGAAGCATCTAGCATTAACTTCTATGAAGTATTATGAAGGACTATAGATGCTTATTTTAGGATTCAACAACGAGAAACATATAACCAAAACCAGGTTGAACTACACTTAACAAATTCCTTCTTATTTTCCATTCCGTTCTTCATAACTTTTTTGCCAACTAATGAGGCTATGTTTCTGTTACAGAAAATATGACTCAGTGTTTCGCTTCTTTTTCCTCACATTGCTTCGAGTATTGATCAGAATCTATCAATGAATCCAACTAGCGAGCATTGCTCATCTCAACCTTCATAATCCAGCCTTGGTCGTATGGGCCAGCATTGACCTGGTTCAAAAGAACAAGAATATGAAAAACCTAGTTACTATAAGACATTTGAGAACTGAAAGAAATAGGACAATATTATGAAAGACAAATTATTCCAAACAATATGAAAGTACCGGCCGACACTATTTAAGCAGGGGTTATTCGGGATGTTCATTGCTTCAATAAGAAGAAGAATATATACGTATTGAGCATATAAATTGGCTGCACACTCCATGAGAATGATGTTTGTTTCCTAATTCCTCTAATAAGCCTTGCAATCAATAAGATAACCGTTGAGTTGAGTCGTGTCAACATTACTTTCAAAGAGAGATTTTAAGAAGTCAGATTCTTTAATTTCTTCCGCAAGTCACAGCTGATACCAATATGCAATTCCAGCCAATACAGCAGTTACTTTCCCAGTAAAATTTCCAGATGTATTCAGGACTTTGCAATCCAGATACCATGATGCACATACTGATGCAATCGAAAAAATAAACATGCATACGGACCTAAAATGGTTAAAAGGAAAAGAACACTTAGGCGATACAACAACAGTAATATTGAAGCTAATATATAGACATAATTTATTAAGGCAGATACGAAGAACATCAGTTTAAGGGTTCAATCTCACTAAACCAAAAGCCACAAGACTGAATTCAATCAACCTATTTGGTGATTGGTCAGGTGTAATGCACAATAGATTTAAGCCAATATGATAAATCCAATCTTAAGTGGAAATACCTGGAAAGGACCAGGTAAATAAAACTTGCTGAAGTTTCCCTTTAAGAGAAAAAAATGCTCAAGAACCCTAAACAACAAAGGACTAAAGTACAAAACAATCAGCCTAATTAAACCTGTACAAGATATCCATCAAATTAAAGCCCCACAACACAGATGTGCTTCAGTCTTACATCGGTTATATCAAGAAATGCCTCCCTGCAGTTGTAGCTTTAATAAAGAAGGAGATCCCGGAGGCAAGCTAAGGCTCACATCACTAACATTCCTTTCCTTAAGGGATACTACATGCTAGTTACCAGATCAAAAAGAAATTTCTGTTCTTGTGACTAAAGATTGAGCTCAGGCTGGTCGATTCGCAACAGAATCCTATTTCACAGACAAAATAAATAAATGAAGAGAGCAGCAATACCAAAATGAACATTGTACTAAATAAGCTGGGCAATCCTGATTTGTTACCAAACTTTCTTGACGGGCTTCTTGTACGATCAACGGGCTTCGACCAACGGTGGAGGTCGGGAAATATAGGGTTTTGATGGGTCGGGGTGAAAGTGGGATCTAGGGTGAGGGGAAAGGGGCGTCAAGGATAGTGGATTTCGAGGTTGAGAGGGCTAGGGTTTCAGATTTGGGAACTGATAGAGGAGAGGATTGAGAACGAAATGAAAGGTAGAGAAAGAGGAGAGAGAATAAAGGAAGGGAAGAGAATTGGGGAAATTACTAAAATACCCCCTCTCAAGCGGGGGGTATGTTTCCACCATCAGATGCGGATCATGATGGTGAGAGAGATCCAACGGTCTCTAAGTATGTTTCTTATTTTCTCATTTAAAAATGTTTCTCATTGGATCATTCCTATATATATATATATATATATATATATATATATATATATATATATATATATATATATATATATATATATTAGTTGGAAATTACCGTACACCAAGTGCACGTGACTTGGTGCACATAAATGGTGAAAATTTTATCTAAACATACTTGTATTTAGCACACCCATATTCTTTAAACTACAAATTTGACTAAGTCAATCATCTTAAAAAGCAAGCCATGTATTTCAAAATTACTCTAACGAGAACAAGCTCATCGAAATTAGATTTGAAGTAAGCATCATAAACCCAAGTTTAATCAATTCTAGCATAATTCCAATCAAAACAAAGCACAAATGGATCAAAACTCGAACGATGTATAAGAGTTATATGCGTAATAGTTTCATCTAAAGCATAAAGATATAATCATTGTATTTTTTATAAGATATATCATCATTTTCGACTTTAACTTTCTTGAACTTAAAACTGATATTAAAAAAGTTATTAAAAAAACAAATTAGTAAATCCTAAACTGATATCATCGTATTTTTCATAAGATCAATCATCACTTTCGACTTTAACTTTCTTGAGCTTAAAATTGTTTGTAATTTTTTGTTTATCCTTTTTAATTTTGGATCCTGTCAATATTCTTATAATTGTTCTTCCATATTGGACATCTTGTGATTTGATAAAAAACGTATACTCATCTCCAATGTATTTCTTGATCCGTCTATCAAATTCTTCAACATTTTTTTCCTCCATATAGAATTAAGAAATTAGCTCATAATTATTTGTAACACTATGAGAATAACATATTATACCTTATTCTTAATATCTTCCAGGTCTTTTGCGGAACAGCCAATGATGCATCTTGCTTCCTCATCAAATAAAGGCAATTCTGCCTCCGCACTTGTATCTTTTATTGTGATTTTGAATACAAATCTGAAACAGGTTATTCTTAGTTTTTAAAAAAATTTATTGTTTTTTTTTTAATAATTTGATTGAAATGGAAAGATGGGAAACTAACAATATGGTGTTTTGTATACCTTGGCTCATATTCAACATTATTCTTTTTACATTTTTGACAATAAGCTTCTGATGGAACTGCGATGAGTCCCAGGACCACGGATTGGTGTGCGTATCGATCATAAAAGCTTAACAGATTTAATACGTGATCTAACCCTTTATAGCGGAATCTAGGGTTCACGAATTATACCTGCGATGAGAAGAAGACGATAGTTTCTAGCAACCTCGAGCCGTCAGCGACCCCAAGATCTTCTGCACGTATTCCTTCCTCGGGTTGGACGTCGGGTGGGCGACGGTCTCCCAACCTTTCTTCTCCTTGGCTGACCTTTCTTTCTCTCCTTACGTGAATCACGAATTTAGAGAAAACTTCTTATCTCTGATAATAATATGACGGCCAGAGAATAGAGAATATATATATAAGGCTACGGCAGGAACCATGAGGAGAAATTAGGGTTAGGTCTCCTAACGAATCTGAATATCCCGTGTTCAGCCCGAACACACAACCCAGGCCCATTAACAATAGCTCGGTCCACTAAAGAGCTATTGTTGCACTACCTTCCTAATCCTAAATTATATTTATGGGCTCCTTTTATTATATGCTCGTTCAGCTTCCCATGTTAAGATATCGAATGTCCGTCGATCAAATTAAGTTACTGACAACTATATTGATCAACATCTTTTATCCTTAAGTAGTACCACTCAACTTTATTTATCATGTCGGATGCAATCCACCTGCAGGGTTTACATGACAATCCTTATGAGCTCCTTAAGGGGACATCATCAACCTGACGTATCGGGACATGGATTCCTTTTACAATCAACAGCCCATTATACATACAATGCTATTACCCAATTCATAGAGGTTGTTGATCCATAATGAATCTCACTCTTTTATGAGTCAAAGTACTGCACACTGCATATACATGTCTGTTATTATATCTGGATTAAGAGCATAAGCATCCATAATAACAGAGGTGTTTGTTCTCTTTTGCAGTCAGTACAAAGAGAACAACCTCAAGTGGTCCTGTTCAATACACACAAAGTGTACTAGTGTAAACCTATAGTCAAGATAGACTAATACCAGATTACACTACAACCTTTCCAATGGATTGTCCAAGTCCGTCTAGGTTGTGAACTATTTATATATTCCATAGGGAACTGATAATATGATCTTCTGTGTGTCACCTCACACCATATTATTAACCTTATAGAATATCAGATACTTGCATTAATATTATAATAAACACAATATGCAAGCATATGCCCATATGATTCTCATTCAAAAAAAAATAAGGAAATAAAGTTAATACAAAAGTGATGCTTTCAGTATATAACCCTAACAGCTTCATCATTTTCAACATTGACTTTTGTTGAACAGATTTTGCATGCAATGTACCATAGATTTCTAATATCTTTGATACTTTTGATCAAAACTTTGCAATAGTAGTATTTTGCCTTGAAATATGAAAAAAATTTAAAAGTCATCAAAATATTTATAGACATATATAGAATTGAACAAAATATTTAAAAATAATTTCATTATTCATAATACATCAGAAGAATCTTCGTCTGCACAAGAGAATGTCAGATTGTTTCACTTCTTCCACATCCATTACTTTTCTTTTGCTTATTTGCAAGGAATTACTTTTTAAAAAAATTTCATTATAGTTTATCCTGAAACAAACAAACAAAATTATGTTAAATGACACTCCAAAAGGCAACAATTAAATGATTAAATATACAAAATAAATTATACCATTCTCGAATATTGTTTGCATCTAGTTCATTCGGATTTATCTCTACTGTAGTGTTGTTTGTTGATGTGAGAGAGAATCATGTTTAAAAAAATTAATAATAAATAAAATATATAATAAATAATATTATTAATTTTTATTTTATATAATTACCTCCAAAGTTTGAGGTATTTATAGAGGTAATTGTAATAATTGGCATGTTGGGTGATAATTCTTTCAGAGCTTTTCCTTCCTTGATTGCTAGTTCTCCCCATAATGTAAGTAAAATTGATTTTGACCTTAAATTAAGACAAAGCATATGAATTAAAAAAAACAATTTTGTAAATTATTATTCAACTTAATTAATTGATATTACTTGAATCCTACAACTGTAAGATTTCGCTTCTCTAATTCATTGCCATATTTTGAGTATACCTTATCTACATCTCATGCATTAATCACTGCTAAACAAATATCTGTAGTTCAATGCAATTAGTATTTGATATTTTTTATCAGTAATAGGCAATTTTATATATATATATATATAGAGAGAGAGAGAGAGAGAGAGAGAGAAAGAGAGAGAGAGAGAGGGAGAGGGAGAGAGTGACATAATTTTTTACCTTTAAAGCCAGCAGAAGATGTTCTTTCCAATTCATCTACTGTTGCAAATTTGTACATATCCTTATCAATGATAAAATCTTTCTCAACTTCATCTACAACACTTCCCAACTTCAAAATGATAAATTTATCGTGCATTGGGTTATATCTTTAGTCGACATTTTTAGTATTCCATTAGAAATTAAATAAGTTTTATGCTCCTCAAGCGTATGTTGGAACTCTTTCACCGCTCCATTAAACATTATCGCCAGTGTTCTAGTTTCCTACAAAAGATGAAAATTTAGTATTAATAATTATTTATGTATGTATATGTATGAATATTTTAACAATATTTAAAGTATCTTACCGCATCATCCATGAGTGCCACTTTGAGAATTTTCTTGTGCCTTTACTATTTTTGTATTCTTTCACACCAAAATGTTCCGTAACCAAAACTTTAATAATCCATAATTCTTGATTTTCTTGCAAGTAATTGATAGAGGAGTATTCATTGTGAGATTTGTCCATTGATATAGATAATCTGCAAAAAATATAATTATTGATAAGTTAATTTAAAAAAATAGAAGTTGGAAACAAAAAGAATTGGAAAAATCATTAAAGTGAGCATTCATCTTAAGCATTATATGTTTATAATTAAAACCAAAGGACGCTGTGGGAAGTGTACAAACTATTAACTAAGAGCAACTTTACACTTGCATAGTTAATGTTTTGCTGTAACATTAGTTCACATATATTATGTAATACACGCTTGCTCATAAGTTAATCCTTTCATTCATTATTCAAATATAAAGAGTAATTCGCAATGGATGGGTAAACGAATTTCAAATGATTGGATTTTACATATTTAGACTAATTTAGACATGTAGATCAATGTGAACGGTTCGGATTGTCAATACGAAAAGAGTATTTTTCTACAGATAAAAAATTAACAGAAGTAAAGACAAAAATACTTGGTAATAGCTGGAGCATTTACAATGTTCGGAAGATTTGTAGATGGAGTTTGATTAAAATTTGTGACAGCCATTTTGATGCTTCAGAAATTGTATTGTTTACATCTGTTAGAGTTCAAGTAGTAAGTTTCAAGAAACGTACTATGCACTTCTGCTGCTGTTTTTCCCCTGATTTATGTCATGTCATCCTCGCAATTCTGAAGTAAGAAAAATGA
Source organism: Hemerocallis citrina (assembly GCA_017893485.1). NCBI lineage: Eukaryota > Viridiplantae > Streptophyta > Magnoliopsida > Asparagales > Asphodelaceae > Hemerocallis > Hemerocallis citrina. The sequence continues at coordinate 8,320,262 of CM030361.1, forward strand.
AAGTGAATGTGGGCTGGATTGGGCATATTTTGACAACATCATATTGTAGTCTTGCAGTTTTTCATTCATCTATAATAACTGCCATGATCGAGGATACATTCCCTATTTGACAATATGCTTTGCTTGCATGCTAGGTGTTCTGATATGATGTGCACTAAAAAAAACTGCAGTGTCAAACTACCTCATGAATGTTTGAATTCCTAAGAGTTCTTTCTTCTGCTTTCCCTGAACTTCTTGTTCGTGTTAAATTTTGGTTTCTCGTATATCACAAAATCATAATGAGGTTATTACGAACCATATCTATAGTACTCAACAGTGGTTATGATGGTACCTATTGGGGGTACTGAGAAGGAAATGTGTTGCATATATTGTGAAATAAGGCATAATTCTGAAAATGAATCCTTCATACCCTTCAATTATACCCCTTATTTCTGGAACTACAAACATGAAAGTCTTAGATCTTTTATCAACTACATTTGCTCACAGATACAATATTTTGACCTTTGTCTATATCTTCAATTCAGTTAGTTTCCTGCCAACCATAAAACCAGTTGTTAGGCGGTGCATTTCATGTAGGCCTCGTGAGACCCACATCTCAATTACTCATGCCCTACTACCAGCTAGTACTTGCAAGATATCAAACCTTGTAACTTTTACAAAACTTCGTCGGTAAATATCTCTAACTTCGTCTGTAAATATCTCTAACTTCATACATTCTGCAGAGATTGCAAATCACTTACTAAGATTTCGAAAGTACCTTTTTGGATTTGAAATTTTCTCAACCTACCAACCAATCAACAAACAACTCAATATATCGATCATCTCTTCAGACATATTCAAACAGTCCACAATCTACTTTGAGCTCTCTTTGCATTAGTTACAATATATGAAGTTGAACTGCATCGTAACTCCTATCTAAGGAAAATGCGTCTACACAACGACATCCTTTTAACCATTTCTTAAAGCAAAACATCACACAAATTGTTCAAAGATCATATATTTTAAAATAAGCAAAGTGGCTACTAAAAATTTTCACATTCCAGCTAGAGTTACTTATTCCAACTACCATGCAGACATAAGCAGACTATACGTATAAATACTGCTTAAACTCAAAAAGAGTAAATAATCAGTATGTTCAGGTAATCAACAACAACCACGATTTATGATGAATATGTACCACATTGCAGTGATCTCCAGTTAATACAATTTGTTATTGAAACAACAGAACCCGACTATCACCTATATATGCTTTGGTGAGATTTCAATCAGGCATGTTGCTGAGACTCTAATTGAACGATAACTATGATTTGGACTTGAATACAAAACCGATATAACAAGCACAGCTGAATTTCAAGATTTCTGACAAGAGGAACAAAACATATACAGAAAGGATCATATGAGAATACACATCAAGAATTTCCCTCAACCCTTTTGCATTCTCTAAAGAATACAAAGGGCTATGAGATGATGCGAATATTCCACATAATAAATCAACTTAGAATCAATGATGCAGCAATATTACACCAGGATGCAGGGCTATGCTGATAACTTGGCTGTAAATGAAGAAGAATAAAATGCATGGACAAGGAGAACATGACTACGACAGAGAAAATGGGCAAGGGGATAGTATCACAACATAAAGGTTTCCTATGGAAAAGAGCATCCAGTGAAGGAAGCATAAATACTTGTGTACCCCTACTCATCAAATGAAACAACATACAATTTTACAAGATGAATGAACTCATAAAGGAATTTCGGAAGCCCTTTGATTTTGGCTCCCACATAATCTTCATGTGGAAAAAGATTCATATCATCATGAAAGGGAATATGTGTACATCTTTTCAGTGGGAAGCTCATTTACCATTTTTTATCCAACAAAGGGTTAAGAGAATGATGTAACCTGCCCAACGCTTGAAGAGGTATGAGACACCTCCGCATCATCTTTAGACGCCATTTCTAATGACTGCGTTAGTGCAGGTGAACCCGATGAGGATCCAATTAGTCGCCGAACCATCGGTATGTCTGAAGCTGATGAAGCTGAGGAAGCTGGAGGACTGAATGCATATGTCCCAACAGGATGATCGAATTTGCAGTTGGGCCCAAATTTGCATAGCCTGTAGCGAGAATAAAAGACGCACAAGGGTTCTCCCTATTTGGAGAAAAAGAAACAAAGAGAAATCCTCAATTAAAACAACTTTCAGTTGATTTTTTCATAATTTGTTTGATTCATTTTTCAAGCTTAAAATTTTAATATTAAAGACTAAAAAATTATATACTTGGTATTGCATTGTAAATTGACGTAAATAATAATTCTAGAATTTTCCAGTACATACCAGAAAATATAAGTAGAACATGTTTCATCACAAATTACATTGAGTTTTAAAACGAATGTAAAGCCTTGATTTTGAACAATGTTAATTCAAGTACGTCTTCCATATTACATTGGATATCAAATGCCAATTGTAAAATTTGAACCTTTCCTCAAACAAAAAATTATGGAAGCTTTTAAGAATATAAATGTGTTCATGTTCATTGTTATTGAATAGTTGAATTTACATTTAAAAAAGAGGTTCTGTTACATTATTTTAATTTTGCAGTATTTGATAATTTTTTTCCTATGTTTACCACCTGAACAACAACCAACAATGAGGCCCTTGGGGAGGAGCTCTGGTGATTTGATTAACTATCCATCCATGTGCAGAACAAAAAATGAAGGTAAGGGCATAAATTGGCATAAACCATCTGCATATAACAAAATTGACTTTACATTTTTTACTCTATACTTCAAAATATATTTGGAAAAAGTTCAAAATGTGCTCACAACAAAAGCAAGCTATCCAAGGAGATTAGTTAATAATATATAAGAGATTCTAAGGTTTGTATGACTAAGATTAAATCTAGAATATAAGTTATCACACCATACTGGGGGTCAAGATCTCCTTGGACAAATTCAAAAAAGTTATTGGTGCTTTTCTAATAGAAATAGATTTTGAAACTTTTTGGCTCTTCGGAAAATAGTGGATAGGATTGCACATAAAAGAAGACCAGTAGTAGGCTTGACCTAGAAAACACATGGCGCACTCTGGAAAATTTTTGGAATGTTAATCACGTGTATTAATTTTGTTGAAATTAGATCACATCTACCAATTCTGTTTCCAGAAGCAATTTAAGAGATCACCAAGAATTTTCCAGAACATTTAAATGAAACTTAATTGTGACACCCACAAAGCAAATTGGAGTTATGTTTGTACATAAAAAACATAAATCTTAAGAACACCAAAATTTCAGAATTTGCACAAAAGCATGGTTTAACTGATATCAACCATCTATCAAAAAATTTCACTAAGTTTTGAAAAGACAGCTAACATTTGTAAGCAGGAAGAAGCTCTAGCATCATCGATGCGAACTTGGTACCAAAGAAAACTTAATGTCCTCTTGCTACCTTCACCATATCTAATATATATCATATAATGCTGTAGCCAACTTGGAGCAATGTTCTTTGCCAATCACGTTCTAAAAATGAATACATTTAGAAGCATAAACAATGCCGATATATGTACAAAATTATATAGAAAACAACACAAAAAGATAGAGCTACTTATAACTTTCACACTACATATTGTTCTTATACACCATAAAAAGTATATTTTAACCACACCAAGAAATGAAAATGAGTACGTAAAGAATGTATCCTATCTACAATAGCAGAAGTTGTTCCTGTAGAATATTAGGCAAAACCCCTTCTTAATAAGGAGTCGATATATATTACAATAAGGATATCTTAGAAAATATTTCAATAAAAGATTCAAACAAAATATGTTTACTGCATTAGAAAATGAGATAATCCAAGACTACATTGCATGAAGATAAGCTTAATTAATAGTAAGCTTATAGACATAAGGGCCGCAAAACTTCGCTACATAAATTGTACTTGAGTTTCATCTTACTGCAATCACCAACACAACAACAAAGAGAACTTAAGTTAAGAATTGAAGATGAATTCAAAATATCAATCAATATTGGAAATAAAAGGTGAAAAAGCCAAAGACTTTAGGGATCATAGTTAGTTACATGCGAAAAATAAATTGTAGTTCACAATTTTAGTAAGGTGTTATTGAACCATAGCTAATTCGTAAGAAGTTACAGTCGGTGTATGATTGCTAATCATTTATGTACAATACCTAATTACTAAGAACTTATGCTGAGATAATCATTAAATTCTTCTTGATCTTCAATTTTATATATCGAATTTTGATATATCAACAAAAATAGAAAATAAATCATTAATACACGTTTAGTTAGTGATAATGATAATAAGTCAATTTTATTTTTTTCCCCCAAGGAAGGTGCAAATGAAAGCGAGTTCTAAAGACATGAAAATGGGTACAGAAGGGTACTTTACAAGCGAATATCATAAAAATTAGTAGTTTGTTTATGCAATTTAATATTTAATAGATGGAAAATGAATATGGTTTATTTAAAAACATTTATGATACCTAAGTAGGTGTTCCATTCCACAAATGCACAGTTGCATTTTGGTTTGAGTGGAGCAAGTTAAATTTTGCTATGAGTTGCACAAGTGGCTCTTTCAAGCTTTAATTCACAACTCAATCATGCTACTATACATGTTTAACTATATAAGAACATGACACAACAGGAATATAAGATGTCTCAAATTCATCTACAAACAAATGACGCATAGGGAGCACAAACATTCAATATATCAAAGTGGCTTATGACTGATAAAGTATGCAATCCTAAAAAAATGTTCGATTCAAGTTCCAAAGAAATAAAAGAACATTTGACGACCACTGTAGACGAATCAATCAATGATTCAATTTCCTTTTAATCTATACTTCTTGAAGTCCTTTTTCTCCAACTTTTTGAAAAATAAAGTTTTCCTTTTCTAATCCAACATCAAAGCCTTTCTCCACCTGACGTACATATTTTCTTTTGGGTTCACATGCTTTTTTAGCACATTAATCACACAATTCCTTCTAAAACCAATTCAGCACAAACCATTTTCAAGTCTACAAACTTTTAGATTACCATAATTCCACAAACTTTTTTTCCTACACCCAATTATAATTTGTCACGAGCCCATATTTTATGAACTGTTTACTATTAGATTAATTATGCTTATTGTGTAAGGATATTATAGTCTTTTTCTAACTTGGTTGTTAAGAGCTCTCTCTCTCTCTCACTCTCTTTCCCTCGATTTGTATTATATTTTCTTATGACAACCCAAATCAATGAAACCCTAGTTTTCCTTTTCTCTCCACTATGATTTTCCTTTGAGTCTTGATTTGATTTTGGATGCTTTATTTAACCTTTACAATGTAATTCCTCATATTCTAAAAACAGGATATGGATTATTTGTTATTCAATGTAGAAAAAGAAAATTACCTGACAAAATGATACTTTCGACACATTTTCTTTGGATGACTGTAGCTAGCTACACATGATGAGACAGAAGAAGCTCTCTCACATAGTGCAAATCAGTCTTTTACTTTAACTTGAAAATTATATAAAAGATGCATTACATTTAAAATGGATTTATTAATAGAAGAAAAGGAACTTATTGAAGCTTCTTCGATAAAGATCGTTGTTTTCTGAAACCCACCCTGTTCGAACTTGCCATCTTGTTGGACATGTCTACCTAACTACATATAGTAAGAAAGTCATTAAATAATTGTGACTAAAGAATATAATGTTCACAGGTTGATAAAATAATAGCAATGCAGACCTAGTTACTTCTTTCCTCAAGAAAACCATAACTTTAATTTCCTGCAATATCAATATATAACGGAGAATTAGATACAGGGAGAATACAATTTGGAAGTAATGATATTTACACCAAACAACTCACGTAATTCTTGCCTACTCATGTTTTTCATTTTCTGAAGCTCATTGCATAATTTTCCCTTCATTATCAAAAAGTGTTTGCCTCGCTTAAGCATTTTGTTTTCCTGTGCAAACAAACAACAAAATAAAAGGTACAAGTAAGCAGACACTAAACTGAAGCAAAAAAAAGGTACTACATAAAGCCATGTGCATTGAATATAACAATATTTAACATACAAATTCTACTCGAATAACAGGAAAATTCAAGTATCTTCTTCAAATATTCATATGAAATAGCAAAAATCACAGAAGAATCCATACATATGCAGTGTTAAATGGTCTTGTTAGTCATCGAGGTGGCATTAGAAAAATGGAAAATGCAACTAAATCAAAATTGACACTTTGGGCATAACCTGAAAACTACCTAGGGTCTCTATGGTCCCTAGGTTGAATAATCCAAACTACTTATATTTGGCGGTTGCCACTTCCCTCATTCTAGCCATATCATAATCCCATGCACTCACCACACAACTCCCAATATACAACAGATTAACGTCATCACCAAGACATGATTCTTCTTTGAATCTCTCAGCCCAACAGTTCGACGCAGACCACCTAAAAAACCCGGAAACATCCCACCATACACCCAATATTTTCCACATCAATGTTCAGCATTGATTAACACCTCAGCATCTACAAATTCACTGAATTAATTAACCACAAATTTAAGGGTTCAAGATCCAAACCTCACAATTAGTTAATTACTCTTTAATCACTAAATACTTAACTAAAATCCAAACAATAAGAACTAAAAATCATCTACCTCCAAAGCTTCATAGATCCCACCTACAATTTCAAACAAAAAAAAAATCCAATAAAGTTTACCATAGTAGGGGAGTGATGCAAGCATGGTTCTCGAATCTCCCTCACAATCGAACTCACTCTCTGCAAATTCCCATCCCCGATCGACTGCACATCCACTAGCTCTCCTCGAAGTCGATCTACATTATGAACTCCTCCCGATTCGCACAAATCGCATCGAGATACGACCTTGGTTGAGAATCCGAGATCCAGTTGGATTGAGAAGGAAGAAAGATGATAGATTTATGAGAGCGATCGAGAAATCTAGGTCGCCATTAAGTGAGATCGAGCTTGAATCTACGGTTGGAGGATCTCATCGCGGCTCGGCTGCGTTCCTTTCGTTTAGCAATGGATTAAATTTGAGGAATTTTTGGGTTTTGATTTGGAGATGGAAAGAGCTGAGGAAATTAGGGTTTGCAAAATTTTGTTTTTTTGGGGGGAGGGGGGGTGTAGGGGGTAGAGAGAGAGAGAGATTTGAGAAGACGGAAGAAGAAAGAGCCTACTGGCTTTATATTGGGGAATTAATTGAGGGAGAATGTGTATGGCCCAGATTATATCTAAGAATAAAATATATGGTCTAGATCCAAAATATTTGAGAGATTTGTATGGCTCAGATTAGATTTATATTATACGATTAAGATGTGTGATCCAGATCTACTCTGAACAGATTTTATTCTTGCTTTTATAATAAAAATAGATATATACACTAGATTTGTCCATGGGCATGTGCCTACGGCACGTCTTCGGAACGATACAACATATGAAAGTCTTATAAACAGTAAAATAACAATTATGCAGCTAAAGTTTGAATAGTAAAATAATAATTAATTATAAATAAAAGTCCATGTTTCCATTAGTGTATGTGGAAAAATAATTATAAATGGGGGTGTAAAATCCAACTTCTTAGAATTATGAGTGTGGAAAATGATGAAATTTAACTGTTGATGGGATATTTGCTATTTTCAATTAACAAGAGCAATTAAAAAATGCGTAAAAAATCTGAAAATATAAATTTCTGAGTAGAGAGAGAGAGAGAGAGAGAGAGATGAATAAATAAATAAATAAAGGAGTTGTTTTTGGGGGATTTGAATTTGAGTTTTTTTTGTGGGGGGGGGGGGGGGGGGGGGGAATATGTTTTGTGATGTTAGATCTGTACCATTGATTTCAACCATATTAAAGGTGAGCCACTTGATAGCTTTCTTTGTGTTTTATTATATAGACTAGATTTGCCCGTGGGCACGTGCCTACGGCACGTCTTCGGAACGATACAAAACAAGAAAATCCCTATAAACAGTAAAACAACAATTATGTAGCTCAAGTTTGAATTGTATGACAATAATTAGTTGTAAATAAAAGTCCATGTTTCCATTAGTATATGTTGAAAAATAATTATAAATGGGGGTGTAAAATCTAACTTCTTAGAACTTTAAGTGTGGAAAATAATTAAATTTAACTGTTGAATAGATATTTGCTATTTTCAATATAACATGTGCAATAAAAAAAACATAACAATTTTGAAAATTTACAAACCTGAAATCTTAAAATCTAAATTCTAAGTAAATAAAGAAAGAATGGGAGAGAGAGAGAGAGAGAAAGAGAAAAATATAAAAAAGTGAAGAGATGAGAGAGAGATAGTAATAAAGTAATGAGTTTTTTAGTTTTGGGGGGAAAAAAATTTAGTTTTGGAGTTTGAAAATTTTTTTTTTTTTGGAGGGGGGAGAATGTGTTTTGTGAGGTTAGATCTGGACCTTTAATTTTGGGGAAATTGAATGTGAGCGACTTGATAGCTTTGTTTGTGTTTTATTACATAGATATGAAGAAGGCAAAAATACATCAATCATTTGTGGAGCTTGGAAGGTATATGCTATAATTACAAGGCACGAATATTCCAACACAACATTCACACACAATGTTATTAGTACTTTTATTTATTAGTACTTTTATTGATTGGGAACACACCTAATTTGTTTTCTGTTTCTTCTCCCCACAGATAGGGTTGGCAAACGGGTCGACCGGGCCGAGTCGGGTCGAATCCGAGTAGGGCGGGTTCGGGTTGGGTCTGAATGTTAACCGGGCCAGGCCGGGCTGGGTTGAATTTGCAAAATGTCGACCCGCCCAGCCCGTGAACCCATTCGGGTCCAACCCGGGTCGGGTCGCGGGTTGGCCCGGCTATTTAATTTTTGTTTTTTTAACTTCAAAAAATAAAAATCTGTACATTTTATATTAAATGGTTGTGAACAACAAAATTAATTGCTCACTAGTTATTTATATCCCACTACTCAATTAGCCTACCCCACCCTAGCTATCTATAACCAACTCTATCTTCTCACTTCTCTCATCTCACCAATGTGGGACTAAATATATTTGGATTTTAAACTTTGAAATTTTTTAGTCTCACATTGGTGAGATGAGAGATGTGAGGATGTGGAGTTGGCTACAAATAGCTAGGGTGAGGGTTGTCTAATTGAGTAGTGGGTAGTAATCAATTAATTTTGATGTCCACCGTCATTTTTCTAAATTTTTGATAAATTTTAGAGTATATATATTTGCATTGATGCGGTTTATTTCTGGGAGACGTGTGGATGCACCAGGTGTGAGTTCGGACTCAATTTGTATTTGAAGGAGAAAGCTGCTCGTCTGACGACCCTCGGCTGACCGGGCAGAACCTGCGGCGACCTCGGAATGAGGCGGAGATCTGGACTCGGATCAGAGGGTTCGGATCCGAGGTCTTGTGTACCTGCAGACGGTCCTGAAACACCGGGGTTTGTCCCGATGGCGGACCCTCCGACGATCTAGTCAGTCTCTGTGAGAGAGTAGCAATAACTAGGTAAATTTAAGTGGTAAAAGATTGATTACCTGAAAAGGTGGGTGAGGGTCTAGTATTTATAGAGAACTCCAACCGGGTTTGGTTCCGCTTGGGGGCCGGGTCTGGACCCGAAAGCCCATGGGCCTGACGTGGCAGAGGGCCCAGGGGGTTTAGGGCAGACGTGGCAATACCAGGAGCGGTATAGGGCTGACGTGGCAAAACTCTGGGTGGTATTTGGAGCTGACATGGCTGATCGTGGGTCTACTGTGCTTCTGGGAGAATCGAAGGGCCTAGGCTGTGCCAGGTCATCCCCAAGCTTCGCCAGAGAGGGGGGACGGCCCGTGGGGCTGTCACGGATCGGAGGCCGAGGGCCATCGCCGCTCATCGGATACGAGGAGATCAGATCTGTGGGAGTGGACTTGAGGTTCGGCGCCGAACCTGTAGTGGCTCGGTGCCGAACTGGACCGCTGTTTCCACCATTTCTGAGTGAGAGTTGTATTGGGTCCTGGTTGGGCCCCAAGTCATTTTTACCCCACCACACAAGCCCCCCACTCCTGCGGGGGTGCGGGAGCTAACCGTGGAGGAGTGTTTACGGATGTAAAAATGGGATGGCGAACCCCTGGGCCTTCTTGCGGGGGCCCTGGTTGTCTAGAGCGATCATCGAGCCGGAGAGGGTCGACGGGTCGGCAAGGGTGACGGCGGACTGTCTGGGACTTCCTGAGAAGATTACCTTGGTGCCAGACCTAACCTCGAGCTGGCGAGGGATTACGGGTCAGGGTGATGGCTATCCGTTGTTTCTTCCTGAGAAGAGTACCCTGGTGCTCGACCGAACCTCGAGAAGACGAGGGATTACGTGTCGGTAAGGGTGATGGCGAGCCGGTGTTTCTTCCTGAGAAGAAGGCCCTGGTGCTCGACCGAACCTCGAGATGACGAGGGATTATGTGTCGGCAAGGGTGATGGCGAGCCGTTGTTTCTTCCTGAGAAGAGTACCCTGGTGCTCGACCGAACCTAGAGAAGACGAGGGATTACGTGTCGGCAAGGGTGATGGCGAGCCGGTGATTCTTCCTGAGAAGAAGGCCCTGGTGCTCGACCGAACCTCGAGATGATGAGGGATTACGTGTCGGCAAGGGTGATGGCGAGCCGTTGTTTCTTCCTGAGAAGAGTACCCTGGTGCTCGACCGAACCTCGAGAAGACGAGGGATTACGTGTCGGCAAGGGTGATGGCGAGCCGGTGATTCTTCCTGAGAAGAAGGCCCTGGTGCTCGACCGAACCTTGAGAAGACGAGGGATTACGTGTCGGCAAGGATGATGGCGAGCCGTTATTTCTTCCTGAGAAGAGTACCCTGGTGCTCGATCGAACCTCGAGAAGACGAGGGATTATGAGGCGGCAAGGGTGATGGCGAGCCGGTGTTTCTTCCTGAGAAGAAGGCCCTGGTGCTCGACCGAACCTCGAGAAGACGAGGGATTATGTGTCGGCAAGGGTGATGGCGAGTCGTTGTTTCCTCCTGAGAAGAAGGTTTGAGCCGCGTGGCCTGTTGTCTTAGCGGAGTCTTGATGGCGCTTCCGGGATCCGTGCGATGTTCCAATTTTCTAGGGGCATTAAATGACGCCGCCAGCCTGAACGCAGGTGGCGTATGGGCTTCCGTCGATTTGCTTTCCCAATGTCATAAAGGCTGGTCCGTGGGGGAGGCTATAAATACCTCTCCCCCCCTAGCGGGTTTGATCACAGCAAGGGTGGTCCAATGGCCACCTGAGGTGTCTGCTTCGGCGGGCGTCTCTCTTCTGAAAAACTTTGTAGCGCCAATGGGCCTCGAATCGGTGACGACTCTGCCGTCCGGATCCTTTTTCGGGTCAGACGACCCCCATACGGTTGTCTGGCCCGAGAAAGATCAGGACGGGAGGGGTATCCACCGTGTCCTGGATCTGGGGGTGAAGAGCCTCGGATATGCGGGTCGATCTTCTTTCTTGTTAGGGTTCTAGGTGATGGTGGCTTTCCTCCCACCCACGAACAATTCGGGGTTTCGGCCGACGAGGCCTTAAGCCCCGAGTTGTTCGAGGGTGAGAGAGGAGCCGACCGATCTCTGGAACCCGGGGCACAGGCGGTGGTGGCTTTCCTGCCACCCGGGAACGATTTGGAGTTTTTGGCTGCCGAGGCTGTAAGCCCCAAGTTGTTCACAGGTGAGAGGGGAGCCAACCGAGCCCTGTAGCCTTAAGTCTTTAAAAAGAAAATTTTTCCGCCGAGCACTTTATCCGGCCCGACCCCTGTGTCTGGTTGCCAGCCTGGCACTGGATGACGTCAGCAGCCCACATTTCGAGGACGTGGCACGGTTTTCCAGGCGGCCGCTACGCGTCAATCGGTGAACAGTGATTGCAGAAATCGAGGAGTCGTTTCTCCCCTCTATAAATGTTCCCCCTCTCCCCCTATCGTCCCCTTCTTATTCGCCTCTTTCTCTTTCTAAAAAATCTCTCAATATCTCAGTCTTCGTCCCTACCGTTCGCTGTACCAGGCTCGTTCTTCCGAAGCGACCCCTGGTTTGTTGGTAAGTTTGTTTTAGTTTAGGCACAGATGGATAGGGCTCAGTCTGGCTCGTCGGCGTCGACGTCTGGGGGGGACGCAAAACCCACCTCCAGACCGACTTCGTGGGAGGAGTCTGATCTCGAGGGGGAGTCTGTAGGCGACGATCAGCCAGTGTATGATGTGAAGTCGCTGCGGTCTCGAAGGTTTTTTGTTGTGGAGAGTAGTGATTCTGAGGAGGGGGCGGTAGTTCCGCCGAAGTTCAGATTCTAGGGCTAGTTTCTGGAGAGGAAGGGGGAGTCGAAGGGGCTCAGATAGGAGGTCAGGGCGTGGGTTCGAGTTCCATGCCGACAGGTCTGGGGCGATTATCTACCCCCTCCCCAGAACGAACCAAGAAGAAGAAGAGGGCTCCGAAGAAGAAGGGGTCGAGGATAGGGAGCTCGAGTCAGGCGCCTGTTAACTTGATGACAGGGTCGCCTGTACAGCCTAAACCGTTCCGTTGGTACCCCGACGATCTTTCTGATAAGGAGGCATGTGGGGTCCAACCGTCGTCACCGAGCCGGAAGAGGGTGATAATGGACGCACTTCCGACCGTTCTGGAGGCAGGTAATTTGGAGGCTTTGCGGTTGGCGTACCATATAGGGTCCAGCTATGAGCTCATGTTGCCGAGCTCCACTCTTCGACCGACCGACCCTCTGCCGGATCGGTATTGCGTCTTCCCCGTGGATGCCTTTATCTCCGGTCTGAGGCTGCCCGTTCACCCGTTCGTCCGTGAGGTGTTGAACTGGGCGACCTTGGCGCCGATGCAGTACGGACCCAATTCTTGGAAGCAGATCATCTGCTTCGTGTTGCTGTGCGAGGAGCAGAGGGTACCTCTACGGCTAAATGTCTTCCGAGCGATGATGATGATTGGCTCGTCGGCTGAGGGTATCTACAACATTTCGCCCCGGGGAAAGGGGAAAGTTGTCCACGGTCATCCGGACTCCATCAAGGAGTGGAAGAAGAAGTATCTGGTGATCCGGTGTGAGGAATCTTGGGACATCCCCACTCGGTGGAACCACTCTAAGCCGAGTTATAAAACGCCGAAGCCGAGGGACCTGACCGCCGAGGAGTGGGGGTTTGTTGAGCGCCTCCGTTTGTCATATAGCATCGACTGGGCGAAGGTGACCGAGGGCCACTTGGTGAATGCCGGACTGAGCCCGGCTGATCTACGTATGTAGTTGTTTCTTTCTTTTTGTCTTCGTTGTTCCTCTGTGCTCATTGTCCTTACTGGATCTTTTTGCAGGTATGGATCCTGAGTCGATCAAGGCGAAAAGGCTCGAAATGAAGAAGGAGGAGGCCAGGAAGAAGACGACGACGAGGGGGTCGTCCCAGGGGGTTTCCGAGGCCCCCGTTCAGCCGCGGGCCAAAAGGACTCGTTCGGAGACGGTCAAGGACGCGGTGGTTCAGGGCGGTCCGGACCAGGGCAAGGTCACCGATCTTGATAAGGGGAAGGGCCCTCTGGCGGATCCGGAGATAGAGGAGAGGCTTCGGCGACCGTGGGTGCCGAGTTGGTCGATCCGTGAGGGAGACTGTTTGACCCGAGGGCGGCAAGCCATCGAGGTGGCGAGTAAGTTGGCGACCCCCCGGGATCGTTCGGAGATGAAGACCGAGACCCTGGATGAGGCGTATACTCGCCTCGCACAGGCCAATGTGCTGGTAAGCCTGTCAACCTCTTTTGTCCCATGATTACGTTGTAGAGGAGGTTCCCTTAGTTGTGTTTGGTGACTACAGGCGACCGTGCAGGGGGCCCACGTGAGGGGCCTTTACGAGGCCGCTTTGAAGCGGGAGCACGACCGGGTGGACAAGGCCGAGCAGGAGACGAAGGAGATGAAGACAGAGCTCGAAGGCTCTCAGAAGAGGGAGCAAGAGATGAAGACGGCCTTCGACAAGGAGAAGGGGGAATGGGCGGAGAAGATGGCGGCTCAGGAGAAGGAGTTTGCCAAGGAGCGGAAAGAGCTGACAGAGACGAGTCAGCTCCTGGTGATCAATGCCCAAGATGAGTGTTACGCGAAGGCAATCAACCACGTGAGGCACTTCTACCCGACCCTTGATCTGTCCAATTTCGAGTATGACATGGAGGTTGAGGGGACACCGAAGACCCCTGGCGAAGAAGGGCCTGTTCCCGATCCGCCCGTCGACCCCCTCGTGGACCCGCCTGCCGATGCTGAGGTGGGAAAATAAGTTGTATAATTTTTGTCTTTCTATTTCCTTCTTTCGATTGTATTTGCCTCCCGCGGACTGGCCACCGCATTTTTTGTAAGAAGCGACTCGATTTATAAAAATGAATTTTTTGACCGGCCAAGTGTTCTGACCCCGGATGTTTCCAGTCCTCCTTGCTTATGCGTTTTGAGTTGGCTGGTTTTCTTGTAGGTTGCGCCTCCTCTTCCCGAGGTGGACCCCCGTCGTTCCGACGTGGCGTGGCTCCGGAGCAAAGTTGAGGCCCTGGAGGCCACGTTGGTTCGCTATCGAAAGGGGGCTCGCGACACTGATGCGGCCTTTAACTATTATCGGAATAAGTCTGAGGCCTTAAGTGAGGAGGCGAGCCGGCTGAGGAGGGCGATGGTGGACCGGGATCTCGGAGGTGTCGGGCTAGGACATACCATGTCGAACGCCTCGGTACAGAGGCCCCCTTCCGAGAGGCTACTTTGCGATGTCATAGTGGAGAAGGAGATGGAGATACACTGCTACAAGACGATGTTGGGCGTCTCGTCCTCTTCCTCCGTGGATCGGCGAGCGGAGGGGGTTCCTTCTGCGCTGCTCCTGCTGGAGCGCCTGCGACCAGTAGATGCCCAGAGCTCTGTGGTTGGTGTGTCGACCGTGGCTGAGCCCAAGGATCGCCATGATGAGGAGAGGACTCCTAGCCGTTCGGTCGGAGTGGTCCCGCCCTTTGTTGGACCCGAGGGGCCCTAAGATGGTGGCTTCCTTCCGTTTGAGATGAGTGGAGTGGTCCTGTAACGGTCTTTGTTTGTTTTTTCCTAACCAAAATAAAGGAGTATGAATAAAGAATTCTTTTCCTCCGTTGCTCTGTTAAGAAGTGCGGTGAATGACGTCGGAGGTGTGGTTCGGCTCCGTCGATCCGCGAGGGATCAACGTGGGGCCTTAGTAAGAGCCCCCGGTCCGAGCCTGGATTGGGCCTACCGAGACGCTGGGAATGATGCCGGAGCGAGGACTCGGGTGCCGATCTGCCGAGTCATTTGAAGTTTGACAAAGAAGAGATTTCTCTCATACTAGATAGGGTCGGTCGTCGAAGCCGCCCATTACACATGAAATTTTACAAAAGGGTTTTATACTCATTAGCCAAGTTAGAACCTAGGTTCGCTCCTCCAGGAACTTCATTAGATGCTCGGCGTTCCAGGGTCGGCGGATGAGCCGGCCGCCTATATCCGTCAGTCGGTATGTGCCAGGGCGTACAGCCTCGACTACACGGTACGGGCCTTCCCAGTTGGGGGCCAATTTTCTCTTCTTGGTTGGATCAGAGACGGACAGTTTTCGTAGCACGAGGTCTCCCGCCTTGATGTTAGTGGGGCGGACTTTCTTGTTGTAAAACTTCTCGATCCGTTGTTTGGTAGATGCTTCTTCGGATTGAGGATTTCTCTCTGACTTCGGCGACGAGGTCCAGGTTGGCCCTTAAGCCTGATGAATTGCCAGCTTCGTCGAAGGCCATGATACGGGGAGAAGGCAGGCTGACCTCGACGGGGATGACCGCCTCTGTCCCGTAGTTCAAGGCGAACGGCGTCTCTCCCGTGGGGATCCTCTAGGTGGTTCGGTATGCCCATAGTACACTAGGCAGTTCTTCGACCCAAAGCCCTTTGGGGGAACTATCGAGGCGCTTCTTGAGGCGATGATGCCTGTTTTCAAGTCCTGGGTGAGCGAGCGGCTTACCCGGAACCACTTTGATTCATCCTCGGCGTCGAATAGGACCTCTTCTAGTTCGTCGACAGGCTCGGGGGCTGGGCCGTCCCTCTCGGGTTCGAGTTCAGCGGCGTGGAGAGGGGATACACCCCCTCCGACGGCGGTTATATAGCATGACCGTGCGGCTTCGTTGCTACCTCGGACGATGCCGACCCCTTGGGGGGTGGGAAAATTGAGTTTCAGATGGTAGGTTGAAGGTACCGCTTGGAGGGAGTTCAGTCCGGGTCGGCCGAGAATGGCGCTGTAAGCTGCCTTGACGTTGATAAGCATGAAATCCATGGATTCGGTCCTTTTGACAGGAGCCGATCCTGCGGTGACGTCGAGGGTAACGATCCCTTCTGTTTCGACAGGGGCACCGGAGAATCCATGTAACGTGTGTCCGGCGGGCTTGAGCTTTCCACCGGGCCACTTGAGGCTCTCGAAGGTCTTGAGGAAGAGAATATTAACTGAGCTACCGTTGTCAACGAGGATTCGACGAACCTCACAGTTAGCCATGTGGAGGCTGATGACGAGGGCATCGCAGTGGGGTAGGTGAACGCCTTCGAGGTCTTCTCCTGAGAAGGTGACTGGCCCCGGTTGTGGCTTGGACGAGGGGTTGTTTTGGATAGCATTCGCCTCGTGGATGAAGGTTTTTCGGGGTGTATTTGACCGTCCTCCCATCGGCCCCCCGTGGACACAGTGCAAGATGAATGGCGTATCGGCGGTTCCCTCGGACCCGAGATCCTGATCACGGGGGTGGGTCGACGTAGGGTTCGGAGGCGAAAGTCTCCGGTTCCTATCATCTCGCCGATTCCGTCGGCCTTCTCGGGTGAACTGTCGGAGGAACCCTCGTGAGACGAGTTCCTCAATTTCGTCTTTCAGGGCTCGGCACTGGTCGGTCTCGTACCCGTGATCTCTGTGGAAGCGGCAGTAGAAGCGTTGGTCTCGATTCTTGTTGTTATTAGATCGGGGGGGTAGTCGGACAATGCCTTTGTCTTCGATTTCTAAGAGGATGGCGGATACGTTATGCGTCAAGGGAGTGTACCTCTCGAAGCGGGGGACCGGCGGGACCTTCTTCATGGCCCCCGCGTCCCTCGGAGCTTTCTTTGATGGTTCGACCTCTTCGACCTTCCGCTTTCCCTTCCCGATGGCCTCCCTGGTATCTTCGGGGTTAAGGGCCTCTTCTGCCCTAATGTATTTCTCGATCCTGTTGAGGAGATCGGGAAAGTCGATGGGGGGTCTCTTCGCCAGAAAATCTTTCAGCTGTCCATGACGAACGTTGTGCCAAAAGGCCGCAGAGGCGACGCCTGGATCAAGAGAGGAGACCGACCTCGCCTCCGTGGTAAATCTCCGGACGAACACTCTGAGGGATTCTCCCTCTATCTGCTTGAGCCCAAGTAAAGAAGCGCTAGTCCTTTCCGCCTTCCGGCTGGTGACGAAGTGGACGAGAAAATTGCCCTCTAGTTGGTCGAAGGAGTAAATGGAGCCGGGGGCGAGCTTTGAGAACCATTCACGAGCCGGGCCCCGAAGGGTGGCCGGGAAGGCTCGGCACAGCAGGGGATCTGAGGCGCTGTGAATCATCATGAGGGTTTTGAAGCCCTCCACGTGATCACCATCCTACCGAGAGGAAGTGACGAGGTACCGACCTCCACATATGGAGAAAAATTCAGCCGACCCAGTGTCACCGTCGGATCATCCCAAAATTCGTGTCAAAACCTGATGAACGGCTCAGATCGCACCACGCCCACAAAACGACAAGATAACATTTTCTCGTGATCTGAACCCCGTCCTCGTGATTCGCACCGTGATGAATGCTCCAGATTAAGCCACGTGTTCCTTCCGAGCATTCGTCCGAACCACCATCCTACCGAACCGAAGGGACGAGGTACCGACCTCCACATATGGAGAAAAATTCTGCCGAGCTAGATTCACCGTCGGATCGCCTCAAAATGCGCGCCAAAATATGATGGGCGGCCCAGATCACGCCACGCCCACAAAATGACAAGATAACATTTTTTCGTGATCTGACCCCCAACTTCGTGATACGCGCCCTGATGAGTGGCTCAAATCTCACCATGTGGTTCTAACAGTCGGTCCGAACTCCGAGCATTCGTCCGAACCACCATCCTACCGAGCCGAAGGGATGAGGTACCGACCTCCACATATGGAGAAAAATTCAGCCGACCCAGTGTCACCGTCGGATCGTCCCAAAATTTTTGTTAAAACCTGATGGACGGCTCAGATCGCGCCACGCCTACAAAACGACAAGATAACGTTTTCTCGTGATCTGAACCCCATCCTCGTGATTCGTGTTGTGATGAACGCTCCAGATTAAGCCATGCGTTCCTTCCGAGCTGCCAGCCACCGGGGTGCATAGCCGAGCTACCGAACAGCTTGGCTGAGCAACCGAGCTACTGAGTCGAAGGGCGATCTGCCGGACCACCGGAGCGCCTCACCGATCTACCAAGCCGAGGGGACGAGGTACCGACCTCCACATATGGAGAAAGATGAAGTCGACCCTCATCAGCCGTCAGATCTTGCCAAAAAACGTGCTCGACGTAATGGACGGCTCAGATCATGCCACGTTCACAAAACAACAAGATAACGTTTTGTGGGGATTTGCACCATAATGGACGCTCGGGATCGTGCGACGTAGCTTGGCAGATCCCAGCGCTCCGAGCTGAGCTGTCGAGGAGTCGAGCCGAGGTGCCGAGGTGCCGAGGTACCGACCTCCACATACGGAGAAAATACGAGCCGACCCACTCAGATCGTCCGATCCTCCAGAAAATCACGCTCGGCGACGATGAAGGGTCCAGATCGCGCCACGACATAATTCGGTATTAAAAATTAATTTTTATTTATTAAAGCTGTTTTATTTATTTAAAAAATTGCGAAAAAATGATAAAAAATTCGGGAAAATTAATTAAAAAATTTAGGAAATAATTATAAATTCGGGGAAATATTTTGAGCCCCTGAGTAAATAATTATTGCCTAGAGCGGTTGATTAAGACCCCCGAACGACGAACCAACACTTTGCAAAATTAAATAAGTGATCTGAAAGATAGATAAAAATTAAGGAAAAATGCACAGAGGGGCTCAAGAACAACTTAGAGCACGCAACTAACCCGAAAAATCACCATACTGCCCCATACAAAGAATCGTCACCCCTCATTTGGACTCCTATACAACTCCGCAAGCCATTAAAACAGCAAAACTACTCCTCAAAGGCTGTTCAAACTCAGTCTTCGGGAGTGGGGGGCTCGTGATATGGCTAAAAAATGGGGTTAAATCGGAACCGTCCAAATCGGGCGCGAATCTTAAAGTCTAGGGGTAAAATTGTAATTTCACCTGACAAACAGGTCTGAAGCAGGTACTGAGTCTTCTCCCCAAAGACCCAATAACCCACGAACGGATCCATCTCGACTGGGTGCGGGTTTCAACCCGCAGTAAACCCGGTCCAGCAGGATAGAATTAGGGTTTCTAATTAATCCTAATCAACGGCCCTGATTCACATCTATCCTATCACTGGGAATTAGGGATTACATTCCTTATCTGGTCATAGGGATTACATTCCTAATCTGATCCCGAAGGCGGCTATAAATACCCTCCATCCACCACCATTAAGAGGTAATCAATCTTTTACCAGTTTACACTCTTTCTTAATCTTTTCTGGTTATTGACTTTAGCGTCGGATGGTGCGTCGCCGGGATCAACCCCGATGTCTCGCACTTTTTGCAGGTGAACGATGGGAGTCAGTGGTCAAACTCCGGCGGAAGAAGTTGAGGTTTGACTATTCAGTTTCTCCAAGAATCCACAAATACTATCTGTTTGCCCCCACACCAGATTTAGCGGTAACACTTTCCAAGACCGAAATTCGGGAGCATTAGTTCGAACTAAGAAGGGATGCGATAAACCATCTAAAGCGACTCCAGTTCACTTTCAGCCAAGGCACACTTCACCGTATCGACATCGGCTATCGGCCTACCAGACGAAGGCAGAACATCAAAGTCGGGCTCACCCTTCAAGTCCTCAGGGTACATTCGAACTGACTTCGCCCGCACGAGAGGAATGGACAATGGGACCTCAGCCTCCAAGACTATCCCGTCGAGAATGCCTGCAGATTTCCCTCTGACTTCCACTAACTGGTCTCCGCTCCCTCAGCCGCCTCCACCTTCCGACACCTCGAGCAGCTCTCGGATCTCACCACTAAATCACCCTCGGCGCCACCAAACTTGGCCTCATCTCCGACCCGACTACAGTCTTCTCCCTCGAAATCAAAGATTCTGATGATGTCTACCTCCAGTTCAGGATCGCCTCCCCTCAAAGCAGATCGGCTCAACAAACGGGTGGTCGATCCACTCCCGAAAGAACTTGCTTCGGATCTGCCATGACCGCCGAAAGAAAACGAACTACCGATCCCCGCGACTAACAAGTCTGGGATTTTTGTCTCGAAAAAAGAAATTCCAGGAATTCAGAAAATAGTCTCTTATAGTATTGAAGGGGGGAGACCAAATTTATAGGAGGCGGTTGGTTCTTGAACCGTCGGCACGTGTCGCCCCTTCGAATTCCGTGATTGTCAAATCCTTGAATGACCAATGTCACGTGTTGACTCCTTGAGCTCTGTAAAATCTGATTTCACGGAAGGTCAAGTGGACAAGAAGCCTCGCCTGGGAATGTCTCGGCATCTCTACGCCAAATAGCCCCGAGCTCCCTACCAAGCGCAGTACCTACTAAGTCCATGGTATCGCCTCACGCCGAACACTGTTTCGGTTTTCCTTCCAGAGTGACCACCCAACCGCCTGACGCGACTATCATGCCGACGCTTTTCCCATGAATTATCTACTCTTCGCAAATGGTTGGCGGTGCATTCCCGAGAGAGGGAGGCTCATGATGTGTAAAAAATTGTGAGCGATCTCCACCGATGATCCTTGCACGAATCACAAAGCATAAACCAGGCCTAATGCCAACCCCCTTAATGGCCCAGGCCAGAAAGCTTCCTAGGCCTTCCACAAACCCATTCATGCATCCGGAGAAACCACATGCCACTCCAGGTGCTTCGTCAGTTACGCTGTAACCGTATCCCCATAACTCAAGGGAGTAACTAATCCCGAATCTGAGATCAAGGGGATTGGATACCGTGCTAAGAGCGGGGGGTAACAGATCCTTCTCAAAGGACCTATAAACAGTTTATGGGGTAGACCATGGCAAGTAACGACTCTGTCACCACAGAACCCTCTCCACTCTATAGTTATTTTCTAACTTAAGCACCGGAGGGTCTGTCGCCGGGAACACTCCCAGTATTTCAGACTTGATTTTGCTGGTGGACGAAGCAGCCATCAAAGACCAAACTCACCCATGGTTCCTTCAAATCCCGAACGAAGGTCAAGATCATTGCGGTTTCCTTAAAACCAAAGAACCCACATCATTTGTTGCTCCCACACCCCAAAAAATTGACCGCAACACTTTGATTTTTTCAGAGACTTCAAAGCCTCTATAAAAATCTCTACACATACAGTCGCTATCTGTGATAGCGAGTGTATATTTTGATGTTTCCAGAGACTTTGAAGAGAGGAAGAAGAAAGAGGAAATGAGAGGTAAGAGTGTGATTATATATATATATATATATATATATATATATATATATATATATATATATATATGGCAAATGCTCCATTGAAAACGGGTTTGTTTTCACGGATTGGAAAACACGAATCTGAGCCATTGGATCGCTCATGATCTCGATCAGCGGTTCAGATCGCCTCCGCCCATCACCCAATATGACTCAAGTGGCAGAGGGTTATTTTGGTCCCAAATAACTCTTCGCCTGATTCGTTCTGAAAAAAATGATATAACCTAGGCCGTTGTTGGGAACAACAGCCTAGGTTATAAAAAATTGAATCATAGGCCGTTGAATCATAGGTTGGAACAACGGCCTTGTTCTCAATTTTTATAACCTATGACGGGCTATAAAATTTCCATAAATTTCTATAAAATTTTATAGCCTAGGCCGTTGTTCCCAACAACAGCCTAGGTTATAAAAACTGAGAACAAGACAACGGCCTTTGATTCAATTTTTTATAACCTAGGCCGTTGTTTCCAACAACGGCCTAGGTTATATCAATTTTTAGAATCAGTGAGGCAAAGAGTTATTTGGGACGAAATTCCCAAAATAGCCCTCCGCTCATCAATTGAAACGGGTGATAGGGGCTCGATCATGAGCCGCTGATCATGATCATGAGTGATCCAATGGCTCAGATTCGTGTTTCCAACCCGTGAAAACTAGACCCATTTTCAATGGAGCATTTGCCTATATATATATATATATATATATATATATATATATGGGAAAAAGGGGTATGAGCAACTTGCTCATTTAGTAAATGAGCAATTGATGATGTGGCATACATGTGATTGGAAAATCCTTAAAAGGATTAGTTTTCCAATGTATCACATGCATGCCACAAAATCAATTGCTCATTTACTAAATGAGCAAGTTGCTTATATCCCTTTTACCCTATATATATATATATATATATATATATATATATATATATATATATATATATATATATATATAAAAGCTTCGGTTGTGCACTCCTCTAGTGCACACCGCGTGTGCACTAGGCCTTCGGGCATTCATATAAACGATCCGAACCGTTCATATTGATCTACACATCTAAATTAGTCTAAATATGTAAAATCAAATCATTTGAAATTCATTTCCCATCCATCAAGTGACTATAAAAAACAATAATTTTCAGCCATACAATTTTGTAACACTTCAATGGATGGGCAAATGAATTTAAAATGATTTGATTTTACATATTTAGACTAATTTAGATGTGTAGATCAATGTGAACGGTTCGGATCGTCCATATGAACGCCCGAAGGCCTAGAGGTAGTGCACAACCGAAGCTTTTCCTATATATATATATATATATATATATATATATATATATATATATATATATATATATATATAAACGATATTCGCTGTCTCCAATAGCAAGTTTAGTACAACCATACTCGTTATTGGAGACAGTGAGTGTAGTTTGGGATCTTCTCACTCCACATGATTTTTTCAAGTTGGAGAGAAACACCTAAGCCTACATTCGTTATCTCAAACAGTGAAAGTATTTTCACTAGCATTGGTATAAATACCCGAAACTCGGACCCGACCCGTACCCGACCCGGACCCGGCAATGGACCGGAACCGACCTGGCCTATCCGGGTCCGGGTCCGGGTTCGGGTCCTAAAATGGGACCCGTTATACTTTCGGATCCGTGTCCGTGTCCGCTCAAAAGAGACCCGACCTGACTCGGACCCGGACCCGTTGAAAAAAATCTAAAATATCAACATAAAAATAAATATTTTATTCTGATCCCTCCCCTTCTTCCTCCTCAATTATAAATCTTCCTCTTCCAAACTCAAAACTCATGCTTTTTTCTTCTCTCCTCTATTCTAAATCCTCAACTCGCCGCCTCCACTGGCCGCTCACTCCTGCTCCTACCCGAACAGGTAGGAATATTTTAATAGGACCCGGATCCGGTCCTCACGGGTCCATGTCCGGGTCCGGGTAGTAAAGGATCCGACCCGATACCCGCGCTAATTTTCACCAAAGTCATTTTGGAAAATATTTTAGAAAGTTGATCAATTTGATAAATACTTTCAAAAAGTATGTCATTTTGGGGAAAAATTCAATTCTAAATCGTATGTAGTACAAACAGTCGCTAATTTAATGTTTTTTTGTCTTAATACTATAGTTGTAGGCAACAAATTAACAATGCTTAAAAAATATCACCTTCTCCAATATATATGAACGGCTACGGCTGATCGTAAAAAAGAAAATGCTATTGCGCAGTGGGCAATCATTTCGTTGCAAAGACAATTTGGCAATAATTTTAAAAGGATTTTATTAGATTTTAATATAGATTATCAATCATTATTATGTATTCAAGTCGGAGGACTATAGTTGAATCAATTGCTATTTTTATGATCGCATGTGTTTTTATTCCCAGTTGGTAGAATTGCTGTTGTTATTTTTCTCAGCTCTACTCCTTGATGGTTTCTTTTGTGCCAGTACAAGGCATAATAAAAGAAAAAACTAAACTCCAACCAAAATCCCTAACATCCAGCGGGCTGGTAAAAATAGAGACAACAAGCATGCTTGTTAACTAAGTTTGATGTATATAAAATGTATTATTTACAACTAATATTTTTAGTTGATTTCACAGAATTTATAGAAAAGGAATCGAAATAAAACAATTTGAAATCAAGCAAAAGCGAAAAGTATCGAAAAAATTGCAAAGATCAAAGAAGATTGCAACACAAGAAACATGTGCTTCAAACCATCAAGAAAGTTAACAATAATTAATTAATTATTTTTCTTTTTGTGAGAAAATATTATGTAAAGAGTCGTTAATTGATTGATTAGTATTTGGAAAGAAAATAAATTAGATTCGCCAAATTCATATTGAATCTGCACGATAGCGGTCGACCATTCAATATGTCAGTCGACCGTCACAACAGTCGATCGGTCATTATAGTGAAAAGATGAGTCATTCGACCATTCATCACTTGACTTTTGAGTTAAAAGATGAACAGTCAACTGCTCAATAAAGTGATTGACCGCACTCGTACAAGTTTGACTATTTCGGGAATATCTTTTTATTTTTGGAAAGATACATTTTTCGCTCTATAAATAGAGACAAATTCACTGAGTATTCTTTATCCCTTGTTATGATAATTCTTCTAAACTAATCATTCAATCAACGATACGAGTGTGAGAGCTTTTTTTTTTCCAGTCAAGATCGCTCTAGATCTTGAGAGTTTTTCTTTTGTTCCACTTCGGTGAGTTTTGCGGGACTTGTTTGTAGAAGCCCTGCAGATGTAATAGGTCTCTCGGCCTATATTTCGAGAATCACTGTACAAAGGTTTAACGTATAGTGGAATGCTTGTGGCAAAAAATTGCTACAAGTAGGTAGTGTGGACGTAGACCTGGGGGTCGAACCACGTTATATCGTTGTGTCTAGCGTGCGTGCTCTATTTGCTTTCTCTAACTCTATCTCTTTATTTTACACATTTTATTTAAGTTTTTTTCTCTTTATTTTACACATTTTATTTAAGTTTTTTTCGCACAATCACGATATTAACCCCCCCCCCCAACCACCACCACAAAGGGGTGATTTACAATGCTAATTCCCTCCGACAACCCTGGAGGGTGGGCACCTAGTCTAAGATTAGTCAAATATCAATCTCCTAATTATCGTATTCCTGAGGGGAAAAGGTTCTGGTGATCCTCCTCTTAGGTCTTGTTGCTGCTCCATTAGTCCCAAACGCGATAAGTTGCATAATATGAATAAGGTTTCTATGAATACAATTACGAGGATTACAAAAATAAAAATTATTCTTATTTAGCCATAGAACCCAAGTCGTTCCAGCTATCGCAATTAGCCAAGCCTCTTTCAACTCACGTCGTCTCGATGCAAATTTGCGTCCTAACCAAAGCTTCTGATAAGAAGATGGATAATCTTGAGATTCTAAAGCCACTACTAATCGGAATGGATTTAACGGCATATCTATCCCGGCGTCTGGGCCTAAACGCCGCTATAGGTCGTCATTATAATTTTGTTTTTAATAGCGGGCCTCTATGACGGCGGTGATATATTACGCCGTTATATATTATATATATAACGGCGGTTTTATATATACACCGCTGTTACAGATCACAAATAGCTAGTCCCTGTTCATTTCCCCCAAAAACGCTATTCATTAAGCTATTCATTTACCCTAATCCTCCCCCGCTCCAAACTTCATTTCCCCCCAAAAACCCTGCCGATCGAATTAATCCTCCCGCTCCAATCTTCATTTCCCCCCAAAAACCCTGCCGATCGAATTAATCCTCCCGCTCCAATCTTCATTTCCCCCCAAAAACGAAATTCTTCTAACCCTAACTACTCACGCGCCGCTCCAAAATCTCTCTCTCTCTCTCTCTGACCAGTCGCGCCTCTCCCCATTCGGCTTCGTCGCCCTTCTCCATTCAAGAAGAAGCTCCTTGTGGATTCATTATCTATTTGATTGGTACATTTCACATCCTCTTAGTTCTGATGTCAATTTCAATTTTTCGGGATTAGGGTTCTCTTAGTTCTCTTAGTTCTGATGTTAACTTCTCTTAGTTCTATTATCTATTTGATTGGTACTTCTCTTATCTATTTGATTGGTACTTCTCTTAGTTCTGATGTTAACTTTGCTTAATTTGAAATGGTGGCCATCTGAGAAGTGTGATTATGGGACTTGTAGTTGGGGATGTGGGTTTTTGTTTTTCTTTTGAAATGGTGGCCATCTCAGAAGTGTGAAATGGTGGCCATCTCCTAAATCTCGTGAGCTTTTTTTTTCTTTTCAACACAATCTTTATTTTTTGGGGACATTGTGGTTTTGGGGATGTGGGTTTTTGTTGGCATTGGTGATTGAATAATGGGTTGGTTTGTGATATGGGATTGATTGTCTTGATTTGGTAGAAATTTGTTAGCCCATTTGCTATAATGTTATCTTTTAGTTGAATGATCTTTTGTATGAACTGAGAAAATATAATAGTTGATTGTTTTATATTTTGATTTTAGACAAATTGCTATGTAGTTTTCCCCAGATTTTCCTTTTTTTATTATATTTAAAAATAAATAAAAAAACTTATACTCAAAGAGGATAACCCAGATTTTAGTGTTGCTTGTACTATTGTGATATGGGTTGGTCTAGACAAAACAATCCCATATCACAATAGTACACTGTATACTGTATTGTGGAAGATTTTAACAGATTTTAACAGATTTTAGCAGATACACTGTATATGTATTGAGAAGTATATTAACCCAGACATTGTGGAAGAGAAGTATATTAACCCAGATTGGTTTGTGATATGGGTTGGTCTAGACAAAACAGAAACACAATTAAATGAGCATGAATCGCATGATTCATCTTAAGTCTATTATACATGGGAAAAATCAGAAACAACTGTGGAAGATTCTGCCACAACAAAACAAAATGAGTACTTAAAACTTCAATCAATTAGATAAAGCTTAGAGATGAGTTAAAAGGTCTCTCAGGGAAAATGATTACCTGGTCACAACACACAAGTTTTTGTTTTTCTGAAATGAAAATGATTACCTGGTAATATTGAAAGGATGGCCTAGATACAAGTCAAGTTGCCTTGAATAGCAGCATTGTCTTTTTGTTCTGGAGACAGATGTTAGTGTCAATTTTTGAGTCAGCATTGGCATTGATCAACAAATGTTGTTAGTTTAATAAGAAAAATTAAAGGTATCTGCTTAACTAAAATTGTTGGCATATTGTGATGATTTGTGGTTGTTTTAATGTCATTATTTGTTCATATGTTTGATTTGTTGATTAAAATGTAATTAGTCTGAATTTTTTTGAAACAGGTGACATATGGCTAGAACGAAGAGAAAGTTGCCAACAATAGTTGTCAACCAAGACGATGCCGTAGAGCAACCTAGCCGGGGACTTTCTACTGAGCACCCGACGGACTATCTTGAAGGTTCGGCGGATGGGGGTGCTACTACAGTCGGGGGGGTGAAGGTAGCACTCCCACTACTTTGAGGAGGTCGAGGGGGCCGACGAAGATGAAGGAAATCTGGAAGCTCCCAAATAATAAAAAGGTATTGGTGGAATGCAACGAACACAATCAACCATTAAGAGATGGCGGGAGTAAGCTCGCGAAGTTTTGCGGTGTCATAGCACGAAATCCGCGTATCCTTCCCCTAAGCTACGAGAGTTGGTCAAAAGTACCAACGATGACTAAGGTGACGGCCTTCGATGCGATTAAGGTATGTTTTCAAAAATTTCCTTACAAACCCAAATTTTTTAGTTATACTTTACTGCATTCTTTACTGACAATCACAATGTCAGTAAAGAATGTCAAAGAATAACAATTTTCTTGTTATTCTTTACTGCATTCTTTACTGATTGAATAATTCTTTACTGCTGTAAAGAATAATTCTTTATCCGGATAGGAATTTTTTTTGTATGCAGTCTGATTATTCTTTACTGCATTCTTGTATGCAGTCTGATTATATACAAGTATTCTTTACTGCAACAAAAAAATTCTTGTATGCAAAGCAACATTTCTTGTATGCAGTGAATCAAATACATTTCTTGTATGCAGTGAATCAAATACATTTCTTGTATGCAGTGAATTTTGCGTCGAATCTTGCAACTACATTTTAGGATCAAAGCAACATTTCTTGTATGCAGTGTGATGAAAAAAATTTAGGATCAATGCTTATATGAATCACATACAAAAAATTTTGAGTTTTGAGTGAGAGCTTAACAAAGACCCAACAATAATAGTATAAATTCAACATGCCCAAAACCTACTCTTTGTAAAGGAATGAAGACCCAACATATCTGAAAGGGAACAAAATACTCATTCTGTTAACAAAATACACATACAATAATTCTTTATCCGGACATGTCAATGCCTTCTATTAACAAGTCCTCACCTGTAACATAAAGAAGTCATGTACTTTCCATCTTATTAGGATTGACTGCTTCCTCACCTATATAAATATATACTAAGAGAAAAAAACACGAACTAAGTAAACATCAGTCATGACTCAAATGGAAGAATTGTTTTCCTGTGTCCAGAGGAATTGCAGTCATACTCAACCCAGAAAAAATGTTCAAAATAGAACTGGTCTAACCAAACTACATGATGCATCCTTATTCATGATTATAGCTGGCATACCGGGTGTTTTTAATGCAGGTTTTTTAAGGGAAAACAACAAGTTAAAAATTAAATACTATCCTAAAACTAGTCAGTCATGAATCATGACCATTTTTATGCTTGGTTACACATCACAGAGTTTGTTTTCAGATGTATTCAACAATTATCTTGATTAAACTTTGGTGACACACAAATCGAATCTGGTAAAACTTAAGTATTCATTTTCAAATGTTCTGATTACTTGATTACGTGGTACCATGATGCAAAATTCTCAGTTACGACTCTAATTCACAACTAATGGATATTGTATCATGTTAACATAGTTATACTGTCTGAGAAATTTGGATCAAATGCAACTTGATTTGTCTTAACCTTCTGAAACATATATGAGCCGGGTAATTTTCACTTGGATTACCATGAAATTTGTCATCATCTCTTTTCGGAAAAAATGAGAAGTTCCACACATAGAGTTCACGTTAGTCGGTGGTTACATTGTAATTGAAGTTGGTGATCATTTGCACTAAATTAATACTCAAGTAATATAAATAAGAAGGACAATGACAATTCAATAAACGTGTTTAATTTACAGCAGCTTTCCAATGTTTGAAGAAGTGGGAGAAAGAAAAAAAGCCTGGAATGCATCCAAGAAAAACAATACACATATGTCGCGTTTTATACTTTCCAGTTTTATAGTTTTTACTCTATTTCATCTTCAATATTGTAATGCTCCATCATCTTTCTCATTTTGTAGCAAAAGTTTGCAATGCCTGACGGTTCTGATGGATGGCTCAATAAATCGATTTCGAAAAAATGGAGGGATCACAAGAGCTTCTTGAAAGGGAAGTACTATGATGAGGAGAAGACCGAGGTCGAAAATGCAAGGTCAGTCCCCGAATGCGTGACGCCACAGGATTGGCATTTTCTTGTCAAATATTGGAAATCGGAACCTGGAAAGGTAATCATATTTCATTGTTTATATCTTAAATTGATGATATAAATTATTAATTTTGGTAAACATAAGCATTTATTCCAATTATTAAAATGGTATAGAGGAAAGCTGAGATTAGTCAAAGTAGCCGTAGTCAGTTGAAGATCAAGCACACTACGGGGAGCTGCAGCTTTGCTATTGTGCGGGATGAGATGGTAATGGAAATTTTATTTTATAGCAAGTTTTTTTTTTATTTTTATTTTTTACCAATTACTGCGTTGGTATGATTTAACTATTTCTTTTGACTCATATATAGGATACGACAGTCGAGGGAGAGAGTGTCGGTGAGGTAGATTTTTTTGAATCTACCCACACAAGTAAGGATGGGACATATCGGGATGAATTTGAAGCTGAAATAGTGGTATACATGAAACTTTCGAATTCCAATTTCATTCTGCAACAAAAATTTGGATAATATTCACAACTCTAATTTGGATTTTAATTTGGTCATAACTTACAAAATTTCAAACTAATTTTCAGCCCAATTTTTGATATTAATGTATTGTTTGCTCTCTTTTCTAGAAAGAAGCTAGAAAATTGATTGAAGAGAGGTCGACATCTTCAGCAGATCGATTAACCATCCAGCGTGAAGCTATGACTGATGTGAGGGGGAAAGAGCGACCCGGTCGTGTGCGGGGAATGGGATTGGGGCCAACACCCTCACAGGTATACATATATATTTATAATCTGCTTTTGGTTGTGGATGAGGTGTTTGAGTAGTAAAGGCATCAGCTTTTGGGGAATGGGTGGGTGGTCATAGTACTCAAGATGTAGGACGGACTGATTGACATGTAGAATTCGTAGGACATAGTTAAATGTATACAAGAAAATGGTGAAGAAATTAAGGAGCTGACTGGGTTCATTGGGTTATAAATTTTGAGCTGACTGGGTTCATTAATTATTCTGTTCAGGATCAAACTCCATTTCTTGTTAACAGTATTTGCCACAATTTTGATCTTATTGTGGGCTAGCTTGTGGACAGTATTCACATATATTTCATTGGAAAGATATGTGAATGCTGATATGAATGCCTGAGTCAGGAAGAAGAAATTGAATCAACATAATTTTGTGTTCTGTATATGACATTGTCTAAAATGCTGCTTTAGAGGTGCATCAGAGATCAACAGATTGTTCCTGAAAATTGTTGTTAGATATCAATATATTACTCTTTTGGTTTCCTTAAGGTCGTTCCTAGGTTTGTCATAATTATGCATTGGTTGTCAATTGGAAGTTGCAACCATCTACTTGCAATGAATTGAATACGTAGTTGTGTGCGACAACACTCATCCAAACACCCCATCAATTAGGTGTAGCAGGGTGAATGTGTATGAAAAAATTCAGTTAACTTTAACCAAAATACTGGAACCCGGCCCTTTTGTCGATGACATTTCTCATTCAATGACCTAATTGCTAATTTGAGCAAAAGCTGCTAATATGCTGGAACGAACTTAAAGCGGAATATAGACCACCCAAACTTAAAGCCGAATATGGACTTCAATTGTATCAGTTACTTTTAAATATCTATGTGTTAGATGCAGTTGTTGTTGTTACTTTTAAATTTGTATTTGGATTTGTTAGTACTGTGAATTTGTTAGTACTGTGAAGTTGCAGGGTCTAAACACATACACTGACTGGTTGTAGGGTTATAAAATTTCTCTTCTTTTTCAAGGGTATTTTTCCACATACTAAGTTATTAACTCAATGCACATCTCCCCTCTAAAATTGTTAGGCAGACGTGAAGTGTAAAGTTTTTCTTTTTCTTTGATTCATGATGTATGAGTATAAGAATTGTACTTCATGTCTGCCTAATTGAACTATGTTCACATGATGTATGCTATTTGCAGCAGCTTCCATAAGCACAGATGCTGTATCAGTCTGCATATAAATATATGCACACACCTATTCATAAATATATGCAGCAGCATCACCATTTCAACTGTTAATAAGATTAGCAACAATAATATTACTATTACCTTGTTTTCTAAATTCATGCATACAGTTACATATACCCTGAAAAAAATATGTTGAATTTAGAAAGGAGGGTATATATCTTCCATTTTGGAACTAAGTGATCCATAAACGAAAATGGTTCTAAGATATGAATTAAAGTTCTAAAACAACAACAGTAAGGAAGGATCAATATGAGTTGTAAGCTCTCTGCAAAGATAGAGCTTTGTGTTCTCTTTTCCTTTGAGAAATTTATATAGATGCTAGTTCTATGTATATATATATGAGACCCTGTGATGGTTGTCTTTTAAACTTGTATATATATAGATGCTAGTTCATATTAGTTATATAGCTAAAAACTAAAGGAAAACAAAATAATCTATATATTCTATATCATCTTCAGTAACATATATATAAGTATGTTAGGCATGGGGGACACATAAGAAACCATTAGGGATATACATAATTACCCAACTTTTGTGTTTATTGGACATCACCTCACTACTCTCGATCATCTATATATAATAAAAATTTAGTGTAACTAATGTATTGAAAATTTTTAAAACTAGTTTCTGGGTCATCATCATTAACATGTTATCTTACTATATATCGTCTGGATTGCTATTATTTCTATCAGTAAAGAGATAATAGCAATGCAGATCAAATATTTGTTCTATGACTTGGTTTTTCTTTAAATTTTTTTCTGCTAGTTACTTGGTTTTTCTGTAATATACCTGCAATACGTTAAAAGCTTTAGTTTCAAAATCCTTTAGTTTATTTGGTTTTCCTTTGATGGTTATTTTGTTTAAAAGGTATTTGGTTCTTGTTTTAAAACTAGTTTCTGCTTCATCATCTTGAACACATCACATGGTTTCAATCACAGGTATTTGGTTCTTGTGCATCTACCTCCAGTCGTACATCCTATCCGGATGTGTTCAAGATGCAAGCCAAGATGCAGGAAGAGATTGACGGCTTGAAAGATATGATTGTTTCTTTAATCTCCCAACAAAACCAGAACTCTAACAATCCAGTACATGGAACTGTAAGTATTCAACAATATTTTATGATATTAGTATGAAATTTAACTATTGCATTTTACTTGTGTGGTGCCTAGTGTAGTGAATAATCTAATAAATGACACTATTGTGAATTATACAGAGCCAGCGAATTCCATCGACTTCTAGTCACGCACGTACATCTGGGCAAAATATCAGTGGGAATCAAAGCAATGCCGAGCCGCTTCAGTAGACTTTGCCATTGTTGAGTTAAATTTGGACTTTAGTCTTTTTATGTTTTGTTGAAACTGAATTTATGCTTTGTTAAAGAAATTGATGTATAACAAGTATATTTCTAACTCTTCGTATGGCTATTTTTAGACATGTAATTATTGTTTATTGTGGTCCATGATTATATAGTTGTTTATTATGCTGCTATTAGTGTTTTTAAGATTTGAACGTTCAAATTTAATATGACTAAAGATATTTTGAATTTGTGACATTTTTTAAATAGTGGGGAAAAACCAGAAACCCCATATCAATCAGTTTTGAGATAAATATGCCGGGAGGATCCACCAATCGTGGTGAATTATTTAAAAAAAAAAGAACCAAACCCGGCGTAATAGACCTACGAATTGTAACGACGCTTTTTAAAAACGCCGCCATAGGGCTACGGGTTTTAACGGCGGTTTAAAAATGCGCCGTTACAAGCTGTACACATATAGCGGCGTTTTTAACAAACGCCGCTATAGGCATACAACCTACAACGGCGCTTTTCGCGAGCGCCGTTACAGATCATAGGCCTATAGCGGCGCCTTTTAAGACGCGCCGTTGTAGACCTATGGTCTGTAACGGCGCTCTAGAAACGCGCCGCGATAGGCCCATGATCTGTAACGACGCTCGCTGCAACGGCGCTGCTCGCGGCAATATTTAAAACGCCGCTACCATCTATGGCGGCGTTTATAAACGCCGCCATAGACAGAAAAAAACGCCGCTATAGGCTTTCCGATTAGTAGTGAGCCCTTAGGACCTCGACCAACATAGACTTCCTCATTGGGCACTCCACAAAGAGATGTTTCTTTATTTCCACATCCACACAGCAGAAATTGTAATTGGTAAGAATGTGTCTGCCATTTCGTTAGGTTTTCCTTGGTTAGAATCGCATTTTTGAGAATCAACTATAGAAAAGCTTTCACCTTAAGAGGAGCTTTGACCTTCCATATGACCCTTGCCCATGGCGGTTGTCAGTCCCTAAAGTGGAACTTGGGCAGAGTGACCGTACTGAAAATTTCCTACTATTCTTCAGCTCCCAAGTCTTTTCGTCAGGCCCAGAGAGACACCTCACTCCCGATTGAAAAATAGTGTTCCGAATATCCTCCACTCTCGCTAACAGGTTTGGTCATATGGTGGTTTTGATCAAAGGCTTCCAAGTCCATGACCTCCACGATTTGGCAACAGTAGCATGAAGCGTGTAGCTAGGTCATAGAGATGGGGGAATAATTCTTTAAGTGAATGTCCCTCACACCATCTATACCATCAAAATTGGGTGAAGTGCCCCAGTTTCAAGGAAAGAATATGAGCATATACGGAATGAGTCGAATGCCTTAAAAACACCCCCCTTCATAACCAGGAGACCATAGGTCCCACCCAATAACCTTCTGCCCCTACCACAGAGATAGTGCCAGATGAAGTCCTACCAACCCTCTCCATTCGGGTGGTAAACCTTCCACCACCACTTTCCTAGTAAGGCCAAATTCATATCCTTGAGATCTATAACACCCAAACCCTCGTGGGCCTTACCCATGCAAACATTACCCTTTCTCGTCTGTATTTGCCCCATCTACCGGAAGCGCATGTGAACTTTGTCAATTATTTGGATTACTCACATAAATAGTTCAAATAAGACATGTAATAGGTTGGAGGTGCAATTATTGTTACAAGACATACATAGTTAACACTAAAAAAACGCATGCATAGTTGTGAACAAAAATATCAGTAAAGGAAATGACCGACTCAGCTACAGATTACAACATCTCTATTATTTTAATGGAAGAGTTGAAGTTTGTAACAAACAAATCCTAACTTTTAACTATATAAATACTTATAATACATGTTCAAACTATATTCAACAAAAATAAATGTGCACGGCACGTGTAGCCCAAGTCCAAATATTTAAATATAAACTATTTTTTTCTTATTTGATATATATTCATTTAATTTGATAATTTTACTTTTTGTAGACGTGCATCGTACGTACATTATACTAGTCATTAATAACTGCTATCTTCGTCTACTATCCCTTTGGTGAAATTACAACTGCAATTTTGAACCGAAGAATCCTTGATCTCTACTTGCCCTCAAACTCTGCGAAAACAACTTCCAGATACAAATTTTAATTTCCATTCCAAAAAAATCCATATTTAAGCATTAAAAAAGGATCTCAATATTGTCAACAAGGACAATCTCGTAATTTCATTCCAACCCTCTTTCAAATCCCAAAAAATAAAATCCAAACCCGTTCCGTTCCCCAAAACAATCAAAGACCAAATCATGCCTCTCTTCCCCCTCACCTGCGGTTGCGCCACCGACTCCCGTTCCGTTTCCCTCCCAGTCTCCCTCTCCCACAAATCCAAAGCCCCACAGATCAAACACGTGCTCATTTCCAAACTCCCCGACGACGATGACGACGCGGCATCCACGTCATCCACCCCCTCCACCTTCTCCGGCCTCATCCGCCAGCTCGAGAAGAACGTGATCGAGTGGACCCCACCGCCGCCGCAAAAACTGGGTAATAATGGCGGGAAAGTGGAGGAGAGCGTGGCGGTGGAGACGGAGAGCGACGATCCACTCCGGGATTTCCGGCGGTCGATGCTTCAGATGATCATCGAGAAGGAGATCGTCGGCGAATTGGAGCTCCGCGAATTGCTGCATCGGTTTCTTGATTTGAACTCGACGGAGTACCGTGACGTCATCTTGACGGCGTTTGGGGAGATCTGGAACGAGGTATTTAAGGGGTACGTAAATACGCCGGATTTGCTGCGGCAATCGAGAGCTAATGGTGTGAATAATTGGAGTTATTTTAAATCAGGTTATAAGTTGATGCTGAAGCGAGTGTAGTTAATTTTATTTTATTTTATTTTTTTCTTTTTTTGCTTGCTTGATTGATTTTTATTTGTATTATTTTACATGGTTGTTGCATTTTGATAATTTAAGAAGGGGTGAAAAAAACTGTTTGAAAGTTGAAACAATGTACAGTTTTTTTAAATTTATTGGTGGAATTAAATTACGTCATGAGTAATGCTAGAGCCACTACCAATTTCACTACATTTCTCTTCACTACCTTAGATGGCACACTCCAATAGGTAGGAGATGATAGAGTAGGTGGGAGAACTCTCCAATAGGAGTATGCCACCTAAGGTAGTGAAGGAAATGGTAGTGAAATTGGTAGTGGCTAAAGCATTACTCTATGTCAATAATTCAATATTTGAACTTATTGCATTCTTTTCGGGAATCAATGTTTCTATCATAATCTCCATATAAGCATCTCCAATCACGCTAGTTATTTTAGCCCGCTAGGATAGTTAAAATAGAGAATAATTGGATAATTTGAGTAGCAAAAAAAAGTCCGCTGTCCAACCATGCTAACTATTTTGGCTAGCTATAAATATTTTAATTTTTATTTACGAATAAATAGTTATAATATTCTTTTAAAGAAATGACTACATTTCGCATCAAATAAATATACCTCGAGAATTTTAAAATCAAATGAAAATATTAGTTTTCAAATAGCACAAAACAATTACATGATATTGCAACATTGCAAACTCAGTATATTGTTTTCAAATATTAGTTTTCAATATTAGTTTTCAAATAGTACAAAACAATCACATATAAGTAGTATATTGTTCAATTCAATCTCAGTACCCTTATACATCAAGATCCAATCGAAAACATCACAAAAACACAAAAATCCAATTTCGGTTATGCACAATCAGACCCGAAATAAAATACCCCACCTCAACCTTCAAAACTTGATTATTTGATCCAAGAACGATCCTCTTGAAATTTGTTAAACACACGTACGACCACTTACATTAGTTTGTCCATGATTATATGCAATTACAGCATATATTTAGTCAATTTTTTTCCATCAAAAATACCAAAACAGATCATTTATCTACATACTAACAGCAAATACCCTTCTTTGTTCAATTTGTGCATCTCCATCATATAATCTCAATATGTATACAATCAAATAGCAAGAATAATAAAGAAACAGCATATCCATGATTTCTATTAAGTTCTTTTAACATTCTAAATCATCTATACAGAGATTTTAATCATAACATTCATAAAAATCCTATTTTAACCATCCATCCATCAATATAATCATTATATCATCATACTATCCTCTAGCATGCATTTTACTAAACAAATCACCGCATACAACATGCATTGAACAATAAAAAATCAAACATATATCACCCACCTTATTGAAAAATCAATCGAAGATAATAAAGAATTAAGAAAAGCTCCTCCTTTCGCAAAAATTCAAGATCCTTAGTTCGAAACTCCAAGAAATTAATAATAAAGAAAACTCTTTGTTTTAGTGCAGCAAAGAGACAGCTGCTACTACTCTTATAACAAGCCGAAATTCAGTTTCTGGGGTTTGAGGAGATTTTGCAAAATATTCCTGATATGGCTAAAAATGGGGTTAAATCGGAACCGTCCAGATTGGGCACGAATCTTGATGCTCGGGGGTAAAAAGGTAATTTCACATACAAGTGGATCCAAAACGGGTATTGGGTCTCCTTCTCACAGAACCAGCAACCCGCGAGCGCATCCACTTTAACTAGGCACGGGTCCCGACCCGATACAAGCCCAGTTCACCAAGAGGAGAATCAGGGTCATTGATTTGACTAGATCAAATCAATAGGCCTGATTGACTCCCACCAGGGAATCAGGGGCTAATTTCCCATAACAGAATAGGAGGATTTTCCTCCTGGCTGTTAGGCAGGAAATCAGGCCCCTAACCGTTCCAAAGGCGACTATAAATATCACCCCTCTACCTCCATGGCCAGGTTAATCACTTTTTCACCGCTTAAGCTCTTTTTTAATCTTTTCTGATTACTGACAAGAGCGTCGAAGGGTGCGTCGCCGGGATCAACCCCGGTGTTTCGCACTTCCTTGCAGGTCGCGGCAGGAGCAAGAAGGCTGAGTCAACTGTTCAGGTTCTTCTCGGACTCACAAATTCTATCTGTTTACCCCCACACCGAAATCAGCGGTAACAGATTGGCGCCGTCTGTGGGAAGCACCACATGAACAGCCTCAGCTACTTCCTCGTCGTCCTCTGCAGCAATGCCTCCGAAGAAGGTCAGATCTAGAGGGTCGAACCGTGTGGCCAACACCGCCGACCCTACGGAGGAAGTCCCTGTCAATCCTATTCCACAGTCCGATCTTCCTCCACCGGCCCAGCAGGTCCCACCTCCTCCTCCCAAGCAGCAACCCAACAATGGCCCTTCCGGCCATAATGCTCGGAAACAAAAGCAGCCAATCAATCCGGAGCATGTTTCGGCCCATAATGGGTCCTCGGACTCAATGGCTTCTCATCATCCCGACCTCCGCATCACCCTCCTGAACCGCTAGAAGGACGACGACCTCCGCACCCACCTTGACGAGAGGCGGGCCCGAGAGGGAGCCTCCCGCCAGCGTCAGGGTGAGCGGTCCCCTCGTCGCTGAGACGGCAGAAGGTCCCCAGACCGCAGAGGCCGAGCGGCGTCTCCCGAGCGCCGAAGGAGGAGGCCGCATTCCCCCGGGGATCGGCATCATCCGAGGGACCGAGAGGTGCCTATCAGTCGGGCCGAATTCCTCCAATTTCAGGAGACCGTTCTGCAGGCTCTCAACCATCGGCAGAACGTTCAGAATGCTCAGAGGGCTCCGACGCCTCCGAGGGACCCCAGTCCTCGCCGCCGAACCCGAAGCCCTTCCCCGGCACCCAGCCGCCAGCGGCAGCAATATAGTCCTCGCCGATCCCAGGACTACCGGCGCCAGAGTCCGCGCTCCCCCTCCTATGAAGAGGAGTCCGGGGGGTCATACGATTACCAGCGAAGGGACGACGCCCTCATCCGCCGTATCCACGAGGTGGAAAGGCGTATCGGCCGCATGGACAGGGAGGAGGAATCCCGAGCAGGAACCTTCCGTCCCAGCCGACCCCCCTTCTCACGGTCGATCATGGAGGCCCACATACCGAGGAGTTTCAAACCGCCACAGTTTGAAACATACTCAGGGGAATCCGACCCGGTCGATCACGTCGAAAGCTTCAAGACCCTGATGCTGATCCATCAAGCTTCCGACGCGGTGCTCTGCAGGACCTTCCCCGCCACCCTCAGGGGGTCGGCCCGGGAATGGTATTCCAGGCTCGCCCCCTCCTCCATCTTCTCATTCGAGCAGTTCGAGACGCTGTTCATAACTCACTTCGTGAGTAGCAGGCGAGCCGAGAAGACAAGTCTTTCCCTACTGAACCTGCGGCAGGAAAGGGAAGAGAAGCTGCGGGACTATGTGAAGAGATTCACCGCAGAGGTCAGGTCTATCGCCTCCTTAGACCAGTCCGTGGCCACCGTGGCGTTCCAGTCGAACGTCCTTAATGCCAACCTCCGATCATCCCTAGCCAAGAAGCCCCCGCATGACTTCGCCGACCTCCTCCTGAGGTGCGAGAAGTACATCCGAGCAGAGGAGGCTGAAGCCCTTCCGAGCTTCGGAGGGCCCTCCACAGGGTCGAAGAGGAAGGCGACGGGGGAAGAGGGGTCCAAGAAAGCTCAGAAGGACATCGGCGGTCAGCGCCGCCCTCCCCCCAGGTTCGAGAAGTTCACTCCCCTCACCACTAATGTCTCTACTATCCTAATGGAGGTGGAGAAGGAGGGGGTCATCCCTCCGGCTCCGAGGATGCACACCCCAGCGAAGAGGAGGAACA
Organism: Hemerocallis citrina; assembly: GCA_017893485.1. Classification (NCBI taxonomy): domain Eukaryota; kingdom Viridiplantae; phylum Streptophyta; class Magnoliopsida; order Asparagales; family Asphodelaceae; genus Hemerocallis; species Hemerocallis citrina. Next base: position 8,359,860 of record CM030361.1, read on the forward strand.
AAGATAAGTGGTGTCGTTACCACCGAGACCACGGCCACGACACGAATGATTGCCGGGCTCTGAGAGATGAGATTGAAGCCCTCATCCGGAGGGGGCAGTTGGCCAAATTCGTGAAGGCTAACGATCGGACGGATCGCAACTCTCCTCCGCCTCGGGGGGCTAACAAGCGCTCCGAGCGGTGCGAGGAGACACCCGAGTTCGAGGAGGAACGGGTTTTGCACCTGATTCACGGAGGCCCCATGGGGGGCTCCTCTAATTCCTCCCGGAAAGCCTTCGTCCGAGAGGTCAACTCGGTCCACAGTGCCCCTCCCCCAAAAGGTCTCGGCGTCCCTGTGTCTTTCTCCGATGCCGACCTCGAAGGGGTCCGAACCTCACACTGCGATGCCCTCGTCATCGACCTCCGCATGGCCAACTTCAAGGTGCAGAGGATTTTAGTAGACAACGGAAGTTCGGTCAACATCCTCTTCCTCTCGGCCTTCCGAGGCCTGCAGCTGTCCCGAGACCGTCTCAAGCCGGCCGGTTACACACTCCACGGGTTCACGGGGGTCCCGGTAACCGTCGAAGGGGTGATAACCCTAGACGTTACTGCGGGAAGCACCCCTACTACCCGGACCGAGCCGATGGACTTCATGGTCGTCGACGTCCCGGCAGCATATAATGTCATTCTGGGCCGACCTGGCCTAGCCACCCTGGAAGCTGTCCCCTCGGCATACCATTTGAAAATGAAGTTCCCCACTCGGTCGGGAGAAGGGGAAGTCAGGGGAAGCCAGGAAACAGCCCGGAAGTGCTACATGACTTCCACCGGGGGACCAGTGCTCTCGCTCGAGACGCTAGAAATCCCCGAGCCGAAGGCCCGGCCAACGTCCGAGCCGGCGGACGAGTTAGAGGAAGTGCTCTTCTCAGACGAGGATCCGAGCCGGAAGTTCCTCATCAGCAAATCCTTGCCGACCGCACTGTGCTCGGACCTGATTAAATGCATCCGAGATAACCATGACTTGTTTGCATGGTCGGCCGCGGACATGCCCGGCATTTCCGAGGAACTGCTCGTCCATCGCCTAAGTGTCGAACCGGGGTGCAAACCGGTCCAGCAGAAGAGGCGAAAGTTCGCCCCCGAGCGACAGCAGGCCATCAAGGAAGAAGTGGATAAACTGCTGAAGGCCAAGTTCATACAGGAGGTAAATTACCCCGAGTGGCTGTCGAATGTTGTAATGGTCAAGAAGTCCAATGGCTCGTGGAGAATATGTATTGACTTCACCGACCTAAACAAGGCGTGTCCGAAGGATCCATTCCCTCTCCCGAACATCGACACCCTTATTGACGCCACCTCGGGCCATGAGCTTTTCAGCTTCATGGACGCCTTCTCGGGGTACAATCAAATCCGAATGTTCCCCCCGGACATTCCGAAGACCTCCTTCGTCACCGACCAAGGCCTCTACTGCTATCGGGTAATGCCGTTCGGCTTGAAGAACGCAGGCGCCACCTACCAGCGCCTCGTCAACAAGGTCTTCCAGAGCCAGATCGGCCGAAACATGGAGGTGTACGTTGACGACATGCTCGTCAAGAGCATCCACGGCACCGATCATGTAGCCGACCTCCAGGAGGCCTTCGGCGTGTTGAGAAAGCACAACATGCGGCTGAACCCGAACAAGTGTGCGTTCGGAGTCTCCTCGGGAAAATTCCTCGGCTTCATGGTAAGCCAACGAGGAATCGAAGCTAATCCCGAGAAGATTAAGGCCATACTAGACATGGCCCCGCCTCGGAACATCAAAGAGGTGCAGAAACTCACCGGTCGGCTCGCCGCTATCGGTCGGTTCCTCTCGAAGTCGGGAGAAAAGTGCCTCCCCTTCTTCAAAGCACTCAGGGGGGCTAAGGGTTTTGAATGGGGTCAGCCGCAGCAGGAATCGTTCGACCAGCTGAAGGCTTACTTAGTGAACCCTCCTCTGCTCAGCAAACCGGTCCCTGGCGAGACTCTCTTCATCTACTTGGCTGCTTCCGAGCAGACCCTGAGTGCTGTCTTGGTGAGAGAGGAGGACCGGGCCCAAAGGCCCATCTACTACGTGAGCAAGGTGCTTCGGGACGCCGAGCTCCGCTATCCGAAGATTGAGAAAGTGGCCTACGCCCTGGTCACAGCGGCGAGGAAGCTTCGGCCATACTTTCAGTCCCACTCGATCGTCGTCCTCACCGACCAACCCTTAAAGCAGATCCTCTACAAGCCCGAGACCTCGGGCCGACTAATGAAGTGGTCCATAGAGCTGAGCCAGCATGACATCACTTACCAGCCTCGGACAGCGATTAAGGCACAGGCGCTCGCCGACTTCATCGTGGAGACCACTATCCCTGAGGGCGAACACATTCCGAATGGACCCCCCATTTGGACAATCTTCGTGGACGGATCCTCTTGTAATGAAGGAAGCGGCGCTGGCATCATTCTGAATGGCCCTGACGACTTCGTCCTCCAGTACGCGATCCGTATGAACTTCAAGGCCTCAAACAACGAGGCGGAGTACGAAGCACTCATCGCTGGGCTCGGACTTGCGCGAAGTGCTGGGGCGCAGCGCCTCCGAATCCACAGCGATTCCCAGCTCGTCGTAAACCAAGTCTTGGGCGAGTACGAAGCTCGAGATGAGCGGATGGCAAAGTACCTTGCTAGGGTTCGGGATCTCATGGACCGGTTCGAGGAGGCGCTCATCCAGCGGGTCCCTCGGGAAGAAAACTCACAGGCCGATGCCCTCTCCAAATTGGCCTCGTCCTCACTTCAAGGTCTCGAACAGACCGTGCTGATCGAAGTCCTCTCCAAGCCGAGCATTGAAGAAGAGACCCCTGCCTCGGTGGAATCATTGTCGGTCATGCTACAAGACAATTGGATGAAGCCGCTGATAGAATTCTTAAGGGACGGGGTTCTGCCCTCGGATCCCAAGGAAGCACGCCGAGTCCGGACGCGGGCCGAGCGCTATGTCTTGATCGAGGGTATCCTATACAAACGCTCTTTCTCTCAAATAGACGGCCGACCATACCTAAGGTGCCTCTCTCCGGATCAGGCCGAATATGCCCTACAAGAGCTCCACGAAGGCATCAGAGGGGCACACTCAGGATTTAGGTCCTTGGCCCGGAAAGCTTTGAATTATGGGTACTTCTGGCCGACCCTTCTTCAAGACGCCGAACGACACGTTCGGCAATGCAGCTCCTGCCAGAGACACTCCAGCATCCGACGCCTTCCTCAGGCCAACCTCGCCTCCCTATCAAGTCTCATCCCCTTCGCAATGTGGGGCATGGACTTACTAGGGCCCTTCCCTCCGGCTCCGGGTCAGTTCAGGTTCTTAGTCGTAGCCATTGACTACTTCTCGAAGTGGGTCGAGGCCGAGCCCCTCGCCACTATAACCGAGAACAAAGTGGTACAGTTCTTCTGGAAGAGCATCATATGCAGGTTCGGCGTCCCCCGAGTCCTTGTAACAGACAACGGGACTCAGTTCACCGGCTCGGCATTCCGAGCTCTGTGCGACGACCTTGCCATTCAGCAGCGCTTCTCGTCCGTCTCCCACCCTCAGTCGAACGGACAGGCAGAAAATGCTAACCGGCAGATCCTCGCAGGCATCAAGAAAAGGCTCGACAAAAGTTCCAAGGGTTTATGGGTCGACCAACTCCCCAACGTCCTATGGAACTACCGCACGAGCAAGTGGACCCCCACAGGCGAGTCCCCTTTCAACCTCACCTATGGGTCCGAGACCGTGATACCTCTTGAGGTCGAAATACCTTCCCCTCGGCTCACAGCCTACGACGAAGCACAGAATGCCAGGGACCTCAGAGCAGACTTGGACTTGATAGACGAGCTGAGGGAAAGGGCGTCGATTCGGCAGCAGAGTTACCGAAGAAGAGTTGAACTAGCGTACAACAAAAGGGTCCGACCCGCCAACCTTAAGCAAGGAGATTTGGTCTTGAGGAAAATAGCCATATCCTTCCCCAGTCAGAAGAGCAAGCTGGCTCCGAACTGGGAAGGGCCGTACAGGATCACAAAGGTTGTTCGACCCGAAACATATCGCCTCGAAGACCTAGAGGGCAGAGAGCTTCCAAGGACCTGGAATGCCGACCACCTCCTGAAATACCAAGAAAGCGCTCCGGCGCCACTCTAAGTATCATGGAGTATCGAGCCATTCCAGTCCTCCGACTTGTAACCCATTTTTCATAAATTGTACTATGTAAAACGGTTCGCCGTCAATTATCAATAAAGAAAGCTCTATTATGTTTGTGAATTCACATGTTTCTCTCCCCTCTTATCACCTGCTTTTTAAATTGTGATTTCAACCAGTGGTTCGGAGTCCACGTTCGGCTCGGCCTCATCTCCTCGGCTCGTCTCCGGACGGGCCAGGGGTAGACCGTCGTTCCGAACTGCTCCCACAACCGTTGAACTACAACGATGGTTCGGAGTCCAACACTCGGCTCGACTTTACCTCCTCGGCTCGTCTCCGGACGAACCAGGGGTAGATCGCCATTCGGAATTGCTCCCACAGCCGTTGAACTACACCGATGGTTCGGAGTCCAACACTCGGCTCGACTTTACCTCCTCGGCTCGTCTCCGGACGAACCAGGGGTAGATCGCCGTTCGGAATTGCTCCCACAGCCGTTGAACTACACCGATGGTTCGGAGTCCAACACTCGGCTCGACTTTACCTCCTCGGCTCGTCTCCGGACGAACCAGGGGTAGATCGCCGTTCGGAATTGCTCCCACAACCGTCGAGCTACAAAAATGGTCCTGGGGCCCAGCAGATCGATGTGTTTTCTCCATAAGATCGATGCCGGAGCTTCGTTCGGCCATGTAATCCGAGCGATCTTGGCCACTTGCCGAAGACCGAAGCCCTACGTCTCCGGTCGGCCACCGAGCAAGTGCCTTCCCGAGCTCGCAAACGGAGAAAACTCACTTTCTCCTCAACTTTCGTGCATGATCTCGATCAGACGGCTCAGATCTGGCCACCTGCGCTAAACGACAAGATAGCGTTTTCTTAGGAACTGAGCCGCCTCGAAATTCGTGCCAACGCCCAACGGCTCAGATCTTGCCACCGACGCTAAACGACAAGATAGCACTTTCTAAGGGACAGAGCTGCCTAGGAACTCGTGCCGTACCTTGTCAGAGTCGCTAAACGACAAAACACTGTACTCACGGGAACCGTTCGGTTCAAATACTCTCGCCGACGGAACTAACACACTCGGTTCAAGGACCTCGGCGCGACCAACACAGTTATAAGCAAGACGAATATGCAGTGCAGTGAAAGATATTTTATTAAACAATCAGACCTCAATACAAAACACATGATTACAAAGTGTTTGGAAACAAAATACACGACGCCGACCCACTACACTTAGCCCTCATATGGAAAAATCTTCACTGGACTGTTCGGTCGACTGTTCGTCCTCCTCGGCTGGTAGCTCCCCTGTACCGTTCCGGAGCTTCGCTACCATAGTCTGCAAGTGTCGAATCTCCGAGAGCAAATCATCCCGCTCGGCCATGATCTTCGACTGGCTGTGCCGAATACACTTGACCCGAAGAGCGTTGCTGAACGCGGTTTGCGAGTCCTCGTCCCCTTCTACAGGGTTCAGCTCGGCAATCCTATTCTCCAGACGCTGGATCTCAGCTTCCCTTAGGTCGAGGACGGACAAAAGGTGAGCCCGCTCACCCTCAGCCCGGCGTAACTCCAGCTCGACGCTCCTAGGACTCAGAGCCGCCGTCCCAGGAGAGGCTCCAGATTCAGAGTCATCATCCGAGCCGTACAGATCAGCATATGAATCGGACGCCTCGAGCTGAAAAAAGGGGAAAGCAAACAACAAGATTTCAATATACTCCCGAGGCACCACACTTGAAGAATTTTCCAATCATATTCAGACATAATAGTTCCACAATACAACAAGACCAAGTCTACAATAACGTTTTACAACAAATCAGAAGGGACACGAAGCGACATAGTCAGTTCCTCTTCGGAAGGGGAACGCTTCGGTTTAAGGAAACACGAGGACGACGAGGCTTGCCCTCCGAGCTCGATCCTAAACCAACGAAGCGCGACCCCCCTTCGCTGCTGGCTCTAACGGCGGCACCGACTGAGGCCCCGCTCGACGAGACGACCGCACTGCTCTGAGCGTCGGCTGGACTCCGTCTGGTCACGGGCGAGCGTGTCGCGAGTTCGTAAAACTTAATCCCCCTCTCGCTCTCTTCATGAGTGCACGACGTGCTGCGGACGTTAGCCCTCTCCGGCGCAGGCTTGAGCGACGCGACCTCTTCCTCCAGTTCAATGATTCTGTCTCTCAAAACGTCGTCCTTCGCCGTCTTCTTCGGACGAAAGGGTCTTGACGAGCCAGAGACGGGGGCGCCATCGGTCGCAAGCCGTCGGAAGTGGGTGACCTCGATCCCCCTATCTATCGTGATCCTTCTGAGCCTATCGACTTCGGCCAATAGCCTCTTGCGCTCGGTCGATGCCTTCTCCAGCTCGGAAGTCAGTTTCTCTTCCGCCGCCGAGCGTTCCTTCTCCGCTAATTCCAAGTGTTGGACCTCGGCCAAAAGGTCGTCATTCTTCTGCTCGGCGGCAGTAAGCTCCCCACGGAGCCGCTCGACTTCCCCTCCGGGACAAGGAGCTTGGGGGTACTTCCGCAGTTGCCACAGCTCGCGACAGTACCTCCGTAGAGCTGCCCTCGTCTCCTCCAGTTGGCCGAGCAAGAGAAACCGCCTCTGTCGGCTGTCCGAGAGCTCACGCTTCGTTTTGGCCAGCTCCTTCCGAAGGTAGACAACCTCCGTGATCGGACCGAACTTCACCTGAAAAGCAGAGATAAATCCGATACCCAACACTCGGAAACATCTACGACTAGTCACACACAAATCCGAAGCTCAACACTTGGACAAATTTTGGCCAAACAAAATGTTTTTCATTCAAAATCGAGGTGAAAGTTTTACACAAGCGGTGGCCAGTCCGCAATGAGGCTTACAAAAAGAAAACAAAACAACAAAAGACTAAAAGAAGACAACCGAGTCAGGGATCGACCTTTTTGCCGTTCGGGTCCGTCGACCCCCCGGTCTTGTCCTCGCCATCGCCCTCGCCTCCGCCTTCGCTCCAACTCTCCTCCCCGGAGTCATCCTCCTCCTCGCCCTCGGCTTCGGTCTCCCCAGGGCCTTCAACAGGTTCCGTCTCTCCCTCGGGCCCGAGCAGACCCTCGGTAATCCCTTCCTCCCCTTCCACAGGGTCGTAAAAATGATAGGAGGACGTGTCGAAGCCCGGGTTCTTAGCGGCTACGTGGAGCAAGGCTCGACCGTAGGCATCCTCCATGTTCTGGATCATGTGCTGCGCGGCCTCTTCCTGCACGGCCTTCCTCACCTTCTTCACCTTCTTCAGGTGTTTGGCCTTGATCTTCTCGGCCCTCTTCCGAGCCATCTCCGCTTCTGACCGAGCCTTGGCCAGCTCCTCCCTCAGCTCGGCAACCTCTTTCTCCGCTCCCGACCGAGCGTTGGCCAGCTCCTCCTTCAGCTCGGCTGCCTCCTTCTCAAGCTTGGCCGCCGTGTCCTTCGACAGCTGAATGGCGTCGGCCAGCTGCTTCTCCAGGCCCCCCACTGCAGCAGCCCTCTTCGTCGAGAGAAGCTGCTCGGCATCAAGCTGCTGCGCGACCTTGACGCGCTCCGCCCTCTCCCGCTCTTTCTCCCGCTCCTTATTCGCCAATTCCTCGACCAGGAAATTGAAGTGGCAGAGAGTCTGAAAGAGAACAACACGTTAAAACCCGAACCCAAAAACTTAGAAAAATTCTAAGGAAGAAATTTGGATGAAGGAGGGCTCGGCCCACTTACCGACATAGTATTCCGAGCAATCTGCATCACGGCGTCCCCTGCCATCCTGGCCTTCAGGGTCGCTCGATCCTTCGGGGTCGGCAGGTGCCTCACCGCCTCCATGCAGATATTCCCGTCGCCCAAGAAGCCATCGACGTTCATCACCTGCCAGTCGGGGACGAAGATCTGCTTATGACGCTCGGTCAAGATCTTCTCCGCATCGGCGATGAGGGACGGAACTTGGAGGGACAACGCCTCCTTCGCGCCGAACACACCGCTCGACGAGCCGGGAGCATCCACCTTCGAGATCGGTGTCGGCACATTCGAGGTCGGAGGGTCGGGGACCGGCGCACCCGAGGTCGAAGGGTCGAGGACCGGCGCATTCGAGGTCGGGGGGTCGAGGACCATGACTTCCCCCTCCGCGAGGACCATGACCTTCGGCTGGTCGGCAACCTTCGCCACCGAAGGCTTCTTCGTGGCTCGGCTGTCCTGAGGAGCCGCCGAAGGCCTCTTCTTCTTCGCCTCCTGCTCCGACCTGCCCTTCGCCACCAAAGCTTTGTAATCCAGCTTCATCGTACCTGCACAAGCCGAATGAAGAAACTTAGAAAAATTTTCATGGACTTTAAACAAAGAGTACAAATACCAGAGGCATACTAGGGTCGATCGGACTGAGACCCCCTCGGAACAGTTCCTCCTCGGTAATATCTTTCCAGCTTAGCGCTGGCAGGGCGAGGAGCTTCCTCTGGACCTCCGCCTCCTCATCACTCAGCGGCGCCTCCCTCTTGGTCCGCTTGGGCAGGCCTTCCTTCGCCCAAACTGTCGGTATCACCCACGGCGCAGGGGCTCGGATAATAAAATACTTCTCCTTCCAATGTTTGATCGAGTCCGGATTCTCGATCAGCTTCACGCCCGTCCGGGGCGAAAGAAAGAACCTTTGCTCGTCTCACATCGGCTGACAGGGTCGGTAGAGGCTCCGGAAGAGGAACATAGTCGGCTTGCCGCCGACCTCTTGGCATCGGAGGACGAATGTCGTGACGTGCCTCCATGTGTTCGGCATCAGCTGAGCGGGGCTCAACCCGTACCATGTCAACACATCCACAACGAACGGGTGGAGGGGAAACCGGAGTCCGGCAATTAGGGAGTCGACCGGAAAGACGCACACGTCCGACAAGGACTTTGTGTTGGCTCGGAAACCCGGCCCAGGGAGGAGCAGTCCGTAGTCGGCGGGGATCCGGAAACCCTCTCGGATCAAACGAAGATCGGTCTCGGTAAGAGACGAGATCCTATGGTCCACCTCGGACAGCTCCCTCGGCTCGTTCTCCTCCACCAGCTTAGCCGTGCCTTGGGTGACTCTCTCTAAGGTACCCTCGTCATAGTCCCGGACACCTCCCACGCTCGACAGGGCGATAGGATGCCGACCGAATGCCCCCGCTCTCTTCGGCGTCTCCACTATCGTGACCACGGCTTTACCCTTTCGGGACACCGCCACGACCTCCTCGGGCAACTCAGCCACTTCACCCTCTCCGTCCGGACGAACGACACTCTGATCGCTCGGCTCCACTACCTCCTTCCCTTTATCCCCTTGGCCAACGGCTTGCTCCGAGGCAGGGGTCTCATCCGTGATCTTAACATTTTTTTCTAAGAGAGAAGGGAAAGAGACTGACCTTGAAGTGATATGTACGGTCGGAAAGTTCACCGGAGGCAAGGAACGCTACCGCGACAGCTAGCACCACCACCAGAGAGCTGAAAACTTCGAAGCAAAGTGAAAACTGAAGAGAGAGAGTAAAAGTAAAAAATGAGACTTGGTCTAAGGGGGGTGAAGATTTATAGTAAAAAGGAACGTCCCTTGGACTTCCAAACGAAAGTTCGCGACTTTTGGGCTGCTCTCGAAACGTCGCGAAGGCCCATCACCACTGCCTTCCTCACCAAGTCAGCTAGTTCAGCGCAATGGGATCGGAATCCGAGCAAGTGCCTTCCTGAGCCTGCAAACGGGGAAAACTTACTTTCATCCAGCGGCTCGGGTTGCACCACATCGCTCGGACGACTGGACCCTCGGACGCCCCACCTATGTCTAAAGGAACCAGAAAAAGTTTTGATTCAAAGCTTTAAGGCACCGCCCTCGGCGAGCACCCCCCGGGCCCTGTTCTCGGTCGGTATCCTGCCGACCCACGGGCCCGGTCAAAAACAGATCGGCACTCCCCCCGTCTCTAACTCCTCCGGGTTGACATTCATCAGAAGCTATCAGCCCGGAAGGAAGACAGAGATGGGGGGGCCCATCAACACTTGGAGATCGGAAGAAGCAAACCATTCCGAGCCAGTCGATTGCAACTGCAAAGGTTCGGCATGCTCTGGCAATCGCGCCTTCACAGTTGCAAACAACTTGCCCGGAACGCCCTTCATTTCTTTCGGAAGAACGACCGCTCGTCCTTTCGACGAACTCACCCCTCGGACTCGGACACGGATGATCACCTCTCCCGCCAAGATCTCTGCCGACCCTGACACCCGCTACGGAGCAAACAGAGTAGGCAGAAGATCTTGGTGGGAGAACGACCACCCGTCCCTCCGAAGCAGCTCACACCCCGGGTCCGGACTACGGTTGTCGCCACTACTACCTCATTCTCTCCCGCTCCTGACATCCCCTTCGGAACCGTGAGGAACGGGAGAAGAACAAGGCAACAGGGCAACCACCCGTCCTTCCGAAGTAACTCATCCCTCGGGTCCGAACCATAGTCGTCACCACTACTGCCTCGTTCCACCCCGCTCCTGACATCCACTTTGGGGCCATCAGGAACGGGAGAAGAAAAAGGCAAAAGAGCGACAACCCCCTCAGACCTCGAAAGACAAGTTACCCAAGGCCAATGCCCCCGAAGTTCGAAACTCTACATTTGGTGCGATTGAAATGACAAAGGGAGTGGAGTACTTATAAGCTCTCCTCCAAGGTCCAGCCATTATGACCCTCGGAATTTGAAACGCCACGCATTAATTGAAGGGGTTGTCCTTAATGAACGTGGGAAAATGGAACGCCGCGCGAACCCCGAAGCACCATTAATGCCCTTGGGAACAGGACCGTCTCGAGACAGAGTACGGCACATCGCTCGACCTGCCGAGATCGCCTGTCTCCGGACGGATCCCGAGCAAGTGCCTCTTCGAGCTCGCAAACGGAGAAAGCACACTTTCTCCTCAACTTTCGTGCCTGATCTCAATCAGACGGTCCAGATCTCGCCGAGGACACTAAACGACAAGATAGTGTTTTCTTGAGAAATGTGCCCGTCTCGAGATGCGCGTCGTCATCCAACGGCTCAGACTGCGCCATGTCTCTCGTCCTGACGAGACCCCCTGTCTCCGGACGGATTCCGAGCAAGTGCCTTCCCGAGCTCGCAAATGGGGAAAACTCACTTTCCCCTCAAGAATCGCGCCTGATCTCGATCAGACGGCCCAGATCTCGCCGAGGACACTAAGCGACAAGATAGTGTTTTCTTGAGAAATGTGCCCGTCTCGAGATGCGCGTCGCCATCCGACGGTTTAGAGCACGCCACGTCGCTCGGCCTGCCGAGACCCCCTGTCTCCGGTCGGCAGCCGAGCAAGTGCCATTCCGAGCTCGTAAACGGAGAAAAAAAGGCACCGAGCTACTACGACCGTTGGATCTTTCAGAAATTCGTGCTCCTAATGATCAACGGTCCAGATTGAGCGCCGAGGACACTAAACGACAAGATAGCATTTTTTTGGGAAACGTACCACCATCCGATGGCTCAGATTGCGCCACGTCGCTCGGCACGCCGAACCCCCCTAGTCTCCGGTCGGCAGCCGAGCAAGTGCCATTCTGAGCTCACAAACGGGGGAAAAGTCTGCCGGGCGATGGAGACCGTCAGATCCCTCAGAAAATCACGCTCGACGATGATCAGAAGTCCAGATTGCGCCACGCCATAAATCAGTATTAAAAATCATTTTTTATTTATTTAATTCGTTTTATTTATTTAAAAATTGCGAAAAAATTGCCAAAAATTTGGGAAAATTAACTAAAAATTCTGGAAAATAATTAAAAATTCGGGGGTATATTTTTGAGCCCCTGAACGAACAATTATTGCCTAGAATGTACAGTTAAGGCCCCCGAACAATTAGTAAACACATCGCAAAATTAAATAAATAATCCCAGAAAAATAGATGAAAGACGTCAAATACTCGATAAGGCAGGAGAACAACACATGGCATCAAAAAGTTACCTCACTACCCCCTTCGAGATTCTAAGTCCACCATATGGACTCCGATACAACTCCACTAGCCCACAAAACAGTCAAACTACTCCTCAAAGACTGATCACGCTCAGTCTTTAGGAGTGGGGGGCTCGTGATATGGCTAAAAATGGGGTTAAATCGGAACCGTCCAGATTGGGCACGAATCTTGATGCTCGGGGGTAAAAAGGTAATTTCACATACAAGTGGATCCAAAACAGGTATTGGGTCTCCTTCTCACAGAACCAGCAACCCGCGAGTGCATCCACTTTAACTAGGCACGGGTCCCGACCCGATACAAGCCCAGTTCACCAAGAGGAGAATCAGGGCCATTGATTTGACTAGATCAAATCAATAGGCCTGATTGACTCCCACCAGGGAATCAGGGGCTAATTTTCCAGAACAGAATAGGAGGATTTTCCTCCTGGCTGTTAGGCAGGAAATCAGGCCCCTAACCGTTCCAAAGGCGACTATAAATATCACCCCTCTACCTCCATGGCCAGGTTAATCACTTTTTCACCACTTAAGCTCTTTTTTAATCTTTTCTGATTACTGACAAGAGCGTCGGAGGGTGCGTCGCCGGGATCAACCCCGGTGTTTCGCACTTCCTTGCAGGTCGCGGCAGGAGCAAGAAGGCTGAGTCAATTGTTCAGGTTCTTTTCGGACTCACAAATTCTATCTGTTTACCTCCACACCGAAATCAGCGGTAACAATTCCTTTAGAAGATGTCTTTACATATATAAATCTTTATACTAGGAAATTAGGTTAACCAATTCAATTGAGATTTAAAATAAAAAATAACCACCCAGATCTGGCCGGCACTAGTTTCAACCCCAGAAAAATAAGTTTTGTAATTTTGGCCTCTAAGTGACAATTTTGTAAAAAGATCATTCTTTAACAAATTTGCGAAATAAACCAAATCTATTAGAATAAAAAGTAAACTCTTTATCTCTGAGTTGGCTAGCCATCATGCTCAGCTCAGGAAAATGAAATTCTGATGTTTTTTACTCCAAGTGGTAATTTTGCACAAAAGCCCATCTTTTTGTAATAATTGCAAATATGTCAAATAAACATCAGAAAATTTCAGAAAATTCATAAATAATACCTGCTAATAAACATTAGATTTTCCCAAAATAATTTCTGACTTTGAACTTCCTAAAAAAATATTTGCACGTGTTTTGCACGTGCAAAAAGATAAATTTCAGAAAAAATATTTATTAAATCACCAAAAATCACTTTAATTCATTTATTAACCTCAAAAACGTTATTTAAAAAAATACAGGGTGTTACAAATATTTTGCTTGCAATGGTGTCAATAGCCATTATTTTTTTCTCATCTGCTAACTTCTGTAGACGAAACTTTTCCTTCTCAATTTCAACCAGCTCTTGTCGTTGAGCGAATGCTTTTTCATATTGTTTTATTTTAATTTTTTTATTGTCCTCCATATATTCTTGCAGGAGCATTACTGCAAGTGTTTTCTCTCGATTGTGTTCCTTACACTTTCTCTTTTGTTGCTACTTGGCAACCTTTCTACCAATAGGCCTTTCCATATCAGTTGCAATATTTTCTGCCTCTAAGTTAACTTGATTTGGAAGAGAAGCAAACGATTTCGCATGACTTATCTTTTTAGAACTTTTAGACTTTTTTTTTAAAATTTCCATTGTCCACTTGGGATTATGCTTCAATTCATGCCAACGGTGTAAAAATTCAAATGGTTTGTCATGCAATTCCACATACATTAGCTTTGCTTGAAAAATCTAAAATTTGTATAAAATAATAGTTATTTTTAGAAAAATATTGAAAAAATAAATATATGAACTTTAGTGATGTCAATACCTTGTCTTCATTGCTGATCCCATTTGGTTTCTTACTTCTATCTAAGCATAGTGCCCACAATATAAGTTAACATTTTTCTGAATTCCTGACCATCGGTTCATGAGAGAATTCGCATTGCGTTCAGACTTAAACTTTTTGTTTGTGTGAAAATATTCATGTATTCTGTCCCAGTATTTACCCATTGTTGCTGGTTTCCTTGTATCAGATCTAAACTAATATTAAGTCATACAGATACAATGAGAAGATCTTCTTCTGATGTGAAGTTACCCCGTCTTTTTGATTTTTTGGTAGATGAATTAACTGTAGCTTGATTTTCTAATGTCACGGTAGGTTGATTTGTGAATTGAGTAGCCTCAACAAATTCTGGACTAGACAATTCATTCTCAAAGTTTGATCATTCACGGAGGAGATCGATGTAAAATGTATTATTAAGTGAATCCATCTAAACATAGCAAAATAATATTGTAAGATTAGATATGATAAAAATTATAGCAAAACAAATATATTATCCAAATTTCAAAGTTAATTTCAATATCAAGTTATTCAAATAAATGATTTTAAACTGAAAGTGTCAAAACTGTTGGATATATTGGTATATTCTCTCTATATAAATATAGCACGTGCATATGTGTAACACGTGTAATGAACGTACAATTGATTGGATATTGGAACGCGGGTTTGTGGGCTTATAACCCGATACCCAAACCAGTATTTAGGAATAAATACTGGCTTGTGATAGCAGTCTAGGTATTCCAATTTTGATACCTAGGGTGAATATCTCAAGCAACTTAGATCTAGAGATAAACCCTAATTTCCCACTTGTTAATTTCTCACAAAACCTAACAATCTTGAGATATTTTTAATCAATTCGTGAGATTAATCAAGAGGGAAAACGGACCTCTGTTGGATTTCGTCGTCGTCGTCACAGCCGCCAATCGCCACCGTCGTCGGAGGCCGCCGTCGCCGCCGCTACCGTCGCCGACCCAGCCTCTGGTCGCTGATGGGTTTCGCAAATCTGATTGTAGCTCCGTCGAGTTAGAGTTCGGGGGTTGAAGCCTTAACGAAGTTCGCTGGAGCTGAATCGATGGTTTTTGAAGATCGGATCTGATTTCAATTTGGTTGCTTTAATTTCAGTGAAAGTTTTGTCCCTCATCGAAGATTAGGGTTTTCGAAATTAGGGGAACAGCGAAGATGATGTATGATTAAAAGGTTTGGTTCAATACAGTCCAGCTCCTGTAGCTCGTCATCTCCCTTCTGTCGGCTGCTAGAGAGCAGGAAAACAAATTAGCAGCAGCATTAAATGAAGAAAGCAAATGACTAAAC
The DNA here is from genome assembly GCA_017893485.1 of Hemerocallis citrina. Classification (NCBI taxonomy): domain Eukaryota; kingdom Viridiplantae; phylum Streptophyta; class Magnoliopsida; order Asparagales; family Asphodelaceae; genus Hemerocallis; species Hemerocallis citrina. The sequence goes on from CM030361.1 coordinate 8,375,041, forward strand.
AAGGGGAAATGTTTCTACAGTCAACGGTAGCCCTTCCCTCAGATGCCGACTCCAAGATCTTCCCTCTTCTTCACCATTCAACAGATTGGGTCTTGTATGGAACCCTAATTTGAAGAAGACAGTGAAGGAATTTTTGTATCTCATCATTAGATCTGTTTAGACGCACACAAGGTGTTCGATGCTGGGTCTCCTTGGCGCAGAATGTTTTGTTGTTTGGATTTGTTCCCAACAGACATGAGTCTAATCAATTGAAGGAGAAGAGATGGTGAAAGATAAGTTCTCTACTTTGCTCATATTAAATTTCTGTTAAATATTTTGCTATGTGCTGGAAGTTCAAAACACTCGTTCTAAGATTACGTTTTGAATTATAGAATTACTATGATGCTAAGAGTGGTTAAGTTCAAGACTATATTAATCATTTGTTTAATTTAATACAAGTTGAACAGGTGTTTTGGCTATGTGCTAAAACACAATATCTATTTTGTTAAACATTATGTTGACTATATAATTCGGATCTCCAATTAAATTGTTGCTAGAATTAGATGCGCTAATAATTTGTTTAATTGGCTAATCTTTAACAATTTGATGAATGTAGGAACTTTAATGTTACCTACAAATTGTGTATGTTGGAGACGATGGATTTGCATCATGGTATGATAAGTCTGCACTACGCATGCTTCTCCATCGAATTTGGAAAAATACTTCTAACTTGAAGTGTCGGTATGATCTACTTTAATTTTCTCAGTATTTTTCATGTGATGAATGTGTTAACATTTTGTGCGTTTGATCATATGATTGAGAGTTTCAGATCATAGTTATTCTCGCTCTGGAAAACTAGCATGTTTAGGGTTGTTAAGTGTTTATCATACTATGTGTATAGATATTTTGACAAATTCATTGTTTGCAGTTTGTGTGAGATTACATATTTGCTTCTCTAAAATTTAAAATAAAATAAAATTGTATAAGATGTATAACAAATGTCTGTAACTTAGGAGAGAGCATCTCTTAATGTAGAATATGACTCTACTGTTACGTTGTGTTCCCTCTCGTTCATTGTACTGTGTGTGCAAAGTTGAATTATAATATGTTAGTCATTATCTCATTGAGCGTTATGAAGATGATGAAGAACGAGTAAAGGAAAGAACTCTTTGCTCAATGTGTTTGAGCTAGTGGACATTGTTTGAACCATTAGAGAAAGCAAATAATTTTTGAAAAATGTGATAGAGTAATTTTGTATTAACTCTTATAAAGTGCATATATTGTCAATCGTATGTATAAGTTGAGTTTAACAAATGAGACAATTAATAATAATAGTTCTAATTGTGTTCTTGAACATAGCATAATTGGCTAAGATTTGAGAACTATTTATTCAATTGTTTGTGAGGAAATGTGATCTAATTATCAAAACTGTGGGAAAATGGAGTTAAAAGCTATTGAGTCAAAGCTTTAACATCCAAGTTGTTTTGAAATTTAGAATCACTATGAACTATATATTAAATTGTTTGTTCTTGTTAAAACTCATAGCCCTACTAAATGACACTCCATTAAAATATGACAAATATGAAAATTGTGCTCAAATTATAATCACTAGAAAATCATTTAGTATGGTCTCTAGGAGCACACAACTTCTTGAGTCAATACATTCTGATATTTGTGATCTCGGTAGCTTTGTGACTAGATGAGACGATTGTTGGTCAGAAGTATTTAATCTCTTTTGTAGATGATTAATATAAGTCTGTCATATATGAAGAATGAAGCACTTGTTATTCTTAATGAATTAAAAATTATAGTTAAATGCCAAAAATCAAGGGTTCAGATTTGATAGAGGTAGTGAATATGTTTTAACAACTTTAGAGAAGTTTGCATTGGGCATAATCACTAGTGCACTCTACTTACAACAGTCAAATGGTATTGATAAAAGTTAGAATCAAACACTTAGTGAAATGTTGAATTCTATATTATTGATTGTTGTTTGTCTTGTGTAATTATGAGTGATGTTGTATTGTTAATCATATCTCTAATGTGTTACTACACTCTAAATCGAATACACCTTGTAAATCATGGTATGAAAACACAAACAGTTTTGTTAAAGAGAAAATGTGTGTTGTGATACTTTTGTTAGAGTACATGACCCTAGAAGGCCTAAAGTAGGACCTACAACAAATATTTGTGTGTGTTTAGAAAGTACAGAATGTAGCTCTGTGGACAGATGTTGGATCTATCTAATCTGTGTTAGAAGAATCTAGACTTGCAAAGTTCTTTGAGGATATGTTCATCAAAGATAAATGTATGAAATAATCTAGTCCTACAGACATGTTCAATGATTCACAGTTGGAATCAAGAACTAGCCAAACTGACACTTGAAACCTGAATGACAAATGAGCTAAGAAGAGTCTTTAGTAGACAATGAGATGATTCTGTGTCATACAATAATATTTTAATTTAGTTGATCTGCCGAAAGGAGCTAAAACTATAGTAAGTAAGTGGGGTTTTGTAGAAGAAACTTAATTTTGATTGTTCAGTAGCAATTTTAATGTTTTTTAATAGCTAACAGATTGACTGAGAAAATGGGGTAGATTTATTTGATGTCTACTCACATGTTTGTCATATTGCTACAATAAGTATTCCTCTTACCCCTACATCTATTGAAAATTTTGTCATTCATAAAGGATAATTAAAAGGCTTTATACTTGATGTCTTGTACTGAACAGTTTTGTACTGGAAAGTTTTGAACTAATATGTTTAGTGAACAAGATTTACAATTTAGTAAAATCATTGTATATTCTTAAAACATGTATAGCCAACGAATAAATAATTTGACAAATTTTTGAAAGAGCCTAGTATATGAATCAAGTAATTCAGATCAGTGCCTTCAACTTTGTGGTGTGTCAAATATAGTGGCTATTATTTACTTGTTCTGTTGATATGCATGTTCTTGGAAGTGACCTCTTTATTACAAATGAAGTTAAAATTGTGCTATCCAAAGAATTCAACATGAAAACCTAGGTAATGTGGACACTATAGGTATAAGGGTGAGTTTTCAGTTGGTAAGGGATAACTCTTAGTCAAACTCATCAAATCAAAATGTGTTTCAAAAGTGGAGATATAGTGATTGAAAAAAAAGTGTGTTTTGAAACACCTTATGATTATAATAAAAGGTTGACACCTAATGATGGTGCAACTATGAGACATGTAGATCATTCTAAAGGAATTGACAGTCTCATGTATACAAAGATCTGCAGTAGAATAGACATAGCCTTTGAGGTAGCTATGATCTGCAGATTCACTAATAATCCCACACACATTTGAGTGCCCTTAAGAGGCTAATGAGATACCTGAGTGGTATTCAAGAGTTTGCTTTGTGCTACTCTAGTCATTCTTCGAATGAATGGCTGATCTGATGCATTATGTTGCTCAGAATTTAGTGAAAGTCGATAACTAGTAGATATGTGTTTACACTAGGAGAAACAGAAATGTTATGAAAAATAAAAAGCAAACAGGCACTGTGCTATGATCCATGAAATCAGACCTCTATGTGTAATCCTCTGCAGGGAAAAAGGCTGGGTGGATTGAAAAAATTGTTGCTAGTTATCCATTAAGAAGTTTAAGTAACTCTCTAATTCTGTTATGCGACTATCAAGCTACAATGCACTGTAGCTCATAACTCACTCTATAATAGTAAGAGGAGTATATTAAGGCTTAAAGAAGCCTAGTTGAACTTTCTCATAGATATGATAAAGTGCAATTGCGACAAATATGGCTAATGCTCTTGCTAAAAGACTTGAAAGTGATCTAATTATCAAAACTGTGGGGGAAAGTGGAGTTGAAAGCTATTGAGTAAAAAGCTTTAACATCCAAGTTGTTTTGAAATTTAGAATCCAATTGGAGCCATAGAGAAGTTCAAACTTAAGCATCAATTTTAGGCAGTTGACATGTTTTAGATAATTTTGATGATTCGACATAAATTTCACAAATATATAATGTCATTCCAATTTTGATGGTATTATATATCTAGGAAATTTACTTAGAATAATCATATTATTCCAATACGAAACATGAAAACTTGTTGATGTGTTTCCGATGATTAAATTGTCCTAAATATCATTCCAATTTTGATGATATGTCTTTTATGGATACATGTTTCATTCCAATTTTGATGATTCAATGTTAAACCATGATTGAAACGGCAGTCTTTTCATTCCAACATGAAACATAGTATGGTTCTTGTGTAGAAACTATAAAGTTCATGTACTTTACTTATTAGGGTTTTTAACATGTATGTCCCTAACAAATATGTGAATATCACATATACCCCTCACAAATGTGTATTTTCACATTTACCCCTAACAATGTGTATCTAACCTCCTAGTTACCCCTTAACTTAAAACTACTTTAAAAACATAAAAATGTATGAAATATACAGTTATGTTTAATAGATTTTTTGTAAAATGACTTAAATACCCTTCCTCTACTGGTTAAGCTTATTCTTATTACTTTTTATAAACTAAACTGTGTATAAAACCAATTGAAACACAAATCATTCTCAATTTTTCTTCAGTTTTCTTAATAAATGGACAAATTTACAGTACATCTTTATAATTTCTTCTTCTTCATCATGTTTTATATCCAAATTCGCCACCAATCTTATAAGTTTCAAATACTCGTAGGTTGAGGTAACTTTTAGAGGTAAATAAGAAATGAGCTCATATTGTTAGGGGCATATATGAAAATATACATTTTTGAAGGGCATATATGATATTAGCATATTTGTTAGGGGTATACGTGTTAAAAACCCTACTTATTAAAGATACTTGATTGTGATGCTTGCGTTATATTTTTGCTAAGCTAATTATGAATTGTACTAAGTTCTTTTGTGGAACTAGATACTTTGTGAAATTGTTGGAATTCTTAGAGATGTGTCTCTTGATATTCTTGTTTTCAATAAGCTAGCAAAGATAGAGGAGTTGAATCTGTCAACATAGATTTCAAAAATAATGATTTGCTCAAAATGGAGGAGTAAACATAAAGCAGTGTGCAAGGATAGAATTTCAATTTATTTCTTTTGAGAATAAATTAGTCACTTGCTTGGTAAAAACTTCTGTTGAGTTTAAGACTCTTGTGTTCATGAGCTTAAAACTCATATTTTGTTCTTGAAGTTTATTTGCTTTGTTTGATTTTGAAACTATGACAGATTATTCCAGTTGGTTTAGTCTTTGTGAACTATTCTGAATTGGATATGGTTTGGAACTAGTTAATTATATTGGTTTAGTCTTGATTGAACTATTCGGTTTTATAATTCTATTGGTTCTTATGAAACTATACCTTTATGATGCTTTAACTTTATGGACTGCTATCAGCCAGTCAGTTGTATACTGATCTAATGAGATAATCCTGTACTTTATATATTGAGAATATAGGAGGAGATTGTTGGATATATTGGTATATTCTCTCTATATAAATATAGCACGTGCATATGTGTAACACGTGTAATGAACGTACAATTGATTGGATATTGGAACGCGGGTTTGTGGGCTTATAACCCGATACCCAAACCAGTATTTAGGAATAAATACTGGCTTGTGATAGCAGTCTAGGTATTCCAATTTTGATACCTATGGTGAATATCTCAAGCAACTTAGATCTAGAGATAAACCCTAATTTCTCACTTGTTAATTTCTCACAAAACCTAACAAAAACAACAACAACATCAATTGTGCGAAAAAAACCTTTCCAGCTCAAAGTGTCATCAAAGAACAAACTCAATTCAACTGACACATTTCCAATTACTGGGAAAAAAAAGGACGCCTCCAGCTGAAGGTGTCAAACAACAAGACACAAAAACTAGAGGAAAAGAATAAGAAACATAAACAAACATATATACAATAACATCACATAAATGCTAACAGTGTAAACTGACATTGTGTTAAATGGAAATTCAAATGTATGAAACTGACATTGTGTGTAAACTGACATTTGTAGAGAATTAAGAATTAATTGAAACAGTTTAAGAATAAATTCAAATGTTTGAAACCTGGTTCATATCTATCGTTTTGCAAGCATATTTGAGTGTGAATCAGATAAGACATATAGTAAGCAAAGTGAAACCGATATTGATTTATGGAATCTATGTCAAGATAACAGATAAAAAAAACTAGCAAAATATTCACATGAACAAGCTATTTTTGGGCATAACTACTTACTCTTTGCAGCTGTTACAAGATTAACTATCTAGTTAACAATCCAAGCTTGCACAAACCTAGCTAGTAATAACTTAGAGCTCAATAAACCTTGACAAATCCAGCTTGGTTCAACATTGCAACTACTTTCATTATCAAGCTAATCCTAAAAATACACATAATTACGTGGAATATCAGAACAGTATCGGTATTTGTATGCATAATTTGTTCGGGCGAGAACTACTGGTAGTTGTAAAGGTACACCTACATTGTTGGTATGTATCTGTTTGTGAAATCTCACTGTCTGCTACTAACTTCAATTACTTGAAAGACATTTTAACTTGCTATGAAAGTCTTTGTTTAGTTTTTTGCATAGTTGAAACATTCAAAGCTCTTTTGTATGTTATTGTGATCAGGTTTCAAGTTTCAACTTATTTTTGTATTTAATCCTTATTGTTGGCCTCTAGATTCATTTGATATGCTTAACCTGCATCAATCAAACCCTCCATGGATCTAAAATAAATCTGTGAAGGGTAGTGCTACTTATACTTCTTACTGTATTTAATGTAATTGATATGTTGAATTCATTTGTGAATTTCTATTGGCACACACAATTAAGATATATATGAGAACTTAATCAAATGCTGTTAAGACAAATTATATATTTTGAATATACATACCAAAATAGACGGTGTCAATTGCCACACATCAACAAAAATATTTGGTAGCATTTCTAGCATTTCTTCTTTGTGAAAACTGATTCTATATAATTAATAAAGAAGAGGTACAACTTGCAAGTTCTGTACATAATTTACAACTGGAAAGGAAATTGTAGCACTATCAGACCATGTGGGACTTACTAAATAGTAAATAGTTTTATAGCTCTAATCAAAGCATTAAGTGCTCATGTGGACATTTTGGAATGTTGACTTTAGATTTAAGACAGGAGATTATGTATGAGCTCTTCTTTGCCATCACTTTGCATGCAAACAATATATATAAGCAATTCTATTCTGCTAAGGTGTCAATGTCAGTTGTCTAGCATGTGCAAATCCTTTGAATTGGCCATTACCAAAATCCTGCTCCTTAAAATTGCATCACATGAAAATGCAATGGGAAGTTTAGTTGTGCAAGTAAGGATAACTGAAAATTGGGTGGAAAACTTTCAGTTGGTGACATTATTTTTTTCTTCTTTTTTATTTTTTATTTATGATCATTATTATTATCTATATCTAAACTATTGTAATGTTAGAGGATTGTTTAATGTGGTCATCCAATTACCAATGCATCTCCAACAACATGCGCCTTCAACTCTGTTTATCATTGCCTCAACCTCACCAACATCAAGATAATGTTAGAACCTGAATATAAAATATTAAAGAATTCCAACAGAATTTGTGAAGAAATCAAAAAACAAGGAATAAAACAGTAAGTAAAGAATTTGCACAGAATCGAGATTTGTAATCTCTGTCCTTAAAGCAGAATTCGCCCCGTAGTGTGACGGTTACCGGCGAATTGCTTCCCAGAATACAACTGTACCTTCTCTGAAGAATGCAGCATCCTTGCTTCAGAGACAACGAACTGTTGTCTGTGTTGTACTCTTAACTGACACTGACACAGAGGAGAAGATGAAGAAAACGAAAATGAAAAAATTTTATTTCTGCATGAAAGACTCTGTCTGGTTTTATAGAGGAAAAATTGGACTGAAGACTGTTCAACTGCCAATACTCTGTAACAGCAGAGTAATGGGGACTCTTCAGATTCATAACTGGTGAGCCATTACTCTGCTGTTACAGAGTAATGGGCACCAGTTACTGAATCTGAAAAGCCTTTTCAGTTCAGTAGGGGAAGAGTTTTTTGTCTGGGCTAAAAAAAAAAAAAATTAAGCCAGACCAGAACAGACCAAGCCGAGCCGGGGCCGGGCCAAGCCGGGCGCCCGCGCGCGCGCGTGTGTGTTTGTCATTTTGGCTAAGTCCTCTCTCCACTACACGTTAGTGGTAACCCCCGGGCCACGCCCTTTAGTCCAGTTTTCTAGTATATATACTAGAAGAAATCATTTCCAATTTCCGATATGGGACTATCCATTTTCTCCAAGTTGCCAAGTTAGTACATTTCAAGTACCCAACTTTGGATCAACATTTCTCATTCCTACGGAATTCTTTTTGGCAAGTGAGTATACTACGGAATAGTACTCGTCGAGAGGAACGCAATCCACTCATTTTCCGGCGCCGCCGGTGACCGGAGCCTGCCGGAATCCGGCCCAGAAAGCTACAAAAATTAATTCCAACAATCCCCCATATGAATGGAAATTACCAGACCATGTAATCCAGACACGACAAAAAAATAAAAAACATGACAGAAAGACTCTGAGAGTACAATCGGAAAATCACTACATCGGGAATGGTAGTAATTTTTCAACTTTGAACCACCCTTAGTAATTAGCTATCGGATTCACTTGACCCGGTAGTGATCATGATGTCTTGAACTACCCGGGCGTTGATGTGAACCTAGACAATAACTATCACACAGTTTCATCTCCTCACAGAACTATGTTCTCTTGTTGTGTTCATTTTGGCCTTGAACATCCCTAGTTAATCGTGAGTGAACTTGGAGAATGTAGCCTCTCTTCATTCACCTAGAAACGACCCCATTTCACACTCACAAGGTGATTGCCCATAAAGAGTATCCTGCTATACCCCACTTTTATTTCAAAGCTATGGGAATCATTAAAAACCAAGCTTATCCTAACTATTTGCAGGCAGCACTTGTTTTATCATCCTAAGAATGGGTATGAGATGTTAATCTCTCAATGCTTTCGTCGATTCAACAAGATTTAGTTGTCCCTTTGAACCTAGATCTTGGGATCTCCAATTCCTAGGTAGGGTTTCCATCAAGTATCCTCTTTCGTCATAGGCTTTAAACCCATTCCTCTTGATGATCTCACAACCTGCTCACGCGACAGACCTTTAGTAAATGGATCCGCTAGGTTGTCGGCCGATTTTATATATTCTATAGAGATTACTCCATTTGATAGCGGTTGTCTAATGGTTTTGTATCGCCTTCTGATATGACGAGACTTACCATTATACATACAACTCAGTGCACGTGCTATAGCCGATTGGCTGTCACAGTGTACACATAAGGCAGGCACTGGTTTTTTCCACATTGGAATATCCTCTAAGAAGTTTTGAAGCCATTCTGCTTCCTCTGCCGCTCTGTCTAAAGCAATAAACTCAGATTCCATGGTGGATCTGGCCAATAGCGTTTGTTTAGAGGATTTCCATGACACAGCTGCACCACCAAGTGTGAAAACATATCCACTTGTGGATTTTGAGTTCTTTGAGTCCGATATCCAGTTGGCATCACTGTATCCTTCCAGTACTGCTGGATATCTGGTGTAATGCAGTGCATAACTCTGAGTATGTCGCAAGTAGTTCAATACTCTAGCTATTCCTTTCCAGTGACTTCGTCCTGAATTACTCGTGTATCGGCTTAGTACATTTACCGAATGCGCTAGATCCGGTCTTGTACAATTTGTTAGGTACATCAGACTACCAATTACACGGGCATATTCTAGTTGTGATATGCTTTCGCCTGTATTTTTGAACAAGTGAAGACATGGATCGACGGGACTCTTTGCTGTCCCATTGGAGTAATTCTTAAATCTTTCAAGTACTTTCTCAGCATAATGAGCTTGAGACAAAGTAATCCCCTCAGATGTCCAGGAAACTTTGATTCCTAGGATGACATCTGCAACTCCCAAATCTTTCATGTCAAACTTGCCACTAAGCATGCTCTTAGTTTGTTTGATAATGTCGTTATTGCTTCCAATAATGAGCATGTCGTCTACGTATAGACAGACAAGAATGTATCCATTTGGAGTATCTTTGATGTATATACATTTATCGCATTTATTTATTTTGAAACCATTTGACATCATAACATTGTCAAATTTTTCATGCCACTGCTTTGGAGCTTGTTTCAGGCCGTACAATGATTTTACAAGCCTGCACACCTTGTTTTCCTGTCCAGGAACTACGTAACCCTCAGGTTATTTCATGTATATTTCTTCTTCTAAGTCCCCATTTAGAAATGCAGTTTTAACATCCATTTGATGTATTTCCAGGTTACGTAGAGCTGCAATAGCTATCAACATTCTTATTGATGTTATTCTTGTAACTGGGGAATATGTATCGAAGAAATCTAGGCCTCCTTTTTGCCTAAATCCTTGTACCACAAGTCTAGCCTTATGCTTCTCTATTGAACCATCTGGTTTCATTTTTTGTTTGAAAATCCATTTGCATCCTAGAGCTTTACATCCAAAAGGCAAGTCGACTAACTCCCATGTATGATTTTGCATAATGGAGTCTATTTCACTTTTGATTGCTTTCTTCCACATAGGAGCATCAGACATAGATATGGCTTCCTTGAACGTTCTGGGCTCATTCTCTAACAGAAAGGCCGTAACAAAGTCCGGACCGAATGATTTTGATGTTCTAGCCCGTTTACTTCGTCTAGGCTCATCAGTATCATGTTCTGGTTCATCAACTGAAGTGCTTGCATTCCCTTGTTCACGTGTACGTTTGGGATACGTAGTATCCTTGCACGGAAACACGTGTTCAAAGAAGGAAGCATTCCTTGATTCCATTATTGTATTCACATGGATATCCGGTATATCCGATTTGTATACCAAGAACCGATATGCACTACTGTTGTATGCATAGCCTATAAATATGCAATCAATCGTCTTAGGTCCGATGGTGACCTGTTTCGGGTTAGGTACTGCCACTTTTGCTAGACACCCCCACACTTTGAGGTATTTATACGAAGGTAGGTTACCTTTCCACAATTCATATGGTGTCTTGCCGGTTTTCTTGTGAGGTGTTTTGTTGAGAATGTAGTTGGCAGTCAGCAACGCTTCTCCCCACATATTTTGGGGTAAGCCAGAATTTAACAACAAGGCATTCATCATCTCCTTTAGAGTTCGGTTTTTGCGCTCGGCAGTACCGTTTGATTCGGGTGAGTAGGGAGCAGTTGTCTGATGAACTATTCCATGTTCTGAGCAGAACATGTTAATGTTGCATCATATTCTCCTCCTCTATCACTTCTAACGATTTTAATCGTTTTGCCAAGTTGATTCTCAACCTCAAGTTTATATTCTTTGAATTTATCCAAAACCTCATTTTTGCTATGTAACAAATATACATAACAGAATTTTGTACAATCGTCTATGAAAGTCACAAAGTACTTTTTGCCACCTCTAGTCTGCACATATTTTAAGTCACTCAGATCCGTGTGAATAAGACCTAAAGTTTGTGTGTTTCTTTCTACAGAACGTGATGGAGTTTTAGTGAGTTTGGCCTCCGTGCAAACTTCACATTTTTCTGAGTTATCTACCTTAAATTTTGGTAGCAAATTCATGTTAACTAATCTACGCATAGAATTTATATTAATATGGCCGAGTCTTTCATGCCAAACAGAGGAAGACTCAACAACATAGGCAATAGGAGTTATTTCATTAACTTTGGGAACAGCAGGAACAATAGTTTTAGGGATGACTGTCATTACATTAAACTTGAACAGTCCATCCTTTACATATCCTTTACCCAAGTATACCCCATTCTTAGAAAGTACAAAATTATCAGAAACAAGTACAACTTTAAACCCATTCTTGCTTAGCAAAGAACCTGATATCAAGTTCTTTCTAATGTCTGGGACATGCAGCACATTTGTGAGTGTTAGCTCTTTGCCTGAAGTCATTTTCAGCACTATCTTCCCTGTTCCTTCAATTTTGGAGGTGGAAGAGTTTCCCATGAACAGCTGTTCATCTTTGTTGCACTTCTGGTAGGAGGTGAACATTTTCTTGTCCGAGCAGATATACTTGGTGGCCCCAGTATCGGTCCACCATTCACGAGGATTGCTCCCCACAAGATTGACCTCTGATACTACAGCACATAGGTCCAGGTCAGAGAGACCAGTGGACAAGTTCTCAGCTATGTGTGCGTGGGATTTTTCATTCCCTTTTACATGTCCTGTTCCTGAACGGTTATTGTCCTTATTGCGGCACTCAGAAATTTTGTACCCCAACTTACCACACATGTGGCATTTCCCAGCAAACCTCTTTGCAAGAGGTTTTTTGTTTGAGGCCTGTGACAGAAACTTCCTCTTCTTGCCCTTCTGTTTGTGCTCCACCACATTGACCTTTTCTATGGACTGATTTCCATAGGACCTGTCAGCCTTGCGATTCTCTTCTTCGATCCGCAATCTGACAATTAGATCTTCAAGAGATATCTCCTTTCGCTTGTGTTTAAGGTAGTTCTTGAAGTCTTTCCATCCAGGTGGAAGTTTTTCAATGAACGCTGCAACCTGGAATGGCTCGCACAGCGTCATACTCTCTGCAGCAATGTCGTGCATTATAACCTGCAGTTCTTGGACTTGACTCACCACAGTTTTGGAGTCAATCATCTTGTAGTCCAGAAATTTGCCGACAACAAATTTCTTGGACCCGGCGTCTTCTGTTTTGTACTTCTTTTCCAAGGACCCCCACAGGAATTTGGACGTCTTGAAGACACAGTAGACGTTGTACAGGGAGTCTACCAAACCATTCAGGATGTAGTTCCTGCAGAGGTAGTCGCCCTGAGTCCACGCGTCAACTGCAGCAACGGAGTGTGCATCCATTGGCGCCAGCATCGGGGCAGATTCAGTGAGGAATCTGTCCAGCTTCAATGTGGTCAAGTAGAACTGCATCTTCCCTTGCCACTTTTTGAATCCAGTTCCATTGAACTTGTCCGGTTTTTCTCCCACGGTTATGTGCGTGGGCAGAACGACCGAATGTGCCGCAACCAATTGTGCAGTCACATTTTGGGTCACCGGTGTTTCGGTACTGAGAAGCCCATTAGCAACGTCAGATGGTGTGTTCTCCATGTTCTTGTTTTTTCTGAAATTGTTCGAAACAGAAACTGTTAGTTGGTTGTTTTTTTTTTCCGAACAGCACCTGTAAACAGACTTTACAAAACTGTTAGAATCTGTGAGGAAAAAATTCTGCTTTAAGATTGTTAGAACCTGAATATAAAATAATAAAGAATCCCAACAGGATTTGCGAAGAAATCAAAAAACAAGGAAGAAAACAGTAAGTAAAGAATTTGCACAGAGTCGAGATTTGTAATCTCTGTCCTTAAAGCAGAATTCACCCCGTAGTGTGACGGTTACCGGCGAATTGCTTCCCAGAATACAACTGTACCTTCTCTGAAGAATGCAGCACCCTTGCTTCAGAGACAACGAACTGTTGTCTGTGTTGTACTCTCAACTGACACTGACACAGAGGAGAAGATGAAGAAAACGAAAATGAAAAAATTCTATTTCTGCATGAAAGACTCTGTCTGGTTTTATAGAGGAAAAATTGGACTGGAGACTGTTCAGCTGCCATTACTCTGTAACAGCAGAGTAATGGAGACTCTTCAGATTCATAACTGGTGAGCCATTACTCTGCTGTTACAGAGTAATGGGCACCAGTTACTGAATCTGAAAAGCCTTTTCAGTTCAGTAGAGGAAGAGTTTTTTGTCTGGGCTAAAAAAAAAATTAAGCCGGGGCCGGGCGCGCGCGTGTGTTTGTCATTTTGGCTAAGTCCTCTCTCCACTACACGTTAGTGGTAACCCCCGGGCCACGCCCTTTAGATAATTTCTTCTAGTATATATACTAGAAGAAATCATTTCCAATTTCCGATATGGGACTATCCATTTTCTCCAAGTTGCCAAGTTAGTACATTTCAAGTACCCAACTTTGGATCAACATTTCTTATTCATACGGAATTCGTTTTTGGCAAGTGAGTATACTACGGAATAGTACTCGTCGAGAGGATCGCAATCCACTCATTTTCCGGCGCCGGCGGTGGTCGGAGCCTGCCGGAATCCGGCCCGAAAAACTGCAAAAATTAATTCCAACAGATAAAACATATAATTTGTAGCTTATGCAAACAGAAATTGAATTTAAGGTATCTTTTATACACCTCTTTTATACTTCTCTTTACCAGTGTACCAAGTTAACACCTTAAGAGGTCAAGCTCAAAATTTATATTAAAAAAAATTACAATCCAAATAAATCTGAATTGATATGGGTTCTCTAAAATATACATGGAAAACCAAAAAACACTAACAAGGATCAAAATTTGAAGAAGAACTCAAATGACAAACCTGATGATGAAGAAGAAAGGAGCAGCTTTTGAATTGAATAAATTGAAGTTGTGGTAGGCATCTGCAATGGCGGTGGTGGCGATCGGGAGATAGAGGGCGACTGGACTGGAGGACAGGGGATCGAAAGAGAGCAGCCTTTGACTTGAACAAATTGATGAAGAAGAAGAAGAAAGGAACAACTTTGAATTGAAAAAATTGAAGAAATTTCATGGAGGGTTTAATAGTGGGAATAGAATGGAAACATTAAATCCCTTGATCTCCGGCGCCAAGAGAGGAAGGAGTTTGGCGAGCTTCCTTCTCTTTGCCAGATCTGGCGAGCGGATCGCGAGAGGATCTCACATCGCCAGATCCGCAAGTCATTTGTCGAGACCGTTGGAGAAGATTTTTTTTGAGATTTTCTGCTATTTTAGATAATTTGAATAGATGGCTAGCGTGGTTGGAGATGGTCTTAATCGTGTATTCGTCAGAAATCAACAACTTAATGTCTATGTCGATTATCATTTTTAAGAATAATAATAAGTACATGTATTCTTTTAAGGCGTTTGAACAGGCTCTGTGTTTTTTTTTTAAATAAATTATAAAACGGTGAGAAGTGAACTCTCGCGCTTCATTAAACAAAATTTAACGAAATCTTACCACCAAAGCTTGAATGATACTCATACTAGACCAGCACATTGGTTGTATGATGTTCATTCCCCATTGAAACAGGCTCTGTAAGTGGTGAAGGTTCCAATTTTTTTATTTGGACCACCCCTATTTTGCAAAGGTAACCGTCTAACTTTATTAGGTTCTTAGAGCATCCACAATGGTGTTTGTTATTTTTTGCCAAAATGCCAAAATAGCAAATAGCAAAATAGCATTTTGCTGCACTGGTCGTTTGCCATATTTTGAGAAAAAAATAAAAAATGAAAATCGAACGGAGAGGTTTTTTTCGTATTTTTTTAAATGAATAAAATGGTATTAATTTTTTTAATAGTTATTAGTCTATTAATTAGTTACTAATTAATACTACAATATGATTAATTAACACTAAATCCCATTAATTAACACCTAAACTCTACATGGTCAAACTTTTTCCTTGGTCAAAGTTCTCTGTCCCGTTTGAGATGTTTTCTCATGTCCCGTTCGATCGCTTTTTTTTACTTTTTTTTACTTTTTTTTTTTAACAGAACAAGTTGTTCCGTCCGATACTTAAAAAATCAAAAACAATAAAAAATTATAGGCCAGTACATATTGTACCATCTGATCCCATTATATATAAAAAAAGGGACGGAACAACATGTTCTCTTCCCTATATTTTGAGAATGAGCAAAAAGTTTCTCAAATATGAGAAGCTACTGTAGCTACTTTGTCAAAAAATGACAAAATAGCAAACCGATGTAATTGCTATTTTGCCAAATTTTGGCAAAATGGCAAATATAAAAGACCATTGTGGATGCTCTTATGGGTTTCTTAAACATTCAAAATCTCTCATTTCCTAGTTGGGAGCCCGAGTTTAGGTGCAACCTGATCAGAGCCGGCCCTGAGTTCCCGGGGGCCAGAGGCGAAAGGCCCAAATAATTATTTTTGGAGCCTTTAATAACAATATAATTTTTTTACGCGCAAAATCCGTGTATATTTACAAGAAAAATACAAATTTGGAACCGCTAAAATTGAAAAAAATCTAGAGGCCTGAGGCTGCCGCCTCACCTGCCTCAAGGTGGGAGTTGGCCCTGAACTTGATGAAGCAGCAAGCAAAATTAATTAACCTTTTAAACTTGATCACCATTATACCCACTAAATTAATTATACCGTCCAACATATTTTTTTTTTAATTTTTTTTTAACAAAATCTGACCGTTGGATTAGAAAAAAAAATTTAAAATAAAAAATAAAAAAAAGGGATGATATAACGTATACCGGACGGTATATGTTATACCGTCTGACCCACTTTTTTAAAAAAACAAAAATGGTACGGTATAACATATACCGGACGGTATATGTTGTACCGTCTTTCAAAATTTGAGAATCGCTATTCTGTTTCTCATATATGAGAAACGAATATAGCATATTTGCTAAAAAATGGAAAAATAGAAAACCACTGCAGCGATCTGTTTGCTATAAAATGGCAATTTGCCAAATATAAGAAACCACTGTGGATGCTCTAACTGTTACATTATTTGTATAGGGCCTTGTGATTATCGTGCATGTTTTAATCGATATTGTATTGTTATTATAAATTGATAGTAACCGGGTGTTTAATATAGAGTTATAAGTAGGGCTGCAATCGAGCCGAGTCAAAACGAGCCGAGCCGAATACCTTTAGGCTCGAGCTCGGCTCGTTAAGAAAACGAGCTCAATTTTGAGCTCAAGCTCGGTTCGAACCGAGCTTTGACCATATTCGAGCCGAATAGCTCGCAAACTTAGCCTTTAAAAAAAAAAAAAAAAAACAAACTCGAGCTCAGTTTTGAGCTCGAGCTCGGTTCGAACCGAGCTTTGACCGAGCTCGAGCCGAATAGATCGTGAATTGCTCGATTCGTTTGCAGCCCTAGTTATAACTAGGGCTGCAAAGGAGCCGAGTCGAGCCGAATACCTTGAGGCTCGAGCTCGGCTCGTTTATGTATCGAGCTCAGTTTCAGGTTTGAGCTCGGCTCGACACGAGCCGAGCTTTGACCGAGTTTGGACCGAGTTCGAGCCGAATACTCGCGAGCTTCTGCCTAAAACTCAAGTACCTCCAAGCTCGAGCTCGACTCGTTTACGTATCGAGCTCGACACAAGCCGAGCTTTGACCGAGCTTTGACCGAGTTCGAGCTGAGTAGCTCGCGAATAGCTCGGTTCGTTTGCAGCCCTGGTCATACGTAGAATTGTTGGAAAATAATCTATGTGGGCTCACATATGTGACTAAATGTATAATTGCTATTATAAAGTCTAACCCAAATTAAAGTGATCTAATCAAGATTAAGTAATGGGTTAAAAGCATATAATTTAAAGTATGATATAACACGTGTAGAGACCGTAAAGTGAATTTCTTATTTTGTGATGGGCAAAATTGGAAATCAATAATTATGAATTAGGGTTATGGTCCCCTATATATACGCATCTTCTTATTCCATCTGTCATCCCATCAACAGAAGAATAGAGAAAGACTGCCTCTCATAGAAGTGCGTATTATATAGGAAGATCCAAACCCTCTGCGCAATCTCCATCAATGGCTTCAGGTTAGTGCTTCCGCTTTTAATTTTGTACTTCTTTTAATTTAGCAAAGATCAATAGTTTCATGATTTAAGATCTTATATCAAAGCACTTTTGCAACATGATTAAGATCTAGATTCATAGAAACATGTATTAAATTGTTATTAATGTTTTATGCATGTTCTTAATTGTATATAAAAATTCCAACAATTCGTATCAGAGCCATCTTTGCTGGATTAATTGAAGAAATTTAGGGTTTCTTGTTTAAAGAATTTTAGGGCTTCTTGTTTAAAGAAACTTAAAAAATTTAGGGTTCCTTTTGATCTTCCTGTTTAAGAAATTCAATTAATGATTTTAATTGAAAGAAGAATTAGATCAATTATTATACAGATCAAAAAATAAAAGGAATTTGGGGTTGTCCTATAGGATATTTCTATAAGGAGATGTATAAAATCCGGTCATTAAAGGGAAAAAGAAGCCTACGGTTGATATACTGTTGGTTTGAATTGGATTTGTAATTGAATCCAATTCCTCCTCAAAAGCAATGTTCCTGACTTTATTTCTCCCCCAAACTCAACTTCCTCAAAAAAATGTTGTGGTTCCCGTCTCAAAAATATTCCTAAGCGTGGGATCATAAAACTTATAGCCCCTAGATCGTTCAGAATAAC